>CM043720.1:27466399-27808965 GCA_023969325.1 Oryzias curvinotus
GTCTGTGTGAGAAATTCCCTACTTCAGGCATCAATGGGGTTGATTTCTACGGCTCTACTGAATGAAAGACTCCTGTCTGTCTTCCACAAAAAGGCAGACGGACCCTTGAAAGAGGGGGGCCTTTTTGATGCAGGGATGCAATGCAAGTTCCTGACTGGAGGTTAAGTGTTCCTCTCTTTTTAGATTAGGTAGGAAGTACACTGCAAAAAGAAGTAGCCTAAAAATATACATATATCATATTAAACAAAGCAAAACCAAAGGACATTTCTTCCTGTCTGCATCCTTGAAAGTAACGGGTTTCCATTGTCCTGTTAAAAGTTGGTGTGTCACTGTGTTTCCATGTGCAGCTTCAAGTGTGGACAACTCCCCTTTAGAGCTTTTCCTGATCTCGTCTCAATCATTTATGGAGTTGTCATGTTGCCCTCACTATAAAAACATGAATTTATGCCTTTTTCGATCAAATCCTATTTACTGGTACTAGGTTTAAGCATTGCAGTGACGCGCCTTTTTCTATTTAGCTTTTGATCCTTTGAGTCTGTGTCTGTTCCTTCATTCATTCATTTTCTAAACCCGTTTGGTCTCTTTCGGGGTCACGGGGCTGCTGGAGCCTATCCCAGCCACTCGTGGGCGAAGGCAGGGGGCATCCTGGGCAGGTTGCCAGTCTGTCGCAGGGTCTTTCTCGGTTCATCTGCAGGTAAAGTCAGAGAGTGAGTCACAGTGACTGACGAGGAAGACTAGAAACGTACCTTATTAACAGCTTGTGGTACAAATAGATTCACCTAAGAAATGCATTTCTATTTTCAGAAAACATTTTACTGATGATCTTTCCGCTGGTTGCGAGTTACGCATTAGGGTGTGGGGCTTCAGTACACTACCTCAGATAAAGACACAAACTGATGAATCACAGCTGAACTGAACTGACTCACCTACTGTTCCCCCTACAGCTGAGAAAAACCACCCACCACCACAATAATTTTAGAAGCTCATAACACTGACTCATCTGAATGTTTCCCTAAGGCATCACAGTTAAACTCAATACATCCAACATTATTGTTTTACATCAAGGGAGACATGTTACGCTTTTATTTACCCAGATGCATATTCTTGATGTTTTCATCGCATACCTGTGACAAGTCATGGTCCAAATGACGATCGGATAATCACATAATTACCCCTCCCTCTGAGAGAGTGTGGTTCAGACGAAGTAATCTCTCCTTTTGGAGTTATCATGCAGATGATCTTTTACAATCAGCCATCAAACTCCATGAGCACTGTAAAAATGTCCGTTTTAAAAATATCCATCTGTCAATATCATTGAGAGATATTTACGCTTCCCTCGTCTGACAGTTGGTTCTGATCCCTCTGTTGGGCGCTGTGTGGTTGTGAGTCATGTGTAGAGCTGGCCCAGGTGTAGAGCACAGACACAACAAACAAAGCCACCAGGCACGGGGTTGTGCACAAACCAAAGGAGAAGCAGGTCCATTGTCTGTGCTTTGTTAGCAAGGGTCTGGTAGTTTCCAAAGGCTGCACAAAAATTGCTTTGGATGAACGACTCTTCACAGAATGCAAGTTTATTTTAGTACTTGCAGTAAATAAGTGGCTTCTGAATTTGACATAAAAACTGAAAGTTTTGTTTCATTTGCAAAAATAAGTTAAAGTTAAAAATAAGTTAAAGACACATTTCTGAGTTGGAACATTGAAGAGCCACTCCAATAAAAATGTTTTTGGTGTGTGGCCGTGCGTTTTGTACATAGAACCCAAACATTTACTTTAAAATGCAGCTAGGCGTGACTGCAAGAGTTTTGAATGCAGAAGCCGGAAACGTGGATTTATGCGCGTTTACACAGACTTTTCATTGGAAGTGGTCGCTTCAACATGCGTTGCTGAGGGCAATGTGAATGTAGCTTAAGGGAAACTCTAGTCACTCCTTTCTGCCTCCCATACATCTGAAGCACTTCTTAAACAATCAACAGCTCATAGCCTTAGATAGCAGAAGGAAGATAGAACACACACCTGGAAATTGAACGTTTTGTCTGATGGGTCGGCTCTCTTCACCACAACAGACTCAAACTAAGAACCGCTTTACCAGTGGCACCAAGATGATCATTCAATACTTAACATATTGGCAACATATCAAGTACAACCAGCTGTTACACTGCTGAGGTGCAAAAATATTTCTACTACTCAACTCACAAGGGCTGAGCTGAGTCCAACCTACGGTCAAGGGCCAAGGCTGGAGCCACAAGATCCCTTTTTAGAGCTCTGTTAGGATTCAAGTAGGCTAATCAGGACTTAACTTATAGGGACTCCTCCACCTGGGCAGGGAAAAGAAACAGGAGCAAAGCTCTCAATTTACCGGGTCGATTTCGTTCCAGTACTCACCTATGGTCATGAGCTCTGGGTCATGACCAAAAGAACGAGGGTTCCGAATACAAGCGCTGAAATGAGCTTCCTCCGTAGGGTGGCTTATGATGATAAGATAGGGTGAGAAGCTTGTTCACCCGCGGAGAGCTCGGAGTAGAACCGCTCCTCTTTCACATCAACCAGTTTGAGGTGGCTCTGGCATCTGGTCTGGATGCCTCCTGGACGCCTCTCTGGGGAGGTGTACCAGGCATGTCCCACTGCGTGGAGGCCCCAGGGAAGATCCAGGTCACCCTGGAGAGACCACGTCTCTCGGCTGGCCTGGAGAACGCCTCGGGGTCCCCCAAGAGGAGCTGGAGGAAGTGGCCGAGGGAAGTCTGGGCATCTCTGCTTAGATGCTGCCCCCGAACCCGGTCCCAGGATAAGCCAAAGATGATGGTTGGATGGAACTTCTGGGGACTTCAAATGGTCTTCAGACAGATACATATCTGACCATCATCAGCATACAATGAACAGAGAAATCCATTTTAGCGATGAAACTCCGGGATAAAATGTTGAGGAAAAGAACAGACTAAAACTGTACCCTGCAGAAACCCCATTTTTTTTCAAACTAGCATGCTTCACTCATTGTTTCTGTTGCTAAATGGGACCTTGAAGGGCCTGTACCATGCAAAATCCGTTTTTGGAGCTTTTAAGTGTGTTATAATGTTCATTCCTCACAAAAAGAAACCCCAAAATATTTTTGATTCATTCACGCATTTCTAAGTTTTCCTCTAAAAACCTGGGCTCTGAGCATCACCCCCTTCCAATCCACGAAAACGAGCGGGTTCTCATGAGGTGACGTAGATAAGTGAGAACAGCCCCTTCCAGGAAGACTCTGCGCTGCCAGCACCGCCCCAGGCTAGCACACACACTTTCTCCACAGAGCTAGCAGTGATCTGTTAAAACACTTTCCTTGTATGTGCACAATATGCACATCCATCTTTGCAAAAGTTTGGATGTTGCTTGTTTTGGTGGGCGAGACGCAGACACACGCTGCCGAGGCCGGCTCGAGGTTGACGTCATGAAATGGGCGGCACCATTTGCCTCAGAGGTTGAGTCGTCTTACTGCTGGGTTGGAAGAGAACTCATGAAAATGACTAATATTTCATTTAAAAATTGTTCTTTTTGTGCCAAAGGTGATGTATAATCATTCACATTGTTTACTATAAAAGGCTTATGATAGCTTAGTATAGGCCCTTTAATCGTTGAGGAACAACATTACCACTCATGACCACTAGGTGTTGCAGCTGAGATACTAAAATACAGTCATATTCTGTGTAAAAAGCAGCAGCTACATTGAGCAGGATTACATTTATGTCATTGTCTAGGACAGTTTTCAGGAGGATTTCATTAAGGATGGCTCTTCTATGCATTAATGCCAATTGGAAATTTACAAGGAGTTGACCAGGAAATAGACAGAACCAACAACCCAAGAGTGCACAAATCAATTCCTCATTAGTGTCTGAAACAAATCTTGGTATCAGGAAGGCTTCTGTTAAACCTGCGAGAGTCCATGATTTTTTTGAAGATGCCAATCTGCTTTCATCTGGTTCTGTAGGTTAGACATCAAGATAACACACTTAGTTTTTCATATGTATGGCAACACCCACACTCAGATGCTGTCACTTCTCAACCCACAGCTGGGTTACACCATCACTATCCTTCTAAATGCTTTGTCACCCTGGTAATGGGAGGCCCAGAGACACCCTCTCTGGTGGACTCCTACTGGCAGGCATATCCTTAAAACAGCGTCCCTCGGCAGCACTTGTCATCTACATGTCAGTAAATCCAGCTTCCTTCCTCCCACGCAGACACACTTTCAATATTTTCTGTTGAAAAGTATCCCACCATCTTCTCTTCCCACTATCCACACACTCCTGCACCCATCCCCCAGTCCTCCACCGACCCTTCAGTTGGTAACGAGGCCCACTTCTCCCCTGACGACAGCTTGTCTCTCTTTGCCGCTGATCCTCACCCTTCTTCCATCACTTCATCCATCTTTCCGTTCTTGGTTTTCTCCCTCCCTCGGTTTCCCCCGCCCCCCCCATCCTACGACAGCAGAGTGCAGAATAACTGGAGCAGCCTTCCACGGCGTACCAGATACGGCGAACACCAAGTCTCTTTCTCTGTCCTCCCTTCACTCTCATGGATGAGTGATGTCCATGACAGGCTTTGCATCCTCTGAGAGCCCCTTCTGGCAATTAACACACACACACGTGCACACCAACATGTTCTCATCAGAGACTCCCACATCACTTTACCAGTTGTCTTCACCTAAAAAGGCCAGGCGGAAACACTCTACTCATCAGCGTCTCAGTTCAGGCACACATCTCACACACTCGTACAGCTCCCTGTTGATGAATATCTCTGCTGTGAGTCCGATTCCATCAATCCATCTGTGTACTGTGAGCTGCTAATGTGGCCTGAGCACTTTATCCCGCGGCTGCATGGATCCAAATGCACTCTTTAGAACATTACTGTGTACAAAGGTGCATGAATATTTAAGGGTTTCTTTGTTTTGTGTTTAAGTGGAAAAAACAAACTAATGATTTCAAGTCTGGGATTGTTTTCCTGCCACTTCCTTTTCTTGTGATGTATTTTGTTTTATGATCACAGCTACTGTTATCGGTGACAATAAAAAAACAGGTTTGCCCAAACATAGCCTGGGGCCAATGGAGCTATTTACAGTTTACTTTCCTAACAGAACACTGTTTGTACCAATTCATTAGACGATAAGGGTGCTTCACACCTTCACACGGAGCCGATAGGTCAAAGGGAAGCGTGAATTTATGAGGAAATGAGTGACGTGTTTCTCTCTCCAGTTTGCTCCTGACGAAGGTGAAGCTGGAGGAGGCCATGTTTGGACCGGCTGCAGCGCTGCAGACCTGTGAGGAGATGCTGCAATGCTGGCTGAGCCATCACGATGTCAGCCGCTCCAGGTGAGCATGCAAAGGACAAGGATTGTTGCTTTTCCTGCATCATCTAACGGGCTATGAAAACTACCCACCTCCAAATAGTTATTGTTTTATTCCCATTATATCTAAAGCTATGTTCACATCGCCCTCTGCAATACGAATCCCAATGAAAAGCAAGATTCGCCAGTTTTGCAACATTTTGCAGCAAGCCTCTTCCAACTGTAAGCAGCAGACGTGCACTAGACTCTGGTCTCTGACTTTATGAGAGAACTAAATAGAGTGAGTGTAACGTCACCCTCCAAAAATGGCTTACTGCCAGCTCCAGCCTACATGTTTGCCCATTTTTCACCCGCAGACAGCCCATATCCACCCGTAAGGGCCATTGTGACTAAGGCATAAAACCTCGTTTGAATGCATTTGCTGGGCCAAATTAAACTACTTAAGTGGATTTTCTACTCAGAAACAGTTTTTTCTCCCTATCTGTGACCTAAATTGCATAATGCTAGAGTTGTGAACCTAAATCACAGAACGTTTAGGCTGAACTGATCACCAAGATTCAAAAAATAAGAATATTAGAGGATTTAAAACTCTGTCCTTTCTTCAACAACTCCACACAAAAATTTGGCTAAGAATTAAATTTTATTCAGTCACACGAACCTTAAAATGAGCAGCAAAGCCACAGATTTTGGCAGGCGCACCAACATGATTTCTCCACTTTGTTTTTATTACTCAGACTCTCACAAGTTCACAGTGTTCCAGTCAAATGCTCATTTTAAATATTATGCAAACTGCAGATGAGAGAGCAGGACAAAAGAAAAGCTTTTGTTGCCCTGATCCTCATCCTTTAGTAAGACGAGGACATTAGATTACGTTTGCTCCGCCCACTTCAACAACTTGCAGAAGATGATCCGATTGTAGAACCAGATTGTAAAGTAGTTTCGTTTTGGTGTGAAATCTGATGTTTTATTTAAACCTGGAGTCAATGGGAAGGCGCCCTCTTTTTTTAAAGTGGTCTTTTAAGGAACTGCATCATTCATCAAGATTTCTTCAAAAGTTACAAGCAAAACCCTTAGCCCCCTTTAGGAGTCCCATATTTAAATAGATACACTTTCAACCAATACTTGAAATTCTATGTGAAAAAAAGAAGTCAAAAGTACTGAAAGACCCACTCCTATCATGTGTTGATGTACTTTCAAAAGGTTTCCAGTGGTTTTTAAAGCCCCTTTCCCTCTTCATTGCTGAAAGCTCTCTGTTTACACTCTCTCTCACTAGCTTGCAGTCCCCAGCCTAAAATCAGATGGCGAGCAATGTTGGAGCTGTATTTTATTTTTGCTCCAGGCTTACTTTCAGTGTAGACCCGGTTTCTTTTATTTTAATATCTAATAATCTTGTATCTTTTTGTGTTGCTAATATTTGATGTGCGTTCGTCCTCGAATGATGAGCTTCTGCTCTTTTCTTGGTCTGGGAAGCACTTTGTGCTGCAGAGAATCTCTGTAAAAATCGTGTACAAATAAAGTTTGAATTCATTTGAGTTCCTTTAATCACTTTCACACATCTGCTGCTGAGATGAAGGAACATGTATTCATGAACTGCAGCTGAAACACAAGCATGTGAAGAAATGTGTTTTCAGTTTCAGCTCAGAGTGAGCAGAAAAACCCTGTGATCCGTCCTTTCCTCTGCCTTAGTGCTCCAACACATTACCTATCTATAGATTTATCTATATGTCTATGTATATACCTGTCTAACACATTCCTCTGTCTATTCTGCTGCATGAGTGCACTTCATTTCTGCCAGCATCAGGATGAATCTGAGTTGCAGCAGCACTGCAATCTTTTTGCCTAATGTAATGAGTGGGTTTCAAACACAGCGCTGCTCATGCACAAAGACTCAAAGAGCATTTCACTGGATCGCAGGGCTTGAAACATGTATTTGGAGTAAAGAATGATCACATGATGTGGGACAAATGCACATAATGTTCTTGGAAAACATGAATAAATGTTTAGAAGGAGAGAACATACAAACAAAATTGAATGTGAGAGAGACAATAACACACACACATTTGTTTGTCTTAATTTGGGTTTTAACGTGGAAAAATATGAATTTTTTTTCACAATTTTCTTCTAAAAAGGACTGTGAAGGCAAAACAAACTCTTAAATTGGAGATTAAATAAAGGCATAAAGGCAATAAAGGCATTCTATTCTATTCTAAACTACCAGCATTCATAACAGCCTGCATGACCATATGTTCATACAGAATTAGCATCACAATTTCATGAAAGCATGGGCAGCTTTAAGGAGACAATAGAAAAAAATGTTGTGAAAATGAAAGAATGTTTTTAAAAGCCTCTCTCAGAGAGGACTGGTCAGAATCGGAATGAATAAATGAATATTTTGAAGCAAAATGAATACAGTAGAGCACATGAGGCACTGTAGCTTTTGTTGACAACAATTTTGCCTTCGGCTGTTGTCAAAATTTGTCTTACAATGTCTGTTTACATTGGCTTGCAAAAGTATTCATACCCCATATTTTCCCACATTATGACCACAAACAAAAATATACTTTACTGGAATTTTATGTGAAAAACTAACACAAAGTGGAATACAGTTGTCTAGAAAATTATACCTGATTTGTATTTGTTTTTTACAAATAAAGATCTGGAAAGTGCAGTGTGCAGAATTATTCAGCCTCCCTGAAACCTTGAGCTGAGCTAGACTAGATGGAGAATGAATGTTTGTGAACAGCAGTTTTCAGATCTTTCCACAAATTCTGGATTGTAGTCAGGTCTGCTCTCTGCCTGGGCCGTTCCAGCGTTTACGTTTGTTTCAAACCATTCCATTGTAACCTTGGGTTTACGGAAAGGGTCATTTTCCTGTTGGAAGGTGAACCTCGTATATTTTGCAGACTCCAGCATGATTGCCGTGTATTTGACTCCATCCATCTTCCCATCAACTCTGACCAGCTTCCCTGCCCCTGATGAAGAGAAGCAGTCCCAGAGCATGATGGTGCCACCACCATGTCTGGTAGTGTGGATGGCACATTAGGTCTCTGCCACACATATAGTTTTGCATTTAGGCCAAAATGTTCTGTTTCGGTTACATATGACCAGATCTCCTTCTTCCACACATTTGGTTCCCTCCCATGGATTCTGGCAAACTGCAAACAGAACTTCTTGGGGTTTTCTTTTAACAACAGCTTTCCTCTTGCTACTCATCCATGAAGCCCAGATTTGTGCAGTGTAAGACTGATAGTTATCCAATGTTCGTCCAGAGTCACCATGGGGGTCTTGGCTGCATCTCAGTGCTCCTGGTGTTCGGCCTGTTCGCTTAGGTGGACCGCCCATGTCTCAGCAAGTTTTCAGTTGTGCCATACTCTTTCCATTTGGGGATGATGGGATGATGGGATCAGCAGTGCTCTGTGAGCTGTTCAAAGCTTGGGAAACCTAACCCTGCCTTAAATGTCTCTACTACTTTATCCCAGGCCTGTCTGGTGTGTTCCTTGGACTTCATGATGCCCTTCACTCCCCAATATTCTCGTCACATACCACAGAGGCCGTCACAGAACAGCTGTTTTTGTACTGACATTAAAGGACACATAGGTTTACTCTATTTAGTCATTTGGTCAACATTTGATCAGTCAGAGGTCTGTAGGCAACTTCTGAAGGTAACTGGAAGCACTCAGAGAAAAGGGGGCTGAGTACTTTTGCACACCACTTTTAATTTTGTATTTGTTAAAAAGCCGTGTGTAGTTTTCTTTCTACTTGACAACTGTTTTCCACTTTGTGTTGGTCTTTCACATAAAATTCCAATAAAATATGTTTGTGGTCATAATGTGAGAAGCCGAGGAACCCCAAAGCTCTTGAGGCTTGAAAGCCAGTCTCTTTTTCTATTAGAGAACAGAATTTATGGTTTTACAAATAAAAAGGTTATAAGCTGCAAAGAACCCTGCACCATCATACCACCACCACCATGTTTGACTGTTGCAGTGTTGTGCTTCTCCTAAGATATTTTTGTCAGTGGGAAATGTGATGGTATTGCTTAGCAGCTCTTTCTGGTTGAACTGTCCAATGGATCCATTTTTGGGCTTTTGGTTAAGGAGATCCTCCACACAGTGACCAACCCTTCTTGTGGAACGGGGTCGTTGCAGTGGGACCTCTCGGGTCTGGCTGCTTGCTTTGACTGGGGGGTATCCCATAGTGACATTCTCTGTGGTCACGACTGGGGTGGACACTGGAGTGGACTCTTCCCCACCATTTAATTTTCTCCCATCTCCATGAAGCCAGGTTTCTGCTTTGGTTTCTATTTCTATGAGTTTTTTTCTTTCTTCTTTTTTTTTGTGTCATTTGATGTATCAGTATGTTTGGTGCAGGGAAGTTCAAGCCATTCTGTGTATGTTATCGTTTCATTTTTTTCTTTTTTACGAATGACATGAAAAGTGCTTTTTTCATTCATTCATTCATTCATTCATTTATTTATTTATTTGTTCCTTTCATGAAAATTAATGTTCAAATGTTTACATGTTTCTCTTACATATTGAACTTTTCATGATTGGAAGGGAGCAGAATTGAAGAACACAATTCTTATAATTATCTGCTCCCTTTTAAACATCACATTTACATTTCTCACACCATCACCTGTACTCAGATTTCACAATGTACTGTTCCACTACACAGTAAATACATTCCATTCATTTAATACATACATTCCAAAAATTCCATTCAACAGTCAAGTTTATACAAACTAATTTGTTTAGCTTTATACATCCGTTTAAATTGGATAATATATTGACAACTTTTTAACTGCTTCCCCTGAATTCCACATTTTTACCCCTGCTATAGACAAACACTTCTGCTTTCATGTTGTTTGAGCAATCTGTTGTTTGAAATCAAAATTTCTCCTATGATTTTCATCTCCCGTGGCGCTTTATAAATGAAGTTTAATTTGGTTCTATTTAAATCCTGAGCTCTGACCTGAACAGAGTCAGTTGAACACTGCAGTTCTTTTCATGTCGTTCTCTTGTATTGTGACATCCGGGATAGGTCCTGATTATGTTCTTGAAGGGATTTCGGTCAGTCTGTCACTCCTGAGAAGGCTCTACAGTCTCCCAAGGTTCTCCAGTTGTGTTACTTCGGTTCTCTGAAGTCCTTTTTCTGCAGAAATGACTAATACTGTACATTTTGGAGACATTGTGTCCCATCTGTTCTTGGAATTTTTAGATGACACCCTGAAATTATGAGGTCTTTTGGCTTACCTCACTTGGATAGAAAGAGTCTGTCAAAGTTGTTTCTTGAGTCATCCTGCCCCACTCTTGCTGCTTTGGACAATAAAAAAAAAACACGTGCATGATGAATGAGACAGCGGTGTTTACAAACTACCACTGACCTCTGATGCACCAGGCTATTATGGAATCTGCTCCTCTTTAAAAGCACACAGCATGCTTGTCTGCGCAGGAGTCTTTGAGACATCTCTGACTCTTCTGTGTTTGCATTTGTCTGTGCTGGCGTGCGTGACAGCGAGACGGATGACAGCAGCAGCCTCCCGATGGCCGACAGGACAGAGATCAGCCCCGGAGGCCGGAAGCTCTCCATCCACCTCCACCTGCCGGACTTCCACGATGGATCCACAGGTGTGTTTGTTCTGCCTGTCTGTCCTCCTGCACATTTGAACTGCTGCAAATATTGATGGTTTCGAGTTTAATACATACACTTACCCTTTAGCAGTGGAAAAGGCTCATTTGCAGCTCAGCCCAGCTTCCTCAGCGTTTGACCTATTCTGGATTAGAACCTTGTTTGCCCATCTGCGCCTCCTTTCTGGGGAGCAGATGCGCTGCTTAAATATGAATTATGTGACTCATATCTTCACCTGTGCTTCTCCCAGGATCACGCTGTTCAGACACAGGAAATTTCACAATGTTCTGAGGCTTGAAAAAGAATTACAGCTTGTGGGGCTCTGCATGGGTCAGCTTTTGCTCGTTCTGTCTGTAAAATGGCTAAATTGCCAGATTTGTAACAGTTTAAGGGGATTATAGCTAAATATTGTTCCCATGTGTTCTGTTGTGCTTTAGGTTCCCACAGCTCTCCATCAGTCGCTGTGTCTCGTCTGGATGCGGCGCTGTCCGAGGTGTCCGACATGAGCTCCACCCGCCGCCATGGACCTCCCCACATCTGGATCACCCTGGAGCGCGTCTGGCTGCAGGCCGGTACGACACATGACTTATAATGATGTTTGAAAAGCCCTGGAATCTCCGGGACAATTTGATTTCAGACGTCCCACAATGAGCCTTTTACTGCAGGATTAACCATTTATCATAACGTGATCCATGTGAGTTCTGTTAGTGGAGCACAGAAATAAATACGTTTGAATTTACTTTAAGTATGCAATGACTTTGATGAAAGCTTTTGGCCTAAAGGGATTTCAATGGGAGCCAGTTTACCTTACCAATGGTGTTAAGTCTTAACGACACATTTTTTGGAGATTCCACAGATAAGATGCAGATTCTTCAAGTGAAATAGCTTTGATGTCCATATGTTAATGTGAAACTGGTTCACCGTGTTTATGAGCATCACAGAGCTTAGAGGTCAAAAACCACAACCTAAACTATCCACTGGAGGGATCCCCACACAGTTTGCAACAAAGGGTTTTAACAGATTGTACAAAATAGGAAAATCGAAAACATTCTAAACCAATAATGCATTTATTTTCACTGCAAACTTTGACTTTTAACAAAAAGAGACTAAAAAATGTTCTCTTTTTTCTATTTTGTGAACTGTGGGGTTGTCTTTATTGTTTAGACCCAGAAAAAATAAACTTCTATTTATCATTGTTGCTGTTTCTGTCAATCTTTCAGGTTTCCTTAGTTTGTGTGTTGTGAAGGTTGAGGGAAAGCATTTTCAGAAGTACAGCTCAGTCCTGCACGCTCATGCAGATTTGAGTTTTTTACATTTCGAGTGGTTGGTACTTTTTCAAACACCAGAGGCAGTGGTTTCTGTGTCGTTTTCTAGGACAAAGAAAGAGCAGATGGATGGATGGATGGATGGATGGATGATGGATGGATGGATGGATGGATGATGGATGGATGGATGGATGAAGGATGGATGGATGGATGGATGGATGGATGAAGGATGGATGGATGGATGATGGATGGATGGATGGATGGATAGATGGATGGATGGATGGATGGATGGATGGATGATGGATGGATGGATAGATGGATGATGGATGGATGATGGATGGATGGATGGATGGATGATGGATGGACGGATGGATGGATGATGGATGGATGGATGGATGGATGGATGATGGATGGATGGATGGATGATGGATGATGGATGATGGATGGATGGATGGATGATGGATAGATGGATGGATGATGGATGATGGATGGATGATGGATGGATGGATGGATGATGGATGGATGGATGATGGATGGATGGATGGATGGATGATGGATAGATGGATGATGGATGGATGATGGATGGATGGATGATGGATGGATGGATGGATGGATGGATGATGGATGGATGGATGGATGGATGGATGGATGGATGGATGGATGGATGGATGGATGATGGATGGATGGATAGATGGATGATGGATGGATGATGGATGGATAGATGGATGATGGATGGATGGATGATGGATGGATGATGGATGGATGGATGGATGGATGGATGGATGATGGATGGATGGATGGATGGATGGATGATGGATGGATGATGGATGGATGGATGGGATGGATGATGGATGGATGGATGGATGGATGGATGGATGGATGGATGGATGATGGATGGATGGATGGATGGATGGATGGATGGATGGATGATGGATGGATGGATGGATGGATGGATGATGGATGGATGGATAGATGGATGATGGATGGATGATGGATGGATAGATGGATGGATGGATGGATGATGGATGGATGGATGGATGGATGGATGATGGATGGATGATGGATGGATGGATGGATAGATGGATGATGGATGGATGGATGATGGATGGATGGATGGATGGATGGATGATGGATGGATGGATAGATGGATGATGGATGGATGATGGATGGATAGATGGATGATGGATGGATGATGGATGGATGGATGGATAGATGGATGATGGATGGATGATGGATGGATGGATGATGGATGGATGGATGGATGGATGGATGGATGATGGATGGATGGATGGATGGATGATGGATGGATGGATGGATGGATGGATGATGGATGGATGGATGGATGGATGATGGATGGATGGATGGATGATGGATGGATGATGGATGGATGGATGGATGGATGATGGATGGATGGATGATGGATGGATGGATGGATGGATGATGGATGGATGGATGATGGATGGATGATGGATGGATGGATGGATGGATGATGGAGCTATGTTTAATCTTGTTCAAAGGTTCTTCAGGTTCATATATCTCTGTTTGGTCTGAAAGTGTGAACTCCTGTATGTGAGTAAGGACAGATTGACAGAAATACAAACAGCTGTTACCTTCCTGCCTTCAGCCATCATCAGTCTGCCTGTGGATGCTCACAGGACATCACACTGATGGATGCAACAATGCTCCATCCATCCACTCAGCTGGAGTGGGTGAAGCATGAGAACCAAAGTGGGAATCCATGCAGAAAAGGCGGCGTTGCACCCAGTTAGCCAGAGAATTACAGTGCAAGACTAAAGAGGGACGAGGGAATGGACTCATGTAGAAATGCCCTGTGATTTATGTGCACTCTGCTCTAACCTTTAGCCCCAGCTGAAAACAGCCACAGGTTTGTCAATCCTTCCCAGGATTACTATTCTTTTAGGTCACTTCCTGTCTGAATCTCATATCCTCATCACCTGATGAGAAGAAAACACAAATGCAGACTCATTATTTCAGAGCAGTCTGCACAAATATAACATGCTTATAATACTTTTTTGCTGAGAACTCAGGTGAGAGCAGGAAAACACGTTACATAAACCTCCTCCCTGAAATGGATCTGTGAAGAGGAACCCCAAGGCTGAGAAACAGCCTTTTTTTGTTTGCTTCCGCAGTTTCCCATCTGTGCATCCGTGAGACCCAGGTAAACAAACCAACCCCTCCCCACCCAGCCAACACATGGGTCCCTTCCACTCAGGAGCAGCTCTCCGCTAGGTTTTCTCATCACACTGAAGCAGATCTCTCCCTGTCGTGCTCAAATGATTGACAGCTCGCCCTTCCTGTGCGGACACGCCCCCCTCTTTCAGCCTCAGGGGCAGTTCCTCTTGCATTACTGTAGTCCTGCAGTACCTGCTTGCAGTCTTATTTGCTAAGCAGAATGTTGTGGGCGTGCTGTTTTGGGTTTTTGCCTGGGATTAGTCCTCATCTTCCCAGGAGGGGCAGAAGGGGGCCAGGCAGCTTTGGTGTTGGATGGCCTTATTTAGGCAAAAGTTTCTAGACTGCCCGCTCTCTTCCACTGTGCGACTGTGTGGAATTGTGTCCAAGCACTTCCGAGCAGTCCAATCTGCCTTTTAGCAGATCATCTGAAACATTTTGAAAACGTTTTACGTGCCCCCACCCCCCAGCCTCTCTGACCTGCCCTCACCCCTGCCCACCCTCCCGCAGGTGAGCTGTTCATGGCGGATTGCCGGTTCAAGGAGGCCCAGTACTGCATAGCGGAGGCAGCGTCCCTTTTCCCCAACTCTCACTCCGTGCTGCTGCAGCGAGGTCGCCTGGCCGAGCTCCGAGGGCAACCGGACGACGCCAAAGGTCACTATGACGAGGCCCTGGCCATCCATCCGACGGGGGAGCGCATACTGGTGCACATGGTGAGCGACTGCTGCAGCGGCTGCAAAATTGAATTAAAACTTACATAACACTGCTGCGTTCAGTGTCGTGCACGCAAATACAGTGGGAGGCACGCACGCACAAAAACACACACAAACACACACACACACACACAAACACACACAACATGCTCGGATGCACTGATACATTAAGTGCTTTATTTGACTCTATTAAATTAGAACTGACGTATAATACAGGCGGAGCAAATGCACACACTCGCACAGCTGCACACACACTCACACTCATTTGTAATGCTTTACTTGACTTCAAGAATTACGCCAAATTGTTTGTTACGCAAGAATTGCAGAATTAAGTCAGACTTGTTCAGTCATGTACGAACATGTGCTGCAGGAAGGTTCACAAAATTTCATAAATTCAGCAAATTAAGTTACAATGAAATTCAATTCAGTTCATTTATTTCAGTCGCACACAGCACAAACAAAGCACACACTCATTCCTTCAGGCAAGCCAGTGTTTACTCTAACTCAGGGTGGAAAGATGACAAACATTGCTCTACTTTTTAGGGTTTTTCCAGATGCACAAGTAGCTCAAAATCTTTCATTTATTCATCATAAAAACCCTCAAATGTTTGTTTTTAGGATGCTTTGACAGATGTTCTGTCTTTAACCCATAAGAACCCATGATAACACCAGTGGAACCGGAACACATCAGAAATGTGTTCTGCGGTCCCCTTGGTCTGCTGCAGGGGCGGAGCTAAAACTGTTATATGGGGGCGTGGGAGGGGGCAGAAGACTTTGGAAGGTTAGCAAAACAGCAGAGTGGAAGGCCATGTCAAACGAAAGGACTAAAAATACACATTTGAAACCGTTTTATTATCGTCTCTTTTTTCTATTTCATTTATTTTTGCAATGCTTCTTAATTTTTGTCAGTAATGATACTAATGTTCACTCAAAATTGGGGGGGCACAAGTGGGGCAGAGCTTTTTGCTGGGGGGCAGCTGCCCTCTTTTGCCCCCCTGTAGTTCCAGCCCTGGTCTGTGGTTCTGTAAGTTCCACGTACTTTTATTTCAAAGGAAGAACAGCTCGGGGTTCTCATGGCTTAAAAACATACTTATACGTTTTCTTTTAAAACTTGTGACAACGTTCTTCCAAAAACAGAACAGTCCAGTAAGAATGGCTGCTGTTAGTTGCGTTTTGCCTCTTTATGGGTGGAGAGAATCTCTCTATCATTTACTGGTCAATTTCAGCTGTTATTCCTGATCCGTTCAACAGTTTTCAATCCAAATGCAACTATTTTTATTAAGTTGAACTAACCTTCTCCTTAGATTGAAAATAGCCTTTAAATGACATTCATATCAGCTAAAGGGAGGGAGCAGCTCCACCTGCAGCACCGTACACACATCCGACAGTCTTTTCCACTTTTGTAATTATTTCCATTTAATTCATTTAGTCAGTTTTACTACAGCAAAAATACTGCCGTTGTAGTAATCAGATTACCATCATGTGCTGACATTAGGACTGACGGCTGTGCTGTGTGGTCACACCCTCAGCAAAAGGAAAACTTCCTTCAAATCAATAGATTTCTTTATTTTATTTTGTTATTTATTTATTCATTTGTTGTTGTTGTTGTTTATGTTTAGGGCGATGAGGATCAAATACAAATACTACTTTAGAGGGGGAAAAATAGTTGAAGGTCCACTCATGAAAACGTGGTTTTTGGTGTTTTGAACATGTTCTTGTGGCTTTTTTCTGATGATGGAGTCTGGAATCTGGATCCAAACTGGATCCACCTGGATAGCTCCAATATTGTCGAGCATTTTTTGTTGCAAGGGTAATGTAGGGTGGGGGTTTTGAGGGACTGTAAGCAGAGTGAGTGTAAACAGATAGGCGAAGGGAAGTGGGGGTGGGCTTACTCAGAGGTGAACTTCTAATGAGCTACTGCCGCTCTGTCCATGAAAGAGAGATGTTCTTTGATTTTGGCTAAAAATGTCATAATCATAACGGAAAGAGGACTGGAAACAGATCAGAAGATGATTCAGGAGGACTTTAAAGGAGGGAACAGATGGGCGTGGTTAAGGCTGCATCAAAAGCTGCATCTGGGTTAAATAGAAGGTAAAGACTGAGTGTAGTGGCTGAGTAGTTCCGCCATAGAAAGACATGCATAGCTTTTGTTCTTTGCTTGAGGCTAAAGTTTGTAGTTATGGCCACGTATTGTATGTCTAGTACACAATTTTTAGGACATATAAAGTCAAAAACATTTTTTTCGGCACATCAAGTTTTCTTTCAGCTTTTTTAAAGTATGTAGGACTTAATGAAGTTTCCAAGATTTTTTAGAGGAAACCCTGTGACAGCTTCATTCATGGTTTGTTTTTATCTTAAACAAAATTTAAGTTTGAAATAAATGTCACTGATGGTTCAAAAGTTCAGAAGATATGTTAGATGTGTTGGACTGGTGAAGCTGTGGTCCTGGAATGCTGCTTGTCAGCTGCGCAGTCATTCGTGCGTCAGCATCAGAGCTGTGATCCTTCTCGCTTTGATCATCTCCTTGCTGCTCTGTCATTCTGTCAGATGTTCTTTTTCTGCAACAAATTCTAAGAAACATCAGTTTTTCATCCTGCACCAACCAATAAGAAAACAGTAATGTGATATCCTGTCACTCCCCCACTCCTGTTCATCCCAGCCGGTTCCACCTCTGTGGGATCTTCTGGAGCTCGCTCCCTCTGTTTCTGCCCGTCTGTCCTCCAGATGATCCACTGGATTACCCACCGCGACTCTGACCTCCCAACTCTCTCAGTTGTGGTTTTGAAGGAAGCACAGAGGGGTCTTCCTGAAATCCTGAACCAGCGTCATGTGACACGGCAGCACATTTATCTGTGGTATCCATGGCTAAAATAGATGATTTTGCTTAAGCATTAGCCATACTGTGACCACATAAGGCAAGCGTTAAGCTCTGGCTGCTCACTTTTAGATGGATTTGTGTGCAGTAGCGCTGTCCCAGAGGTACGCATCTCTTCCATATTTGGCCTGTGGGAGAACCAATCCCAGGGGGTGAACCGCTGAAACAAAGCCAGCTGGCGGCGACCTACTCTGGGTTTCTTACAGGACAGATGTGTCTCAGTCTGAGTTTGCATGTGTGGGTGACTGCACATGTGTTTCGGCATGACTGTGTTTGTGCATGCCAGCTTTCCTCTATGGATTTGGCCCACATGTGGACTATTTGTGCTTTTTTGAGTAAACTATATGAATGCATTAGAGCCTCTCTTTTTTGCAGGCAAGTAATTGACCCAAATACAAACCCTCTGCATTCTGGGAAGGAGATGAGTAGTGGGACAGTGCTTCATTAGACATGCTGGAGGAGCATTGTGGTAAATAACTGTATTCTTCCACTGTGACAGAGCGAGTGGGACAGTGCGTGGGACCTTTGATTTGACGCTCTGTCTATATTGTAGCTGCATCAGGCTGCCAGATTCCAGCCTACAGTTGCTGCTACTCTGAGCAGCTCCGTGCATTTATTTTTGTACTAGATCTGCTGTGGACGCTTTGTGTGCCAGTGGCCCATTTACTCTGCTCTGCCTTAAAGGGAATTCTGGTGATATTCTTGGTTGATATTTTTAAACCTGAGCTATTATTCTGCAAAAGTACATACTGTACTTTCCTTGACGGTTCTTTAGATGCCGGCAGCTTTTTAATGACTTGGCTGCACATTAAAGAGGATGCACTCCTCCTGTGTTATAGCTGCAAACCTCCTCCTACTTCAGTCAGCACGTCTAACTTCCTTTCAGTCCTTTTGTGGACATTAATAAGTACTATGGATCAATAATTTCTAATATAAGGTCAGGAAACACGTTTCTGGAAATTCAAGATTAAAATAATTATGAAACAATCTACTGTAAATAAAACTTTTTTTAATTGAGAAGATTTTCTATTTGTGAGAATTCCTTTTATTCTCTGTATCTCAGGTGTCTTGCAAAGCTTGGGTGTACGATATATAACTAGTAAATTGTGCTAAAAGTAATGCAAAATATTGACTCACTTTAATATCTCTGGAGCAAATTGGCTGATTTGAGCGGTTTACTATTTTATGAATAATTCGCTAAAAGAAGAATAAGGATTAAAGGTCAAGTCAAAGTTTTTGAATGTGCTGATAGTACATGGACTGAAGTACGGTGGCCCTGAAGTCCAAATCACTCAATCACTCAATGCAGACACATATGAAAGATCACAATGACAATTAAGAAGGAAAACAAATAATAATTTAAAAAAAACATTATAGTCTAGAAATCAAAATTCTAGAAACCAAAATGTAAAAAATATATTTTGTCTAACCAAATAAAATATTAAAAATGAAATAATATAAGAAACCTGAAAAGCTAGGAACAATGGGACATCACTGATTTGAGTTTTGAAGCAGAGGGAAAGCAGAAGGAAGTTTTTCCTGAACTTTAACAGAAGCTTTAAGAAATGGGACTAATCGTTTCCTGTACAGAAAGTGAACAAACATCACCATCCAATCAGTGATGTCCCAACATCAGTTCATACAAATGTTACAATACCATGATTTATTGATTGTATAACTGCTGTGCTGGACAGGATGTGGTTGAAAACCCTGATGTTTTCACTGCTCAACACATTGTGCTCTATGTCTGGATCTACGATTTTCAAATGCTCTAAAAATATCCAAAAGTCCTTGCAAAAAACTTGTGTGCATTAATGCTTACTAGATTGGGGAAAATAGACCACAATGCATTGCATTTGAACAATTTTCGTGGAAAATATGTTTAAATGTATTTTTTTAGAAACAAAACATCAATGTTTTCATCATTAGAACACATCAGACTAATACACAGTCGTAGTGAAATGCTCGACAATTTAAAATCTAAAAAAAAAATAAAAATAGTGAGCACGGTGTCCTAGTTGCTTTTAAAATCCAGGACACCAGACATTCCAGACATTCCCATATAAAACCATGTAGGTTTGAGGTTTGTGACAAACTGCAAGGCCTGACTCATCATTGTGACCTGGACTCTGGAGTGGGACGGTCGTCTCTGTCCACCAGGAGGTTCACACACTGGTGCATTTTTATTTACAAATCTCTTCTTGGACTTTTACCTTCCTACATTTGCAGCCTGATCAAGCTGAGGACTGTGGAATCATACGGACTGCGCTCAAATGACCGTCTATCGCTGGCTGTTCCATTTGCTCAGACAGAACTGGGAAAAAAGGCTTTTGTCTTTTCTGCCCCCCCACATGGAACGCTCTACAAAAAAGATGGAAATTAAAAGAACTCATTCCTCTGAATATTTTTAAATCCAGGCTGAGATTGGAGGAGAAAGTCACTTTTAACTGTTTTACATGAGCTCTCATTTTTATTTATTTTATGTTTTTGATGTTAACATTTTTATTGTAAATGTAATTTATTGTTTCCCCCTAGCCAGGACTCCCTTGATAAAGAGATTATTAATCTCAATGGGACAATTCCTGGGTAAGTAAAGGTTAAATAAAATAAATAAATAATAAAATATAGTTTTATAGGGAGTAGAGTGGGAATGCTGACGTAATCCGTCGGTCTAAATCATGGCTGCCCGATCCTGGTCCTGGAGATCTCCTGCCTGCCTGTTTTCCAGTCTCTCTTCTCTACTTTCTGCTGAATAGCTGACTCAGGTGTCTCCTTATGCTGATTCATTTAACACATCTGATCAGCGGCAGGAAGTGTAGGAAGAGCTACAAACCAGGCAGGGTGGTAGATCTCCAGGACCAGGATCGGCAGCCCGGTAGAGGAAGGTTCATCTCCCTCAGGGAAAACAGCAAAAGAGGAGATTCATCCGTCTGTGTCACACTTTGATTCCTGCATGTTTGTATTTGCAGCTTCAAAATGTGCTCATATTCATCTAAAAAATATCTGGATTGTATTTTGAGTGTAGACGCCTCCCCTTTTCGGGCGGAGTTCTAAGTTTTATCTTGTAGAGTTGGTCTCCAGGCAGGAGCTGTCCTGCCGTTGTAATGTGGAGAGATAAGATGAAGAGATGGTTGCATGTTATGCAAAGGACTCAGCTGAAGTGTCCAAACCTTTTGCCCAAAAACCTGCACTTCAGGTTCATCTTATTGAAGCACAATAATCCCGTGTGGAAGCCACAGACTTTTCCCTGCAGCCAAATGGACGTGAGGAGAGGTCAAACCCTCAAGTGGAATCCAAAGGCAAACAGCTGGTTTGTAATATTTACTCATGGGAGTGTCCCTCCACAGGCCTGCGTATTACCCTCAGTTGCTTGTAGCTTTAAGCTGAGCATGCGATAGACAGAGATAGAGGTGCAGTCATCAGACTGTGACTCACAGCTCCGATCAGTGGGTTTCTGAGTATTTTTGGTTGGATGAGGGTGTGGCAGAGCAGAACTACACCATCATGGTTGGGCAGTTGTGTCAGGATCCGCTGGGTAGAGGCAGTGTCAGCTGTCACACATTTGCCTGTCTGAGCCGCTTGCTTCATCACGGTAAGCGTTTGGTTGACACGTGCGTATGCGCGGCACGCAGTCAGTGTGTATGTGTTCTGGTCGTCACACACGGCCCAGCCTGGCTTCCAGCAGGGGAATGGAATGAATGTGACCCACTCCCAACATCCACCTCCTCTCCAGCTCGGGAGCAGAGCCTCCTCTGAGTCAGTCAAACGCTTTACTTGTACTCCTCTTTTTCCAGCCTCACGCTCAGGACGAGCACTTGTGCTCATTGAATTAATCGCATTACAATTACCGAATGCCTTCCTTTCTCTCTGTGGCGTTCTCTCTCTGTGGGTGGGGATGGTTGTCAGCTGATTAGATAATGCAAATACATTATTTATAACACTTTGGTCGTTCTCCCTGCTTTATGGAATTGCCTAGCAACCAGGGAAATATATTCTATTGAGCAAGACCTCTGATAACCATGAATAGAGAGAAGGAAGAAGGCAGAGTAAGAGAAAAATTAAAGGGGGGGTGAAACAAGGAGACAGTTGGGAGTTGGCTGGTGCCTCTGTTGCTAAGTATGGCTCAGCTGAACTCATTTATTTTTTTTTCTTTGACGCCTCTGTCTTGTTCTTTTCTCCATCTCCCTGTTTTTAGACATGGTTCCCAGTTTAGCTCTTTTTCACTCGCTACCCTTCCTCCCTTCCCACCTTCCTTCCTTCCTTCCTTCCTTCCTTTCCTCCTTGACTCAGATATCAGCCTCTTTTTCTTCTCTCCGTGCGGGTCAGCATGTGCCTCCTTCTCTGTTCGGTTGTGCATTTGCTGGAGTGATGTAATCTGTTGAAAGACGAGGAAATACCTGAAGCTGCTGCTTGTTGTATTGATGCATGCACGGCTCTTTATACCAAATGCTCTTTTAGGCACAAAGCGCTCAGCTCAAACGCATAATGAGCCGAGAATTGTCAGTTTCAAGAAGATGCAGCAATATTTGTAGATTAGATAAGAACCTTGGGGAGTTTGTAAAAGCATCCAAATTGAGCTGCAAAGAGCAAAGGGCTGCATGTGAGGCGGTACAGACAAGGACAGCTTCTCTGGCTTGAGGCATGGATACTGGCAGGTCTCAAAACATTTGTTGGGTTGCTGGCATTCAACACAAAGCTTTGTTTTTTTACAGAAAACAGACCCTTTTTAATGGACCCACTAAGGAGAAAACTTTGTCACACGAGGCCGTTGCAAAAAACAAAACCTTAGAAATAAATCAACATTTTTTACCCACTTGGCAGATTTTCTTTAATTAAGCAAAATAGGTCCACCAATGGGGAAAGAAAACGTGTCTTCCCAAGAATTGTTATTTTAAGATCAAGATTCGAGTCACAAAGATGTTTTCTCAAACTAAGATTATTTGCTATTGAAAATCTAACTTGATGAGTTTATTTTTCTTGCAAAGACTGAAACTAAGACAACTTTTCTTGAAACAAGAATCTTTTTGATTTCTTAAGATGCGGTTTTTGGATTTTAAACATTGGTCTGGGGCAGGGGCGGGCAACTCCAGGCCTCGAGGGACGGTGAGTTTGCATGATTTCCAGAAATCTGAGCCCTGGTTCAGCTGTTTCCAGCCAATTAGAACATGGCAGAGCAGGGAACGTTGGAAAACATACAGGAACGTGGCCCTCGAGGCCTGGGGTTGCCCACCCCTGGTCTGGCAGATAAAATGATCACCAATAACACCCATAAGAATCAAACTCAGCAAAGAATAGAAATGATTTAGGATGTTTTTTAATGGTGTTTTTCCTGCACAATCAAAACATGCCTGGCAGTTTTCCAAACCTGCTGAGGAAGGCGGTTCTATAGTCATACTGTCATGCACCCCAAATAAGTTTTCATTTTAAATAAAAATAAAAAAGGATGGGGTTCATAGGAGTTTACCCTCACTGAAACTGCTGTAGATGTTACCGTGTTAAAAATGTTTTCAAGACAGTGAGTACTTTTATTTCTACAGCAAACTGTATTAAGCTACGTTCACACCTTTGGCAATGCTTACTCAAGTGCCCACTGGCTGGGAAGTCTATGTAAACATGAGCGCATGTTGAAAGTTAAACCAAGTCAAACTTTGAACAGTCGGGGAAGTGGAAGTGACGTATGGATGGCGTCCCTTTTAATTCCCAGAAGTGCCAACCATTGGAAAATTGATCATAAGGGAGAAATCAGTCTTGCGGTTTGTGCCGTTCACATACTCAGCATTAGACTGTTAAAGTCTGCTAGTGGTTACTTGTTAAACCAGTCAGGCTACAATTACTTTTAAAAACTATCTGTTCAGTCTGCACGGTTTCAATGTTTACTTCACATGTAATTAAAAATATTGAAAATGTTGGGATCTGAGTTAAGTAAAGAAGGGAAAATTCAAGAATACTCTTGGAAAAAGTAGCCTATTTAAGTGTACTACAAGTATACTTAGTCTATACTGAAAGTGAGGCAGTGTACCTGAAGTTTACTTATACTATCTATATATTGTAAATGTAAAGTGTTCTGATTCCTAACGCCAATCAAAGCTAATGAACTGCTAGTTGAGTTTTGTATTTTGAAGCCACAGCGAGGCTTTGGCTCAAACACCCAATAAAGCTGTGAAGCATTCTGAACACCTGTAACAAAGGTCAGTACAAGCTGGAACGGCACAATGAGGAACAATAAGGAAGCTAGCATGACAAAGGGAAAAGTAGCCAACCTTTGCTCAGCTCACTTTGATTGAACAGCTCATGGGATCACAAGTTCAGGTGGGTCAGCGGCAGGCCGTCAGGCTTTTGGGTTCCACATGTCAGGGCTGTTCTCTGCAGGGGCTCAGCAGATCGGTGACCTAACAAGCCGTATGGCTGTAAAATCTATAAAGCTCATGGATGTGGAGCATGTCATACTCCACCCTGTCATTTCCAATATCCTTCTCTACCTTGTGCCTAAACCAAATGAATGACTTTATAAGTATTTTCTCGTACAGTCGCAGCTTCTCGGCTCAACAGGCAGCAGAGCTGACATGTCCGCTCTAAATTTAGTCTTCAGCTGTCTCTCCCTACTGTCTCAAAGACTTTTTGTGCTCTTTTGCTGAGAAATGATTTGATCATTTTAGCTCAAACAGAGCCTCAGTCATTAAGCTCACTCACTGCTCGTGTGCATTAAGCACATGCATGAGCTGAACAGCACTTCATCATTGATATGCAAACTACTTCATAATGAGAAGTTTTTTTATTTCTGTTAAATAAGCTGGGATTTCCATATCTCTTTGATGGCTTTGTGCATCTATTTAAGTTGTGTGTTGTTGTTTTTTGTGAATAATATAAGCTAAAGCCAAACAAATAAAAATGTGATGGTGGTAATCCATCATCAAATCGATTGACGGAAGGGAAGAGGATCTTTCCTCCGTCTTGTATTTGGCAGGAAATAGCTCTGACTCACATCCACTCGCTCAGCTTGGCTTTGCTCAAATGGCACAACTAGAGACAAACCTGTGCTGCAAAGCCAAGAGGGATGCGTGACGGTAAAACGAGAGACAGGTGGCAAAGATAATTATGCAATAGAGACTGGACCTCTGCCCCCCACCCCATTGGCTGGAATATGGAATTGGTTGGCCTGCATCTTGTTGGGCTTCTCTGTCGTCTGGGAGCAGTGGGGAAGAGCTCGCTGGTGACTGGTCCTTTTTGGAGGCAGAGGTTTTGGGCGTTGCGTGGGGCTTCTGGGATGTTCAGAGTCTGTCTAGTCTAGTAGCAATAGCTATTGTTCATATCTTATGACTGATTCTATGTTTTTTGTATGATTATTGGTGTGAAACCCGTTGAGACAACTGTGCTATATAAATAGAACTGACTTGAGTTGTCTCATTGTCTCGATGGGGTCATGCTTTTTTGGTCACTCGCCTCCTAACCAAAGGGGTTTTGTGCCAGCCGCTCCCCTCTCAGTATGTTTGAGCACTTTGATCTTTTGGGTTGCCTGTTCCATTGCCCACGAGACTCTAGAGAGTATCTTGAGATGGTGGCAACTCAAGCTCAGTGCTGACTGGGGATGCAACGATTCACTTTCACCATGATCCGGTTCAAGCCTTGATTCTTGGGTCACAGATTTGTTCCATTCAATATATGATTTATGTACAGTATTCCCTCGCCTATTGTGGTTCATCTATCACGGTCTCACTGTTTTGCTATTTTTTTCATTGTAACTTTGCATGCATGTGTCCTGCATCTTGATTGGCCGGAGACCTCGTCGATCAATCTCCTCCACCAAATCTACATTAACCTTTGACCTTGATCAGATCTTTGTTGTCTGTAATACTAGACTTGTTTTTCTATGAAAGTTGAACTTTGAGAGTTTAAACAAGATGGGAAATTGTGAAAATGTTGATGTCTTGTTTGAGAAAAGTGTGTAGATTGTGTGATGGGAGGTTTCACAGCCTCAAAACATCTGTAATCTGACTCTGCGGATATATTTCTGGAACGCATCCCCTGTGATAATTGCAGGAACATTGCTTTACAAAACAAAAAACTGAAAATACTGAAAAACCCTTTTTTAAATTAGCAAATAAGAAAGAAACAATGAAGAATGACCTTTTAGTTGGCTTACGCTAAGCTTGGTGTAATGCAATAAAAGGAGATTAATATATTAGAGTAAATTAAGTAGGACACATGGGTTTGACACTTTCAAAGTAAACAAATGCAAACGTGTGCAGTAGGTATGCAGCGATTCACTTCCCCACAACTTGGTTCAATGGTGTACTATACGGTTTTGTTTTAAACCAAGAATTGTGGCATCCCAGTGCTGACTACTGTGGACTTGAGGAATGTGCTGTAGGGCTACATGGGTTTGGTTTGGTTCTTCCAATTAGGACTGTCTGACTAATGTGTCATTTTGCTGAAACATTTTGCACTTTTTTTTGGTCGGGCTTGCTGTAATGCTGCTCTTGTAAGTGGTCCAAACCACCAGAAAATGGGATCCGGTTATAAATACTGTTTGTTTAATGATACTATCACCGGAAACCAGACCTGACCACAAAGTAAAATCATGAAAACTCAGCTGCTTAACCCTTTTACAATGGAGCTTTAGTGATTACATTACCGTAACTCTTCAACCGCTTACATAATTAACGTCAATTGACTGTTCAAATCACTAACTGTCTTCACCTCCTCGCTGTTCCAAGTGTTCTCACAAGTTATTTCCCAGCATTATCTTGGCTCACACCTCTCCAAACTTGTGTTGTTTATATTCAAAATATCCCTCTTTAGTCCACTTCCACTCTTTGGTTCGTCTGTGTTCACACAGTAATGAGCCATCTGCCCAAATATGAAACAAACTGGCCAATTAGGCCAAAGCAGCTTTATTTAAATAGCACCTTTAATACACAGAAGCAATTCAAAGTCTTCTCCGGACAAACAGCCCTGCCTCGAAACGCCCTCAGATTTGCCTTAAAGGGATTAATGGCCTTAGGGAAATGACGAACGAGTCTCATCATAAGAGCTGTGTTTACTGTCAATTTAGCTCCATTTGTTGAACAAGTTAACCCGACATAAACCACTACGGCTTGAAGGAACTGCAACATAATGTTCATAGAAAATGCATTTTCTTGAACAACAGACTGTCTCTTGTGTTTCCTATTTAAGAGAAACAGCTGTTACTAGCATGTGTTGACCTGTATTATTTACCTTCTAGCGTTTCACTTGTTGTCTAATCATCTTCGTGCAGGAACACACTCGTAAACGTGTCTTTAGTCCTTTCTGTTTTCCTGTGAGACTCGTAAATTGTGACCCATTGATTGTACTTTCCCTGGTGTGGGCGGACAAACAATATGGTTTGAACATGAGTTGCTTGTAGGAGCAATGCATGAAAGCATAGTGAATAAAGAATGTGATCAAACCACAGTAAAAATGTAACTGCATCCAGTCACACACATCTGTTTACTCAAACATGACCACTAAGTTACATTCTGGAGTATTTCCTCTAAAGTTATCTCTCCTTTTTTGCAACTTTTGTTCTGATGTTTTCTGTTTCTGTTGCAGCAATTGAGTGAATAATGAACGTCTGTTTGCATGTGTGTGTGTGTGTGTGTTTGTGTGTGTGTGCGTGTGTGTCGGTGTGTGTGTGTGTTCTAACTAAAAGACCAGAGCCCCTGGACAGCTGTATGTCATTTCCAGCCCAATTAATATGGAACTTGTGAGCAGAGACCACATAACAAGGTTTGCCTCTCTGACCTAAGGCCAGCTCAGGGTGCGTGCACGGGAGGACATGATATCCAGCGCATGTCTGCTGTCATCTTCAGCGTGCATGTTGCCCTGCAGTTAGCAGTTTGTGTGCAGCTGTTGGTCATTTGCGTGTCTTTGATCAGATGGAGGCGGGACATTTACCCAAACACTCCAGAGCTTTCACATCATGATGCAGCACACTGAAAGAAGACATTTTGGATGGTATTTTGGGTGTTTTTAACACCTTATTTATCTGTTTTTCTGATGATGGAGGACAAATATGAAGAAAAATAGTCTTAAAATTGTATTTCTGAGTTTTTCTGTAACCCTTGTTCTATCCTAGACACTTTAACATTGGGAGTGGGGTCATCTAGACCCACTAGACAGAGCTCTGAACCTTTGTTCTTCAATGATTTGTGATCTTCACTGGTGTCCATGGATTACATGAAATCCTCTCCACCTTTATCCACCTTTGTCATGGTAGGAGAACACCTCAATGGAGGGGGAGGGGGGGGGTCATCTGGACCCTATAGGACAGCACAATTCAAATGTTTAAGAAGCAGGAGCAGTTGGATTCAGTTCAGGTCAGAGGTCAACAAGAAAAAGGACACTGAATAAAAATGATCCAATGGTGAATTCAAGAAGAATGACACAGTTGGCAAAAAAATGACACAAAGACACATCTAACATTGAATTATCCCCAAAACTTTTGGACAATCATTCTGATGAAACCAAAGTGGGAACTTCCAAAACTAGTAAAATCAAAACAGCTACAGTTATGTAATGTAGTGGTAAGGTGATGGTCTGGATGGTCAGAACCTTAATTAGATAGTTCAAGAATTCTGTTCCATCAAAATCTCAGTTGAAAACAGAAAAAGTGCAATTAGCACTCTTGCCACACACTGAGAAGGTCCTGGTTCAAATCCCAGCTGAGTTCTGTCTGTGTGCATGTTCTCATGTGTGGGTTTTCTCTGGGGATTTCAGCTTCCTCCCACAGTCCAAAAATCCACTGGATAGGTTGATTGGTGGCTTTAAATTGTCTCTAGGTGTGTGTGGACCTCCAACAGACTGGTGACCTGTTCAGGGTGTACCCCCACCTCTGGGATAGGCTCCAGCAACCCTGTGAGCGGATTCAACAGGTTCTGAGGATGGATGGAGATAAGCCTCTGTAACAGCTCAGGCTATTTGGTGATCCCCCTCATCCAACCTTAGCTGATGAGTATCAAGCATGGAGGCGACTTTTGGTCTGTCCCAACTGTAGATCTGAACCCACTGAGCCTTTCAGTCTCAGAGTGGATGCTTTCCTGCTCAACCCCTGAGCTGGTGCAAGTGAGTCATGGCCTGTATTATTATTTTAAACTTTACTTCATGCCAAACCATTCCATATATCAGAATGAAGATGAAGATTTTACACACCTGTAAAAGACTCGTTTACAAGCATCACAAACAACTGAATGTGGTTGTTGATGCTGCAGTGGAAGGCAAAATCCCTGATGATCTCAAAGCATCTACTTTGTTTGAGTTTTGTAGATTTAACAGCATTTTTATTCAATAAGTGAAATCAAATTTTTTTTCCATTATTATGTTTTTTTTGTGTTAAAATAATATTTGTTTGTTGATCTGCAATGATTAGATGTGACAAACAGGCAAAAACATCTCTTCATTTTTTTCAAAAAGGTAGAAAATAGTTCACATTTCTAACACCAGCCTTTAACCCTTGTGCTATCCTAGGCACTTTACCGTTGGGAGTGGGGTCATCTAGACCAGTGTTTTTCAACCTTTTCTGAGCCACGGCACACTTTAACCATAAAAAAAATCCCGCGGCACACCAGGATCCAAAAATAAAAAAAAATTAAAAAAACAAACAAACGGAGAAACTCATAGACTGTATTGATCTACAGCCCCTCTGCAATCTCACGTGCATTTTTGAGATAATTGTTGCAGAAAAAGCTGGAAACTGCAGCTGTTTATTTCTAAAAGATGCAATAAAAGTTAAGTTAGAAGATTTAAAAACAGTTTGATGTGTGTTCGTTGGTTTCGAGACGTTTAACAACAGATCTCCTTGTTTGCTTTCACTCTCACAACCCAATGCATCATGGGAAATGTAGTACATTAAACGGCCGGCGGAGATCGCGTCTCAGAGCTTCATTGTTTTATTTTTTTGTTCCACGGTCTGACACCGGATTCTGTGGAAAGCTACACCACTACAGACGAGCTTTAGCTGGTATTTTTGTTGGAACTGAGAGACTTTACGAGCTAAATTGGGACAAGGAAGTGAAGACTTTAACCACTTCTGATTGGTCAGACTGATGACATGTGATTAAGCCTTCAAGAATGATTGGTGGAGACAATTAAAGGGGCGGGACTTTTCCAAATTACAGCCGGAGCTGTAGCTATATCACGGTACGTCATTCTTATCAAAATGTCTTTAATAAAATAAAATAAACGCAAAGAAAAAGTATTTTACGATCTTTTATATTCCTAACTCCTCAGTGTTTTATCAGGACCTGCTTGGATGAACACAGAGCTGAAATCCTGGAGATGGGAAATGTTGTTAGATCAGTTAATGAGGGCAATTTCCCACGGCACACTTGACCATCTCCCACGGCACACTAGTGTGCCGCGGCACACTGGTTGAAAAACACTGATCTAGACCCACAAGACAGTGCGCTGAACCTTTTTTTTTCAATGATTTGTGATCTTCACTGGTTCAATGGATTACATGAAATTTGTCCACCTTTATCCACCTTTGTCATGGTAGGGAGAACACCTCAATGGAAGGGCGGGGTCATCCAAGATAGCACAAGGGTTAAAAAGGTTGTTGATTTTAAAATCTGTGCTCATGGTTTCTGTGGAGAGAGCCACACATGCCAAGTTCACGATCAGAAGTCATTTCAGTCAGACAACTGTTGCAGTAAGAAATATTTATTTGACATTTTCCACATACTTTAGTTGGCATTCACATCTTTGGTTTGGCATAAGGCTCCGTTCAATTCCATGAGAGATTTCCATAAAACTTTCGGGTAACAAAACCCCCCCTTTACGGAGCCCACAGGTGGAAGCCGGGGAGGAGGCTGAAGGTAAGAAAGAGAATGAACGCCTGCGCACCTGGGCTTAAATAGGACGCTGAGCAGGTGCGTTAATTGACTGAACCGCCCTAGGGTATTAGCTAAGAAACACTGCTACGAGTTATCGCCCGAAACACGATTAGAATCGTCATTAAAACATGGGAACCAAAACGTGACTTACCCCAACATGATCTAACAAGTCAGGATTTGTTTAACTTTTGCTTTTTAGTCGCACACAGTCTGCCTGTTTGTTCCCAGTCCTACCCCTGGGGTCATGAAGGAGAACAGGCAATCATAGATGGCACTAACTCTCAGATACCACTGCAGGTACAAACCCAGATAGATCAGACGCTCAGAAAAAACACCACTGCCAAAACAGCCCCCCCTAGAAAAAGGTCTTAATTCTTGTATTATTTTCTTAAATTGACAAAAGAAATCTGCCAACAGGGTAGGAAAAGAATTCCTGTATTAGGAAATAAAATCCTTGTCACTAACACATGCTTCCTCAAAATAATATTAATTTGTTAAAACATTCTTGATAAGATTATTTTTCTTGCAGGACAGACAATAAGACAAGTTCTATAGATTCGGTTTGCAGAGACTTTCTTGTTCAAAATAGGTTGTCTCAGCACACAAATGAACGGAGCATGGAGGAATTTACCCCTGTTGGAGCAGGTAGTTGGAGGGTCTGCATCGATCTAAGGTATTATTTAAAACACCACCAGCCTTCTGGTTTCTTTTTGACATACATTTTTTTGAATGACGACAAATGTCACATGACTGCAAAGGGTTTGCACTTCTCTGAAGGCGTCTTTACGACAACGGGAAATGGGAGGAGAGGAGTATCTTGGTTTCAAAGTGAGTAGATCCCCTGGGACATCACAGCTGAAACGCTCTCTATGACAGGCTGCTACCAAAGACAGCTGGTATCTCTGTGATGAAGCAGGGCGTTTGTAGAGTCTTTGGGTAACTTTTCCTTTTGTGTTTTGCTCTGCAGATTTTATTTACTACACTTAAAAAGGATTTGATGAGCTAGCTTTGACTTTTGCATCGCTGTGCCCAAAGGGTCGTCTGCTGGTGAAAACGGGACGCGCCCACCTGGCTGAGAAGGTGCTGCGGGATGCAGTTCAGTTCCACAGCACGTCCCACGAGGCGTGGAGCGGCCTGGGCGAGGCTCTGCAAGCTCTGGGCTCCAGCCAGGCTCCAGACTGCTTCCTGACGGCCCTGGAGCTGGAGGCCTCCTGCCCCATCCGGCCCTTCACCATCATCCCCAGAGAGCTCTGAGGGGGCTGGGAAAAGACCAGATGAGACTCCGACTTTTGACTAAGACACAACCTTTTGGTTAGACACTGATTCCTGACAGTGTATTTAAATCCGGATTTGTCATATTTACTTACAATAATATTTAGGGAAAGGTTTCTTTGTGTTTTTGCAAAGTATTATAGTCATTACACATTGGAAACAGGCTTATCTTTAAAAAACACCACGCTTTCTCTTTTGGATCATTGGATTCAGGGATGTGAAACAGAAAGGGAACTCTCTAGGTTTTCATTGTTAATGGCACATCACCCATTTAAAAACTACAAACAACACTTTGGTTTTATTCAATGTATATTTTTATGTGGAACAGATGACAGAAATATTTTTGAAATGTGTGGTGAATGAAGAACGAAACTTCAAATACAACATTAATTTAAGTCACAACTTAGACCTAAAAATGTCTTTTCAATTATAAATCAAAGAATTTTATTGATTTGAAGTGGAAATTAGAATAATACTGCAAACCTTACAAATAAATGGAAATTATCAAAGTAAAGTAGTTTTTTTTCCAAAATAAAAAGGAAAATGTTTTTGTGTATCTTAAAAAAATTCAGTAAAAACTTGATGATAAATAATCTGTAAAAAGAAATTCAAACTGTGTGATCAGAAGTTGTGATGTCCACACTGTGGCTCATGATGACCAACTTCTGACGCTCAAAGACTCATCTTCTTTGAGTTTAGTAAAATGGTCGTGGATTTTACTTTTTAATTTCTAGACTTTAGACAAAATTTTTAAACAAATTTCCAGGCTTTGAAGGAAAATCATTTTTTTCTTTAGAGGGTTTCCAGAGGGTTCTCTAAACCTTGACCAAATCACTGACTGTATATGAGAACTGGACTGAGTGAGTGTGACATCACCAAAAAAAATTATTCACCTCCATCTCCAACCAATTGAAATCTATTCAGTTGCTTGTTTTTTGCCGCCACGTCACTAAGCAGTGATTGGTCCACGTCGGACTGAGCCAAGGTTTCTATGGCAACCATTCAAACCAATCAGGAGTGAGTGCAGGCTCTGGAGAGTCTGTCAATCAATCGTCTCAAGCATTTGACGTGAAACCACCACTGTCATTGAGGCCTCAGTTTCTAACATGAATAATTTGCACTACAGAAAAGACATATCCATTAAAAAATGAGGAATATCAAAACATGTTTAGAAAAAAAGTATCAGAGCAAGAAGGTTTATTCTGACCAATAGAATGACTGAGTAACAGCTGTTTATTTCTCTGTGAATGTCGGTTTCTACTTTTACTTCCTGTTTAGATTGCCGAGGGGGAGGGGTCACTCAGTCCAGTTCTTGTATACAGTCAGTGGATCCGATTCAGATGAAACTGCTGCATCTTGGGTATTTCTTCTGTGTTAGTGTGTTTAAAGAACCAAAAGGATGTTGTATCACTCTGTAACATGGAGGTTGTTTATTTTCTCTGTAAATTAAGTTCATCATGTGACATTCAGTTTATCTCATTCCAGGTGTTATTTGTTAGAACTTTGAACCCAAAGAGAAGCGTGTTCTTCATGGTTATGTATGAGTGGGTGTCAGTACGCCGGTCTTTCATCCTGACTGTTTGTCTAAGAAGAAAAAAACGATTTATTTGTTTCATAAAAGTCATCTCTAAACATACATTTCTGCTCATTTATGTCTCATTCAGTAACTCACACAATCCCATTACATCAGTAAAAAAGCAGCTTTGGTACAGTTTGGCCTTAATTTTACTCTTGACTTCTGTAAACAAATGACTCAGCTGTCAGGATTTTTCTACTTGATGGTTTTCTTGTCGTTAGTGTTTTTAATAACGTCAAGCGGTTGATCGCTGCTCCCACCCCACTGTGCTTCACACGCCGCACTCGTCAGGCTAATGTGAGCTGTCACAGGAACATGGCTTGCTGTGGGAGGAAACGCCAAACTCTGGCTTTAATGTGACCACGTGATGAAGGATGAAAGGCCTTTGATGTTTCTCATGTTGCCTCCTCCATGTTGAATCAGCTGTTTCTTGGATCTTTGCATTAAAACAGTAAGTTTTGGAAAGATGAATGATCATTTTAGGACAGTGTGAAGCAAGCATCACCATAAATGGAGTCTACTTCCTGTTTCGTGCAGTATTGTTGTGGGCGTGTCCTAATGCAGGTAAGTCTGTAAACCCTGACTCCTTAAGCTTTGTGTTTTGTTTTAAATAATCCTTTTGGCCTTTTTCCATTTTCTTTGTCCTCTCAGCACAGATCTGACTCATCTGTTCATTAAGCTGTCTGCCTGCTTAAACCAACAATGGCCGCCACATGCCGCGTCTTCACCTGCCCTGCTGCTTGTGACTAAGAGACGTCACTTACAAGTGCCGCGCTGCATCAGTGTGAGCGACGGGACTGGCCTACTGGCTTATGTAATACTGCCAGCACCGTTTTCTGCCTCCGAACTCCCTCCTCCTCCTCCTCCTCCTCCTCCTCCTCTCCCAGCCTTTCTGATGCGATGTGATGTGGCTCGGTTGCCTAGCAGCCAGCCCCTTGTTTAAGTAACTGGGGATGCAGAGAGATATGTAGTCTGCTGAGCAACATAGGCGCAGCTCACACACAGCACAGCACAGGCAGATAATACCCCCGCTGTGGGGCTTTGCAGACTTGACAGTGTCTGTTTGATGTCTGCTGTTGCCATGTGAGGTATGAGCCGGCTGTAATCAATGTCTCGAGCTGCTGCAGATTGATTTGTGGTTATGGGAAGAGCCCCTGCCTTCGCTCCCAGCAGAATCCTTTCTGAACTGTTGTGCATCCAAACCCACCCACTCCTTTCCTTTAAAGCTCCACAGTCACCCGTGGAGCCGTCACTCCAGGAGCGAAAAGCCTTCATTCATCAATACTTTGACTTCTGGCACAGAAATGATCGATCTCCGTCATCTCAAAATCTATTTTTACTTTTTCCCCAACTCTCCCCTGTTTCAGCCTCTCCTCATTAGCACCGTGTGAGACACCTACGCGGGGGCTTCGGGAAAATGAATGGTTCAGTCCCGGGGGGAAGGAGTGGAAAGTAGCAGCGCTTTCACACAAGTGTGCAGAATGAGGGCCGCATGGGCGCTCTGGGTGGTGGACAGAGTGCAAGCGTACATGCAGGCACCATGGCCTTAGTGGATCTGGTAAAGGGAGGAAAAGCAAAAGCGATGAGCTGCTTTTCAGCATGAAAATGGTCAGACGATGCTCTGCTGATGGTTCACACAGGCTCACAAAGACACTGCAAACATGGAGGGACGGCTACTTGGAAAGATGCTTCCAGTGGATAGGAGGCTAAGAGCACCTTTGCGGTGACAGCCGGGGGGTGGCATGGAGGGCACAGGCTGGGTGGAGATGATGGAGTTGCCCCAGAAAGAAACTCTAAACCATATTTGTGATGTCCTAATGGGGCTGTGGAGTCGTGCATAGGCCAGGGTGAGCCAGAGGTTAGGAAGATCAAATGTGGCTCCAAAGTTTAATTAGTAAATGAACTGAGAAGAAATTGTGCAGAAAGGACTTCAAAGCAAATGTTTTAGCATCTGAGTGTTTTTAGGGGAATACATTTCTTGAATTTAGCTAAAAAAGGGAAATTTCCAACAATATCTTCAGGATCCAACAGTTTTCATTTTTATTTCTGTTGCGTTTTGAGGCGACATGCAAACAACTGAATAGTGATGGTGATTTAAACAAATATAATAGCTGTTTATTTTTCTACAGAAGTTTTTTTATGGAGCCATAAGATACTTCCTGTTTGGAATACCAGGGGGAGGGGTCACTCAGTCCAGTTCTCATATACAGCCATGGGTGTCACCTGCTGTGACTTTTTATTCACCACAGCTGCCAAACTGCATTTGACCGCTCCGTTTTCAGGGATTGGTGGTCATTTAACTCTTTTTGTCCTCCTAATGGTGTTTTACCTTTGCCAAGTTTTAGATTTGTCACATTTTCCTGCAAACCTGGAAGAACCAAATGTTTCTACAATGACTCCAATGATAAAAGAACAAATAAAATAATATAGCCATTTTCTGTTGGTGACATCACACTCACTCGGTCCAGTTGTCTTATACAGTACAGTCAGTGGTTGTACCTGAACGGGGGAGTAAAAGGGAGCTAAGTAACACTGAAAGACCTTATACTAAAACAAGAACAGATAAATGTATCCATGCAGTTCTAGTTGGTGTCACGGCGTCTTCAGAGCAAAGGCAGAACAGACCTAATGCAAGTTAGAGCCAAAGTATTTCAATTCAAGCATAAACTCTTCAACTTGTACTCGTTGTAAAACTTTGACTCCCAACTAATTGGTAAAGCTCAATTAGAAAGCATCTCAAAAGCATTGATGGGTGTGTATTACTCTTCCAATGGGGAAGAGGTAGATAAAATGGGGTAGATAAAGGGTTAATAACGTAAATAACAGCAAAACAAATGTAGAAAGTGTTTTAAATTCAGACTAAGTGGTGTAAAAGAAAAAGTCCAAAGCTAACACCTGAACCTAATGAGACTCCAGCAAACAGCAGCTTGGCTGCGACCGTCCTCCATCTGTCACTCTCGGCTCACCTGATAGGCGTCCGGCTCTGTTGGTTCACGTCCACGGCCACACCATGCCAGCGCCATCACCCACCTCAACAATGACCCCCCCCTCCCTCCCACCGCTGACTCGCGGTCACTTTGAGGGCTGATTAAACTTTTATATGTCAGTTATTAGAGGAATGTTGATCCAGTGCGTCGTTTCAGCAGCCTGATGGGGGGTGTGGAGTGATTCCTTTTCCTCTTCTAGAGTGTCGCATTACACTGCAGCTAAATGTCCAATCACCCTTTGTATGTAACCCCCCCTCCTCCAACACATACGTTAAAGAGCATCTTTTATGGCACCAAATGTGAAACTAAATTTGGAGTTCTGCTTGTTTTTCGGAAACTTCAGGCCTGTCGCTGACTGAACAATGGCTGCACTGTCTACGCATTTGTTTGTTTGACTCTGAAACCGACAGTGTTTGCCTCTCACAGGACACACAGCCTCCATTCTCAGGGAAATTCTTTCAGACAACCAGACTGAGTTGGAAAAATAATGTCCTTCAGTGGCATGTTGTATTTTCATTGCTGCTTTGCAGTCAGCAGTCAGCGTAATGAGTGGCTAGTGACGGGTTTATGTCTCAAAGACGTGCCTGTACCGACTGCATACCAGCAAACTGCAGAGAACAATGTTTCAGGATTAACTCCATTAGACGCATTTTACAGATGGGGCAAAATACAGCAGCTAAGTTGGATCAGACCTGAAAAGGAACTAAACCTGACCCAGTTCTAGTCAGTATTTTTGGACCAACACGCTGTGTTCTTTGGTGAAAAAGGCCGATTCCTGGAACTGACATGAAATGTTTAACATGTGTAAGTTCACACATGTTTACAGATTTTCACTTCTATTTGCAAATGAACCTCGAAGAAGTAAAAGATCGCAAATGCGTGCATGCATGTGCATTCACCGCATTGCATAGCTGTATCCTTTGAAGAAATGTGTGTCTACGAGGTGGTGCTTGATTGACAGCTGGGCGCCCACCCGAGCCTGCGGTCCAGGGAGGCTGTAAGGGATGAGGGGTGTTAAGTCGTCAGTATGAGGCACATGTCAGAGATCAGCGCTGTGCTGCAGAGATGACTGAGATGCAACAGGAGAAAGGGCAGCAAAGGATCAGAGGGACCACAGGCAGAGTGGGTGCACGCTCAGAATCCTCTTCACCACCAACAGATGTAGAGGTCCAGCTCTCCAGAGGCTGTGTTCAAAGCTCAGTGTTAACAACATTGCCCACCTTTCCTGGTGAAAGTGTGCGTTCTGTCTGCAGGATAATGAAAGGAGCCAGAGGAGCCCAACTCCTGAGCCTCTTCAGGTCCTTGACTTCCAGTATTTGAGGGCTAGGGAAACAAACAGCATGCACCAGTCATGAGTCATTCTATTACCACCAATGGGCTGCATGGTTGTGTAGTTGTTAGCACTCTCGCCTCACAGTGAGAAGGTCCTGGTGTTCCCCAACTTCGCCTTACAGTGGCTGGCCCGGGATAGGCTCCAGCAACCTACTGACCTCAAAAGGTATTCAGTGGTCTCAGAAAGAGGATGGATGGCATTATCTCCAGTACAAAACAGTACACCATTAAAACAGAAATAAATCTACTCTAGTTTGAAACAATATTCCCAGCTGTGTGTCCACCACAACTGTTCAGAGGATGCATTTTTCAGAAACAACTCCTTTTTTTTTGTGGTTGACACATCAACAGTGGTGATCTTTTATTGACATTGAGCCATGCGACGGATGGGTCACATGACCACAAGCCATGTTCACCTTTTTACAGTCATTTGACTGAACTAATGTCTGCATCCATGCTGCTTAGAGGGCCTGTCATCCAGGGACAGAGCCATGGGTGCTGCTCTCACAGTAAAATTATGACATGTCTCAGCCAACCGGTGATCTGAGACATTGTGGCAACACGGTAGGACTGTGTTATGAAATGCATGGACAAAAGAATAATTGTTCTCTTTTACCTAACAGGCTGCTTAGGTGGCACCATTGTTTTCCATGGGGAAAACCACAATGGAAACTTTGTACTTTTGCAGGAGTCCAGTGCACACTGGACTCAGTCAACCGCAAACTGAATACATAGTTGTTTAATGTCTTGTCTTTTGTTTTTAAAATTTGATTATGTTTTTATGTAATACACTTTGGATAGCAGGAGTTGTAAATGTGCTATACAAATAAAGTTTGCTTTGATTTTTTTTTATATGTAATTTCAAATAAACATAAAAGTGCCAAAAAGAAAATGAAAAATGTGTTAGCAACATTGGGTGTATCTGTATTTCCCAGATTACCAAATAGATTAGGGACTAAAAGACAAGCCCACATCATGACTGTTGGATGTTCTATGATACTGAACATCAAGTCTCAATTATTTCCTTTGCTTCTATATGTCTGCAGCATTTTATTAAAATAAATCTTGAGTTTTTTTTTAGATACAGGTAGTTGAACTCCAGATCAAGATTCTCATGTGCTTGTATTGTGATGAAAAGTAACCCCTGTTTCCTCATGGCTTCCCCTCCAACAAACACTCAAACTTTCAATGAAACCTGGAAACTTAATGAACATCTGTTCATCAAGAGCTGCTGACTAGCAAATGCTCAAACTTAAACTCACCCTCCCTAATTCATCCAAACAGTTAAAAACAATAAACATTTCTGTACCTGGAGGTGTTTTTAAAGCAATTTCACTTACAGAATCAATGAGGTTTTCCAATGGTGCAACCAAAATAATACTACGTCAAAATGGGGGCCAGAAGAAGATTTCAATTCTTATCTCAGAATTTAAATTCAAAAGGTTTTATTACAAATCACTACTGTCTGTGTTGTTTTGATTTCATAAAGAATTTTTTTTTTTTGCTAAAGCAGCCTAGTGAAATATTGGTCTTCCTGCTGCACAAAAGGCTTAGAGCAGCCATTAACCCTCTTACGTCTCGACAGTCTCCTCATGCAATGGATTTCCTTTCTCTGAAGCAGATGTTTGTTATTGTTTCTAAATATCATTGCACAAAGTCAATGTTAGTTTAGTCAATGTCATTTTCAGGTGTTGAGTTTTGCAGCTCCTGCTGTCTGAATGCATGGCAGGCTGCAAAAAAAAAAAAAAAAGAGTCCAAATACGAAGAGATCCATTGTTTTTGTCGCTGCATTGTGCTCTGTGCAGAGGTGATGGCTATCTGAGCTGCTTTCTGCATCACAGCATTATTGCCTGCGCTTGTTTGTTTCGTTGACAGAGCAAGAGAAGTAGGTAGTGATAAGAATAGCTGTTTTATTGTGTGCCACTGCCTTGGCCCTTTATACTGAACGTGTTATCTGAGGGTGCAGCATGCCACACTGAGCTATGTGCATGTGACGCATGGCTGAGCAGCATTCCTCCTCCTGAGTTCATCGCAGGGCACAGATAGTAGGAAGGCAGAGCAGCCTGACTGCCAACAAAGAGGGAGAGAAGGCTGAGGGCAGGAGAGAGGAGAGATGAAGGGAGGGAGCATTACCGGGAACATGTAGTTAAGTGGAATGAAGTACCCTTTGTTGCAGATAAGATCATTCTGCTCCCCTGGCCGGCATCACTAAAGCAATTTGAGCACAGTGAATGCAGCTGATCATGTCGGAGGCAGAAAACCCTCAGGAAGCAGCCGAACAAACCCTGAAAACGGTTTAAAAACCTTGATCCAAGCAAAAGAAAGCTGTTGGATTCTTCATGCCTTCATGATCTCATTCTGATTTCAGATGTAGTCAGGTCCATGATGGACAGGTGTTGTATGCAAGGAAACAATAACCAAAACAATGCGCTACATATTTAGACAAGGTCTGATATTTAGGATCCACCAAATATGACTGAATTTACAGAAAAGATAAAAAAAAAAAGGTTTCTGTTCACATCTCACCCAGGGCCTTTTTATCCAGAGTTCTTCATCTGAGTTTTTCCCAGTGACCTGAACCAGAAGTCTCCTGCCTCTCGCTTGATGTCAGCTTAGTCCGGCTCCGGTGACCCAGATTAGAAGCTGATATGGAAAACTCACAAAGAAATGGGAATCTGGACTGAAGGTACCATCATCTGCAAACACACTGCACCTTAACTAAGTGCTTAATATACATCTTTGTGTTAAAGTTGGAGTAGACTGGCCTAAAATAGCATGACGCCTGTTTCATTACTCAGCAAAAATGTTACCAAAACATAAAATGTATTTTTTGAAATATTTTTTAGAAATGTGTTTGTCATGGTTTGGGTTTGTTTGTATTAGTTTTTGCTTTCCGTTTTGTTTCTGTCATGTTTGAGTTCTGTTTCCTGTTTTATTTTGAAAGGTTTATTGTTATGTCATGCTTTTGAGTTTTACTTCCCTGGTCCCAATCTCTTCTTACCATGTTCACCTGTGTTTTGTCATTCCTGTTTGTATTTAAGTCTTGTCTCTGCCTTCCTCTTGTGTTGGTCCATTAACGTCTGTAACGTCTCTTCCCTGGCTGTCGTGTCCATGTACGTCTGTTTATCTGGTATGCCCACAGTGAGTTTTTGGTTCCCTGCTCTGCAGCACTTTTTGTTATTAGAATAAACCCCTTGCCCTGGAACCGTGTGCCTCCCGTATGTGCATTTTGGGTCCTTCATGCTCCCCAGCCCCCCCTGCCTGACAGTGTTTAAGGTCATTTTCCGAATAACTTCTGATAAACTGTGGAAACTGAACTGAAATGCCTCCTAAAAATGCTCAATAACTGCTTATGTAATCAGTTTATACTGAAAAACAGTTTTTTTTATTAGATATTGTATTGTAAGATTTTACAATTTTCTTAAGATTATGTCTTATCTATTTACTGAATTATCATCACAAAAAAAACTATGTTTTGTTGTAATCAAAATAGTTACTTTTTTCCAAAAACTTTTCCAAAGCCATATCTAGTCAACAGTTTAGACCTGGTGAAGAAAATGTGCCAAAAATAAAAAGACTTTCCCTACCATGTGATGTCACCATGGTGATGGTACAAAGTAGGGTTTAATAGAGCTATCAAATTTTGTACATTTATAAAAACACACATACCTATCAAGACATTATCAAAAGAACAATCTCCAAATCAGGATTGATTTCTGTAGGGAGCACCACCCTGTCTGTGTTTTCTATTAGGACAGTACTGAACACTTCTCTATTAGTACTTTCATTCCAGACAACTCAGAATGGAAGAAGGTTTTTGTTTTGTATATTGTAGTGTAGTGTAGTGTGGTGTGGTGTAGTGTAGTGTAGTGTAGTATGGTTTAGTACAGTGTAGTGTAGTACAGTGTAGTGTTGTATAGTGTAGTGTGGTGTAGTGTAGTGTGGGTTGGTGTAGTGTAGTATAGTGTAGTGTAGTGTGGTGTAATGTAGTACAGTGTAGTGTAGTATGGTGTAGTGTAGCATGGTGTAGCACAGTGTAGTGTAGTGTAGTGTGGTGTAGTGTAGTATAGTGCAGTGTAGTATGGTGTAGTTTAGTACAGTGTAGTGTAGTACAGTGTAGTACGGTGTAGTGTAGTATGGTGTAGTGTAGTACAGTGTAGTGTAGTATTGTGTAGTGTAGTGTAGTGTGGTGTAGTGTAGTATAGTGTAGTGTAGTATGGTGTAGTGTAGTATGGTGTAGTACAGTGTAGTGTAGTATAGTGTAGTGTGGTGTAGTGTACTGTAGTATGGTGTTGTGTAGTGTAGTGTGGTGTGGTGTAGTGTAGTGTAGTATGGTTTAGTACAGTGTAGTGTAGTACAGTGTAGTGTAGTATAGTGTAGTGTGGTGTAGTGTAGTATAGTGTAGTGTGGTGTAGTGTAGTATAGTGTGGTGTAGTGTAGTCTAGTGTGGTGTAGTGTAGTATAGTGTAGTGTAGTATTGTGTAGTTTAGTACAGTGTAGTGTAGTACAGTGTAGTACGGTGTAGTGTAGTATGGTGTAGTGTAGTACCGTGTAGTGTAGTATTGTGTAGTGTAGTGTGTGGTGTGTGTGTACAGTGTGTGTAGTATGGTGTGTGTGTAGTGTGTGTGTGGTGTATTGTAGTATAGTGTGTGGTGGTGTCGTGTAGTATAGGTGGGTGTAGTTGTGTGTGTGTCTAGTGTGGTGTAGTGTAGTATAGTGTAGTGAAGTATGGTGTAGTTTAGTACAGTGTAGTGTAGTACGGTGTAGGGTAGTACGGTGTAGTGTAGTACAGTGTAGTGTAGTGTAGTATAGTGTAGTGTAGTGTGGTGTAGTTTAGTGTAGTGTAGTATAGTGTGGTGTAGTGTAGTGTAGTCTAGTGTGGTGTAGTGTAGTATAGTGTAGTATTGTGTAGTTTAGTACAGTGTAGTGTACTACCGTGTAGTACGGTGTAGTGTAGTATGGTGTAGTGTAGTATTGTGTAGTGTGGTGTAGTGTAGTATAGTGTAGTGAAGTATGGTGTAGTTTAGTACAGTGTAGTGTAGTACGGTGTAGGGTAGTACGGTGTAGTGTAGTACAGTGTAGAGTAGGGTAGTATGGTGTAGTTTCGTACAGTGTAGTGTAGTATAGTGTAGCGTAGTATGGTGTAGTGTGGTGTAATGTAGCATAGTGTAGTATGGTGTAGTTTAGTACAGTTTTGTGTAGTATAGTGTAGTGTGGTTTAATGTAGTGTAGTGTAGTGTAGTGTGGTGTAGTGTAGTATAGTGTAGTGTGGTGTAGTGTAGTATAGTGTAGTGTGGTGTAGTGTAGTATAGTGTAGTGTAGTACAGTGTAGTGTAGTATGGTGTAGTTTAGCATGGTGTAGCGTAGTGTAGTGTAGTATAGTGTAGTGTAGTATGGTGTAGTTTAGTACAGTGTAGTGTAGTACAGTGTAGTGTAGTATAGTGTAGTGTAGTATAGTGTAGTGTAGTACAGTGTAGTGTAGTCTAGTGTAGTGTAGTATGGTGTAGTTTAGTACAGTGTAGTGTAGTACAGTGTAGTGTAGTATAGTGTAGTGTAGTACAGTGTAGTGTAGTCTAGTGTAGTGTAGTATGGTGTAGTTTAGTACAGTGTAGTGTAGTACAGTGTAGTACAGTGTAGTGTAGTATGGTGTAGTGTAGTACAGTGTAGTGTAGTATTGTGTAGTGTAGTGTGGTGTAGTGTAGTATAGTGTAGTGTAGTATGGTGTAGTTTAGTACAGTGTAGTGTAGTATAGTGTATTTTAGTATAGTGTTGTGTGGTGTAGTGTAGTGTAGTATGGTGTAGTTTAGTACAGTATAGTGTAGTATGGTGTAGTGTAGTATGGTGTAGTACAGTGTAGTGTAGTATAGTGTAGTGTGGTGTAGTGCAGTGTAGTGTAGTGTGGTTTAGTGTAGTATAGTGTAGTATGGTGTAGTTTAGTACAGTGTAGTATGGTGTAGTGTAGTATGGTGTAGTACAGTGTAGTGTGGTTTAGTGTAGTATAGTGTAGTGTAGTATGGTGTAGTTTAGTACAGTCTAGTGTATTACAGTGTAGTGTAGTATGGTGTAGTGTAGTATGGTGTAGTACAGTGTAGTGTAGTGTGGTGTAGTATAGTTTAGTGTGGTGTAGTGTAAGGCAAGCAAGGGAAGGCAAGTTTATTTGTATAGCACAATTTGTACACAAAGTAATTCAAGGTGCTTCACAAAACAGAAAAATGCATTCAAATCACAATACATCATAGAAATAATCAACTTAAAATTTAAACTTAGAAAATTGGTTTAAAAATAAAGGAAGGAAAGGACAGAAAAGTGCAGATAGGACCTTTCAGTCATATAAACAGAAATGTTTGAAGTCTAGATTTGAACATGAACACAGAAGAGGCCTGTCTTACGGCTTCAGGGAGGCTGTTCCAGATTTTAGCTGCAGAATATTGAAACGCTGATTCCCCTTGTTTAGTTCTGACTCTGGGAATCAACAGGAGTCCGGACCCTGAGGTCCTCAGAGTACCAGATGGTTCATATGGCACTAACATGTCAGAGATGTACTTTGGTGCGCGGCCATGGAGAGACTTGTACACAAGCAGAGCTGCTTTGAAGTCTATTCTTTGAGGTACAGGGAGCCAGTGCAAAGACCTGAGCACAGGACTAATGTGATCATACTTCCTGGTTTTGGTCAGGACTCGAGCAGCAGCATTCTGGATGCACTGAAGCTGGTTTACAGCTCGTTTGGAGAGGCCGGTGAGCAGGCCATTACAGTAGTCTAACCTACTGGAGACAAATGCATGAATAAGTATCTCCAGGTCTGGCTTTGACATTATGTTTTTGATTTTGGCAATGTTTTTCAGATGGTAAAATGCCGCTGATGTTACTGACTTGATATGGCTGTTAAAGTTCAGGTCAGAGTCCATGATTACCCCTAGATTTCTGACTTGATTTGAGGGTTTAAGAGACAAAGAATGAAGGTAGCTGCTGACATTTTCTCTTTGTTTCTGTGGGCCAAAAACAAAAACTTCGGTCTTGTCTGAGTTTAGCTGGAGAAAGTTGGTCTGCATCCACGCACTAATCTGTTGGAGGCAGTGGCTGAGTGAATCCACCGGCCCATATTCACCTGATGTCAGTGACACATAGATCTGAGTATCATCTGCATAGTTGTGATAAGAAATGTTATTACTGCGTATTAACTGCCCTAGTGGTAGCTTGTAGAGGTTGAACAGAAGGGGTCCCAGGATCGATCCCTGGGGCACACCACAAGTCAAGCCCATGTAGTCTGAGACACAACTACCAATTTCAACAAAGTATTTCCTGTCTTCTAGATAAGACTTGAGCCAACTTAGGCCAGATCCAGAGATGCCAACCCAGTCTTGGAGTCTGTGCAAAAGGATTCCATGATCAACAGTATCAAAGGCAGCGCTCAGGTCTAGTAGGATTAAGACAGATACTTTTCCATCATCAGTGTTCAGGCGGATGTCATTGGTTACCTTGATAAGGGCAGTTTCTGTGCTATGATGGGGTCTAATACCTGACTGGAAAACATCAAATGAAATGTTTAATAAGAGAAAGTCAGTGAGCTGTTGGTAAACAACTTTTTCAAGGACTTTTCCTAAAAATGGCAGATTAGAGATAGGTCGTGTGGTATAGTGTAGTGCAGTGTAGTGTAGTACAGTGTAGTGTAGTATGGTGTAGTACAGTGTAGTGTAGTTTAGTATGGTGTAGTGTAGTATAGTGTAGTATTGTGTAGTGTAGTGTAGTGTAGTATGATGCAGTGTAGTAAAGTGTAGTGTAGTATGGTGTAGTGTAGTATGGTGTAGTGTAGTGTGGTGTAGTGTAGTGTAGTGTAGTGTAGTGTGGTGTAGTGTAGTAAAGTGTAGTATGGTGTAGTACAGTGTAGTTTAGTGTAGTATTGTGTAGTAAAGTGTAGTATGATGCAGTGTAGTAAAGTGTGGTGTAGTATGGTGTAGTGTAGTGTGGTGTAGTGTTGTGTGGTGTAGTGTAGTGTAGTGTGGTGTATTGTAGTGCAGTGTAGCGTAGTGTGCTGTAGTGTAGTGTGGTGTAGTGTTGTGTGGTGTAGTGTGGTGTAGTGTAGTGTAGTCTTTTAGTGTAGTGTAGTGTGGTGTAGTACAGTGTGGTGTGGTGTAGTGTAGTGTAGTGTAGTGTAGTGTAGTGTAGTGTAGTGTAGTGTGGTGTGGTGTGGTGTAGTGTAGTATCTTTTAGTGTAGTGTAGTGTGGTGTAGTGTGGTGTGTTGTGGTGTAGTGTGGTATGGTGTAGTATTGTGTAGTGTAGTGTAGTCTTGTGTAGTACAGTGTAGTGTGGTGTGGTGTAGTGTGGTGTGGTGTAGTATCGTGTAGTGTAGTGCGGTGTGGTGTGGGGTAGTGTGGTGTGGTGTAGTGTAGTGTGGTGTGGTGTACTGTGGTGTGGTGTAGTCCGGTGTGGTGTAGTTTGGTGTGGTGTGGTGTATAGTAACAATCCTAAACCCAGAAGTAAGGTGCAAAGCTACTTTTTTGAGGAATTCAACTTTCAAGGTGACTTTGAGCATTATTCTAACTATTTGCAATTATTTTGATTTTCTCAAATACATAGTTTGTCTGCAGAGTTACTAATGCATCTATGCTCAAGGGAACAAACGCCTCACAATAGATCTGACACTACAAGAAACTGATACTAGTGTAGAGAACCTGAAAATAACTCATTTCGGGGTAAATGGGTGAGGGGTAGGAGCTTAACTGTAAAGGATAATAGCACGGAAACACAGGAGGGACAAGATGACAAAGGACATCAGGTGAAGAATCATGACAGAGGTCCCCCAATACCTCCAGGGCTGGCACCCAGCAGTTCACTAAGTTAGCTGTGGTGTTCCTGACGAAACAAATTACCCAGACAAGATCCCATCCCATTCATAACCTAAAGAGTTCATTATACTGTCATCTCAAAGGATGTCCTGGAAATGGACTGAACCATTGTCTTGCGTGTGGTAATTGTATCGCGAAGTATTCGTAAAAATAACTTAAGTTACACACACTAATGATATATGGATGATGCTGTCATGTGACGCCCTAACGCTACACTCTAGTTCAGTGTTTCCAACCCTGGTCCTTGGGAAACACAGCATTTTTTCAATCCTACCCTGTTCAAACACACCTGCCTTGGATGACTGTCATTGTCGGGCTTCTGCAGAGGCTGATAGGTGTGCATAAGTAACGCAACATGGAAAACCTGCAGTGTTCCCCAAGGACCAGGGTTGGGAAACACTACTCTAGTTGTTAGTAAGGTGTGAGTACTGACTCCTTACTGACCACGCAAATGCCATACTCATGGGATGTGCATGTGCAGGTGCCCATTGGATGCCTACACAAACTACACTCTGTCTAATTTTCTAAATTCAAACAGGAGGTGTGTTAACAGTACTAATGGGCCTCTTGAACAGTGCGCAGGTTTTAAGGAGGGGGGTTGAAAAAAAATCTGTATGACCAATACACCTATCCTTTACTTACCCTTGCATGTTAAGTGTAAACATTTTCTCTCTGGGGTTTCACCAAGTAAGGGACTTTGACCGGTTTTTCCCATGGACGCACGTATTTGCCTGTAAGGACAGTTATGACTAAGGCCTTATCAAAGTGTCCAATTGAATGGTTCACTGAACCTTTGGGTTCTGCCTGCTTTTTCATTGCATGATATAAATTCCTTGCTTTTTGATGGCCAAAATACAAAACCTTAAAAATATAAATCTTTTTTTTCAGGAAACAAGAAAGGTTTGTTTTCCAGTCAATGCTGATTGGTGGCTTTTGTCTTGTGATCTTTATGCCATAAAAAAATGCCAGGATTTTTTTAGCAGATTCCCATAAAATGCAGAGTTATCCTTGTTCTCACCATTTAATGTAAAAGCTCAAGATCTAAAAATGTGCACATAGGTGGTTTTGTATGTTGGCCATTGATACCTGGAATTAAATTTGACTTTCCTTTTGAAACAGAAACCTTAACGTCAGGACTTGTTGAAAGTAAAACATGATCAATCTCAGCCCACAGGGAATACAATAGGGTACACAGTACGGGCGGCCGTGGTGCAGCGGTAGGGCGGTCGACCCATGATCGTAGGATTTCAGATTCGATTCCCGCCTTGCACGCCCATGTGTCGAAGTGTCCTTGGGCAAGACACTGAACCCCACCTTGCCTCTTGTGGGAGGTTGGCGCCAGTGTTCGGCAGCTGATCCGCCATCAGTGTGTGAATGTGTATGTGCATGGGTGAATGGGACTGTGACTGTAAAGCGCTTTGGGCCTTCGAAAGAAGGTGGAAAGCGCTATATAAGTATACGCCATTTACCAATTTCCCCCTACATTGCCCTTCATGTATTCATCCTTTCAAGAGGGTGAAGAATAAAAGAATTAAGGATAATGTAAGCCAAGAACGCGCTGGTGAATGTGGTCAGTAAAACTAAACAAAGTGAACCTGGATGCAGTTCAGGGTTACTCTGCCTCTTCCTGTCTTTGCCTTTCAATTCTCCTTTCCTCTTACCCACTAACACACATACTGGTCATTTTGCCATGCAGAAATAGCAACGCCCCTCCTCCACCTCCATCCTCAGACATAAAACTGTCACCCTGTCCCTGAACACGGAGCCAGCCTTTCATTTTCACCCGTGCTCTCGTTCTAAATAAAGGAAGACAGGGTGGCGATTCTCTCTGTCCTCCCTGCAGGTGTGGCTCGTGCCATGAAGAACCTTGGGAACCTTTTTAACCAGTTTTGCTTGATCAAGCGGTCGGCCAGGACCCTCCTACTGGCCTAAAATTCCCAGAGGTCCCAATGCAGGTGTATTTCAAGGGACTTGGCAGAAGTGGTAAAACTCGCATGGCTCAGTGTGAGGGTGTTCTGAGCCGAAGCACCTGGCCTACTTTCCTACTAAGGTAGAGCATGCAGCAATGTTCTCCTGGGTGGTGTGGGTAACTGGCACACGCTCTGAATGTTGAAAATTCTGACCTGTATCTATGTCACATTGAGTGGAATAATCACAAAGGTGATCTGCCTTGTTCTAAAGTTTGGTGGAGGAGAAATGATGGTATGAGCCTGATTTACAGATAGTTTTCTAGGTTCAATGGGAACAACAAAATTGAGGTATCAAAGCTCATGTCATACTTGTACAACTCCTTAATACTTTTTCATTACTGAAGTTCCCCAGATTCCCCCCCAGGCCCATTCCACCCAGTGGAATTCTTGGTAAGGTGTTTGTGTCCTGTGTGTACATTTACACACACAGTGGCTGTAAAATATGGGATCTGTCCCTTTTAGCGTCATTGAAAGTTCACCCACTTTGTCCAAAATCATTTTACAAATTAGTTCACATTCAGAAAAACACATGGATTCATGGCTTGTGTTTCATATCATTGATCCAAATGTCGATTTTCTCTCATCTGCCTGTAGTTATCAAAGCACAGTTCTTCAACAAGCGGCTCTCTAAAGCTTCAGAAGGATTCAAAGATGTTTTCTAGCATGTTACTTCATGCATGTGTTGACGCAATGACTAAGCAATACCCTCACCACTGTAGACTTCCACGAAAGGCAACCACAAGGCGTTACCGGAAAATGAAGTAAGCTGCAAAAAAAGGATCTCTCTCTGTGCACTTGTGCAGTTTACCCCTGGGTCAATCCTTTAAGGCACCATGCAAGGCTTTAAAGGAGAGACTCCAACTGGGCAGAACAATATGAACTCCTCCAAAACAATGGAGAGCTCGTAGTATTGCAACCAAACCAGCCCTGAGTCATCAATGTGACAGCCCTGAAGGTGTAGTGCATGCTAGCAGCAGATTCTTTCAGTCAGGGAGGTTTATCTTCAGAACTTGGGGGGCTATTCTCCTGTTTTTTCCCCCAGCTATTCTTTCCTAACCAACTGTCGATTACCTGGATCAGCTGCGTTCCACTGCTAAGAAGCTGCAAAGACGAGAATTTTGGAAAGACTCTGGAGAGTGGCCCCAATGATTGGAAAGGGACAGTCCTGCCTGGAGTCTTGTCCGTCGGAAGGGGGGACCTTCCTGTCCAGAGAGCACTATAAACTAGTTCTGCTTCTTAAATCATTGTTGAAACCAGGAAGCATAATTCCCCCTAAGTTGCATAGGTGAAGCAGACATGTCACTAGAGCAGGCTGTCTTCTTCCATTGATCTGTGTGTATGTTGTGTATCGTAGTGTGTGTTGTTGCTGCTTTAGGCGGTGGGCATGAATCAGCAGGGAAACCATGACTGCTCTGCTGTTTGCAGCCTTGTGTGCAAACAGCCTTGCATTGTGCTTCGTAATCAGAGACTGGTGGACAATGGGGGGGGGTGTTTTGCTCCGCACTGAGTGCAGTTTCAGCTCTGTGGGTGTCATCCTCCTGGCCAGATGTGGCATCACAAAACTGCAATATTTTTAAAATGGGACAACGATACAGAACAAACAACCCTGAGAGAAGTTGGAACGTATCAAGACAGGCTAAATCAGACCTAAAGGTTTGATGGACATGCGTCAGTCAAAAGGTCATGCTCCAGTTTACCTCAGTTTTCCATCTAGCCTCAAACTGAAAGAGAAAGGTTCCGCCATGGGTCTGACAAAGTTTTAATCATAAATTCTTCATCGATTTAAAGACCCACTCTAGTAAAAATGGCATTTTGTTGGTTTTAACGTGTTCTTGTATGATTATTTTGATGATTGAGGACATAGAGAAAATTAAGATTAAAATTGCATTTCTGAGTATTTCTTTATTCGAATCGTAGAGCAGATGAAAAGATGCCGTTTGAAAAGGGGCTCATTTGTGACGTAGGACATACGCTGGGCAGGCCATCAGTCACATTCTGATGCATCCACTTGTAGACGACTAGATCCACGTCTGTCTTTGTTTTCCTCGTCTGAGTTGACATCTGGCTCAAAACTGTACGGCTGGATATGTCCAGTAATGCTCACCATTTTCATTGTACCAGTAATGTTAGGCTGGGGGTGTGAGGGGCCAGCATGAGAGAGTGTAAACAGAGAGCTCTCAGCAACAAGGAGTGACCCATCGTCACTCAGCACATGCATCAGTGAGTCCTGGTTACCGCTGTGTTCCTGGATCATCTCGCTGGAGCTGCTTTTTTGGATGCCTTGAGTCCAACATTCAGACATCACAGTTTGGTCCTTCTTGAACACACCTAAAAATGAACCTTTACTCAGCTTGTCTGCCTCCAACAGCCGCTTGTGTTACAACTGGTGACCTGCTATCTAAAATATGTCTTACATGTAGATCATTCTCCTTGTTTTTCCCCTAACTTGCCAGTGATGGTGAATGTTTATCCTTCTGAAGGAGATTTTGCCTCCAGCAGGAACAAAAAAATGCTTCTTGGCAGCACTAAACCAATGACTGTGTTCACCAGATGAAAATTAAACAGGGATTATCAGTTCATCCCGAGGTCACAGCGAAAATCTGAATTAAATTTCACAGCAATCTCTTTCCTAAAAATCCAACAATCAACCATATTGTTATGTCAGAGATCAATGAAGATGCCAATGTTCCTGCTGGGTATTTCCAAAATTTCAAGAAAAATTCTCATCATCTTAATTGTCTCATCTTGTCAGGAACTCTGTGAGTTTAGGTGCAGCAGTTGGGGGAAAATCATCACTTTTGGATGCAGGGAGCCAGACTGAGACAACTCTGCAGTTGGAGGACGTTTCCTCAGAACTGCATGAAAAACACAACAAGTAAATCGAGGTCATAATGTCGCCTCAGGATGGAAAAGACAAGTCATCGCATGGATGATGCCTCAGAAAACCTGGGTGTTTTCCTTAGATGTTGCATAACAAATGAAACCATCTCGCATGCTACCTTTGAAGGCAGCTTCTTAGATGATCTGCGCAGAGGGATTTGTACAGAGGCTTAACCTTTGACAACAGAAACTGTCTGTAAGGCGCAGTGACACCACTAACAGCAGGAAAGTGCAGTAATAGCACCCCGGGGGCTGTCTCAGTGCTCTTCCTGCTCTGTCAAAACTCAGCAGCTGCCGCCACGTCTCAGATATCCATCAGCGACCAGCATGCGCTCACCGCAGAGGCTGCACCGTACTGCAACTTGAACCAAAGCTGACTGGTCAGCTGGAGCACCGCCTTAACCGGCTCTCAAATGGGACAAATGATACAATCAGACAGCCTGTAGGATCCGTTTTCTTGGATTCCCAAGTTCCTCATAACCCGCAGATCCACATAAGGTCAACGAAAACCGGTTCAGAATGAGATGACATGGAGCTAATTAGGCGTTCAGAAAACTGATGAAAAGGAGCATGAAGAAGACTGTGGGGGGAGCAGGATCAGGAATGAACCCATCAGAGGAACAGATCATGGTACATGTTTTGGACATAAATGACAGGAGGAGAGACAGTAACGATGTTGGTAAAAGGATGTTGAGGTTGGAGCTAAAGAGGGGGTTCATTTAGAGAGGGGCTGGTGTGATCAAGAAGGATGGAAAGGGGAGGGTTAGATGGAGGCGACCCCAAAGGGGAGCAGCTGAAAAGAGAGCAGGTTGCTGCTGTATCTCTGACGCCGAGAAGGAAGGATCCAGCGATGAAAAACGCGTCTAGCTCTGATAGATACAGGGGGGCTCTGGGAGCACGGTTTGCTTGAAGAAACTCTCACAGTGGTTTTACTGTTCAAGGTGTTAAAATCTCCATGACAGCATGAGCATGAGCTTCCTGTTCGCTTCTTTGTTTTGGCGTTGCAGTTCTGTTTCCAGCATGTCCTCGAGAGCTGCTCAGATCTAACTTCCACAACTAAAAAGTACCAGACAATACTTTGGAGTTCCACAAAATTTGTAGCGGAAACTATTTATGTGTTGCTTTCACCTGAGCGTGTCCCTAACTTCCTGCTTTGTACTCGCTGATGTTCAGTCCCTGTTTAACAAGGACTCCAGTGACACCTGATCACCAATAAGACGGTTTCTATAGCAGCAGCTCCACTATCGATGAATTTTTCAGCACGCAGGCCGAGTGCAGAGCTAAATTTAGAGCAGGATGGCTGAGGGTAAGACCAGCTTTCACCCTGCTGGTGGTTAGACCTGCAACCAGAGAGGGGCCTGAAATGTACCTGAAGTTCTTCTGAGGCACTATGGCTCTTATTTTGAACAGAAGAGCGGTGCCGTTCAGGCTGATGGTTGTGAAAATGTTGCAGCCTGTAAAACTTCAGGACTGCTGCTTGTTAAGAGTAGCATAAGAAACAAGAATCCATTAATACCAAGAAAGCATCATGCATGAAGACAGTCTCACACGACTGGATTCCTACAAGTTTCTACCTGAAGTTAGTGTCAGTACCATTTATGCACCAATCCAACCTGCTTATATTTTAGACTTGACCTTGGCACGACTTCCAGTGCTCTAAATAATTTAACCATGCGTCCACAGGGAGTGTTTGTTGCAGCATGCATGGACAATCAAGCATCCCTGAAGCTAAAACTGACATAAATGCTGGAAAAGACCAAACTACGGCTGGAAGTGGCCTGGAAAACAAACCCACAGGCAGAAATGATCCACATTGGAGCTTTATTTTGTCACTCATCAAAATAACAAACTCAGTATCTCTGCAAGCTACTGTAACAAACTCAAAAAAGGTACACCTTTATTTACACCAGTTTCTGATGAATCAAGACTGTGGCAGGAGCCAATTAAGACATGAGGCGGTCGGCTTCTGTGCCCAAACATGCAGCTCAGAAGAGCAGGACGCCACCAGGCCAACCTGGCGTGGGGCGCCGCGGCAGCCACTTCAGGGCGGGGCCTTTGATCCCCTGAATGCCTTACATTTCAATGACAATACAACCGTGCTCTGAGCTCAGAACATTAAGAGGCATTGGCTGATGCTCTTCTTGATGAATTTGATGATGGGAAGGTCGGCGGTAAAAAGAAACCTTTTCTCTAACAAACATGGGAAGATTACAGGGTTTACAAACTGAATTATCCATTTTAAAAACTGAGAAAACAAGACAATTTTCAATCTGGGTAGATTGTAAATTTTATTGGAAAACAAATATACAACTTGGAATGGATTTATTTGAAGCATGACCTGAAGTCATTAAAAAAAAAAAATTAGTGAGTAAAACATTAAAAAGCATGGTAAGATTAGTCATTTTCTGGTATACAGAACAGCAGATACAAAAGAGTTTGTACGAGTACCAAGGAGATACACCCGTGTCATTTTTTTGCAGTAGTGCAATGCTGAGATTTCCATATATACTTTGTCCATAGTCCATGCAGAGTCAATACCTCTACATTGCTCCCATGCCAGCATTGCTGCCAAATTGACAGCTTGCTGACAGGTTTCCAATGTCGCCAGGTGTGGAGGGGCCCCGAGCACAAAGCACAAGTTCTCTGGCTCCCAGGGGTCTCCACGGGCTTCTGGTTATATGACCATTCCGTCACTCCAAAACACCATGACAGCAAAAGAAAGGGACATGGGGACAAGAGCCTATGCAGTTTACATGCAGTTCCTTTGGACAGCAGAAGGGGGCAGGGACGAGTGGAGGGGCTATTAAGATTTTACAGATAAATTACACAAAGAAAAAGGCAAATTTATATACGAAATCTGTACAAGGCCTTCACTTCGCCGTCATCATTTGTACGAATTCTGCAGAAGGGGGGGAAAAAAGGAAATCTAAAAAACTGCAACTCAAAATGATCTACCAAACAAACAGGAAGCAAAAGCCCTACCTTCGTAGTTGACCTGTCCATCTCCATCAATGTCTGCTTCTCTGATCATCTCATCTACTTCCTCGTCCGTCAGCTTCTCTCCTAGGTTTGTCATCACGTGACGCAGCTCAGCAGCACTAATGTAGCCGTTGCCATCCTATAAAGTCAGTCAGTCAGTGAAGGTTTTCCAAAAAAAACGCAAGCTGCTAAGGTGGTAAATAAGGACATTTACCTTGTCAAAGACACGGAATGCTTCCCTGATCTCCTCCTCGCTGTCTGTGTCCTTCATCTTTCGGGCCATCATGGTTAGGAACTCTGGGAAGTCTATCGTTCCGTTTCCTGTAGATTTAAAAAAGTCATGTTAACCATTACAACAGAGAAACCTGAAGCCTGCTGCTGGACAGACGTCTCACCATCAGCATCCACCTCATTGATCATGTCCTGCAGCTCTGCCTCTGTGGGGTTCTGGCCCAGAGACCGCATGACTGTACCCAGCTCTTTGGTGGTGATGGTACCATCTCCATCCTTATCAAAGAGCGAGAAGGCCTCCTTGAACTCTGTACACCACAAACAGAAGCAGATTAAAGTCTTTAGGAACACAAACGGCTAGAGAATTAGCATCAGTTGGGACAAAAATCTAAACCGAGAATGACCTCGTTCAAAACTACAGTAGTGTGATGCAACGCTGTTTTAGGTTCCAACTATCATTGGTTTTAGGGTAAACAATGACAGCAAGCACCAGCTCAGGAGCAGAACCAGGCTGCAACAGCTACAAACCGGGAACCTGGTGGTTCGGAGCAGCCATGAGGGACGACCATAACACTTGTCAAGTCTGATGAGCCCAACGAGGTCAAAGCAGCAAATCCATGTTCTAAAACCAAACACAACTTCTAGAGTACTACAGACCAACACCTGTGTGGATTTTACCGGCCAAGGACTGTCGTTTTATACTACATTTAAAAAAAAAAAAAAAAAAACAAGGTCAAGGTCCAAACAAAAAGCAGACCAATTATTTGGGGGTATAGCAAATTCTTGTGCTTTTAAAACTATAAAGAGAAATACCATCACCAAAACAAACGTTGCCAGATGGGGAAAAAGTTTTCACATAGAGCCCCGGGTCATCTTTGCATCTGACACATGAATCCAACAAGCAGCTAGAGCAGTTCTTGCTTTCCATGAACACACCCAGGGCAAAGGGCGCCTGCAGACACCCCAGCAAAGCACGCTGCCCCTCCAGATTACATCATTTATTACATGGCAACCGTCAAAATGCAAAGTTCTCAGTGAGGGAGTCCTTCAGCGCTCCAGCAACAGCAGTTTCTTTCATTCCCGTTTATGACTGTAGGCTGCCCTGGAGAACGCCTTAAAAGGCAGAGTGTAAATCCACTGCATGCTGGGAAAGGTCCAGGACTCGGGTCACTGCAGGGTGTGAGGGACGCTGGGCCAAAGCAGCCAAGTCTTACCAGCGATCTGCTCCTCTGTGAGTTGATCGGCCTGAGGAGAACAGATGAAGCACTCGTTAGAAAACAGAGAAAAGGTGGAATTTTCACCAACAAACGCGACTATTTCCAGTTCCGTGATGATGTTCACTTTTACTTTTTATTTTAGCACCACGCATATAATGAGACACCGATGACGCCCGCGGCTACATGATCGCCCAGAGACAGACTACTGGAGACAGAAGCGAAAACGAACCGGGACGTTTCATTCAGCGGAACCACCGACGAAACCGGACTCGGAGCTCCGACAGTGAGTCCGCCCGCTCCACGGAGCCGGGAGACCTCCGCGGAGACAAAAGGCGGCTCCCCTTTTGGCGGTAAATGTTAGCTACGATTAGCTCCTGATGGCTAACCCCCCCCCCGCTATGAGCCGCCTCTCCGGAAGCTACACCATCCAACCCGACGACTCATTCTACAGCACGGTTGTTTAATGTGTACTTTAACGACACATTTGTCCTATTTTAGCACGAATTCAGGTACAGTTTGGATGCGGTTCAGAGACACGCAACGCCCATGGATCCGGCTAACAGCGCCGGTATTAACTCATGGTCTCACAGCACGTCCAGCGACAGTAACTCCGACAAACACACTTCTTTAATTCCACGTCACCGCGAATTTGTCGCAAAATCAATGGACGAAGCAAATGAGAATATTATTATGGAGAGAAAAAAACGGTTTCTCTACTTTGACGTAATGGTTCCCTGCATATCTGTTTAAAACCGTCACAATGCTCTATAAATGTAAACGTTAGAGTAAAACATCGTTTCGTACTTTCTTACCATTTCAGTGTTGATTCAAACGCTGTTGGACGCAAAAAAAAATCCGTTCAATACCGAAGGCGAACTGCCGCTTCCGAGCCTGAAAACCTCTATGAACACACTGAGGAACGGCCGGACTCGCCTTTAACGGTTGCGCTAAACCCCGCCCCTTTTCTGTATCCCTCCGCCCGCTTCCTTACCCTTCCGATTCCAAACAAACTATCAGAACCGTCTAAAGGTACTTTTATTTACTTAAAAAGTACAAACCGATAACTGAAATGTAATTTGATCAGTGCTGTTTCAGTATGTGGACATTTGACGTAGTACACAGGGTATTTGCATCGGTCTACATGGCTGCGTATGAATACTTTCTGCTACGTGGTGGTGGGGACAGAAACGTAGCCGAAAGAAACGGCGCTCTGTGATTGGTGAGTTTGTACCTGCAATGCGTCACTCCCAGGGTTTGCTCTGCCGCTGCATGCGGTCCATAGACATCCCAGTCAACGCCACAGGCGGAGCAGACTGTTGAATGCTGTATACATATGGGCATCACCTTTAGGGATGCCCGTCAGGAGACTTTTGTGAAGTTTGGGACTTGAGGAGCCACTTCTGTCCCATCATTTATTATATTTTGGCATTATATTACAATTTCTGACTACATTGCTTGTCATGTTGAGACAATGTGCTTTTAAAATCGTACCATAGGCTGAAAGTTGTGTCACTTGTATCTCCATTGAAGAAATGTCAAAGTTAAACCATGCATCTACAATTATTGTAAGTTCCTGCTGTTAGATGATTGTGGGTCTAATTGTGCTGCTGGTATCTGATATCCTGACGTCTTACGCTTGACTGCTCTCCTGCCTCCCAGTCACCACCTTTATCTGCGCTGACGCCATGGCAGACGCTGAGCTGGAGGTGCACACAGGGAAGGTTTCAGGAACCTCTTATTGCTGTACCAGAATCCATGTGTTGTCCTTAAACCACCTCTTCCTTACTCTGAACTCTGCAGGGGCAGATTGGCACCACAGCAAGATAATTATGAGCATCTCATACTTTGATGTGCAAAGTGACGACTCAGTGGTTCCCCTCTCCCATCCGCACAGGTGATTCTGCCGATGCCGCGTGATCTGAGCAGTCTCCGGATGTGGAACGCGTTTCCCTATGCTAACTAATCTGGAGCACACTGGATTCTTTCATTTCAATCTGTTTTCTTCTGAGGGGATTTTGTCACTGTGCAGATTATGTAATGCTGGAGGTGACTGCACAAAGACCTAAATCTGTCACAAGAACCATATAAGCTGCAGCATGTGCAAACGACTGCATGCAGAAGTGTGCACACTCACCTTTTACCTTGGCAACGAGTATCGAAAATAAAAACAATAGGATTTGGGTTTTTTTCTGTTTGTGAATGCTTTGGGATTAGGTTTACTCCACCTCTTTTGAAAATCTCAGACATTTGCATACGGTGAAAGTCAATGCCAACACTGAAACCCCAAAGATGTTATTTAACAGTTTATAAAACTTGAAACTAATCTTCCTTGTGTAAGACCTGATTGTCATCTAGAAGTTTATAGTAGCATATGTTTCCAGCCAGTTTTCTGCAGATAAAACTCTCCTCAAGGTGTGCACTAGTTATGTTACGTTCCTTCCCATTATCAGCAAGGTGAATATGTAACTGCCCCACCCAGACGGCTTTGCCTGCTCTCATTCTTTATTGTAGAGGTCAAAGGCTGCTGGAAAGGCCAGTTTGTTTCCTTGTTGCACAATTAAGTCCTCAGATAAAGCAGCTTTCAAGAAAAATAAAGACAAAAAGCTCATTTGCGTGTGGAGGTGGCAGATGGGGACTATGAGGTAATAAATCCCAGCAACTAATATGAGATGTTTACCTGTGTAACTAAAAGACGGGGACGGCTTTATTAATTAATGAGGATTTGCAATGCACCTGCTGGTTCTGTGCCAGATGAGCCGATCACTTTTCACGGGAGACAATCGTGCCTGCTCGTGCACCACAGACGTTCTGAGTGAAAAGACGTCTCTATTGTCTGCTCCTGTGTTTGATCATCATGTGAGATTACCTGTCAACACTCAGCGAGGCAGCACAAAGTGAGAAGAATTCAGTGTTAGCTGTGATGTGCTCTGCAGCTAAACTTCATGCTCAGCTAAAGGTGAAGCGCATTGGCCTTCAGTTGAAAGGTTGCCAGGGTGGCCAGCCAGCCAGCCAGCCAGCTAAAGGAGCTTTTGCAATCTTGCACCAAGAAAATTAGCAGCACAAAGTCCAAGACTAAAACCAAACCTGCAGGCTTTTGGGAACTACCTGTGGCAGAAAAAGAGACTTCAAAAACTGAGGCAAAAAGGATTACTGGCTTAAAATTTGTAGAAGAGGATTTGGGAAAATCCCCCTGCTTATTTCAGTAATGTACTGATGAACTGGATAGTTTTAAGCATGTTTTCTTCTGAACTTCCACAGACCTGCTGTCTAGTTTGAGGGACAATTCCAGCTTCTGGTGCTTTGCTCTGTGTTTTTTTTCCATCGTTCATTCCTGTGCCGTCTCTGTCACAGCATCTCTTCTCCCTGCCTGGCCCGCCTCCAGTCTGTCTGCTGCAGTGAGAGTGAAGCTGGAGTTCAGATGCTGCAGCACGTGCAACAGGGCAATGTGGAGCCTTCCAGAAAAGTGATACCACCAAGCAGCCGCGTCAAGGTGACTTTGTTTTCACTCTGCACTCTTGAAGGACACCTACTCGCGTTAGATTTGTTCTCTTCAGAAGAAAAACAGAATTCATCGGAGTCTTCTTTTACTCTTGGATCGTTCTGATCCGTGAGCTCAGAGTGGTGCTACAGCAGCAGAGAGGTCGTCTGTGAGAGACCACACTCAGGAAGTAAAACTGAAATATGTTTGAGCAACTTCTTCTCTGGTTGGAGCATTCGGGCCGCCTGTCTCTGCACCTGCAGGCCCGCCTCGCTCTGTGGGCCTCTCAGATGATCTCATCCTGCAGGGGTCGACGGGCCCCACCGCATGCTGCAGCCGCCTCAGATGGAAGCTGCAGAGCAGGTGTCTAGTCCTTTGGATTTGTGTGTATGCGGCCCAGACAGTGCTGAGTTTCTACTTAAATCCCATAAACAAATCTGATTGATTTTCACGTCAGGAGCCTCAGCTGTGACACCTGGTGACCAAAGAGGAAACTGCAGGGAGGGCTTTCGCTCAGTCACTGAAGAAAAGCTTCATTAATGAATCAGAACTGCATGCAATGATGCTGTTTGGTGCAGGAAAACAAATGAGACATGTCCTATTTGCAGGCCTTTTTTTCTTAAAGCAGGTTTTAGAGACGTGCTTTTCAAAATAATATGAATTCAGCTTCAGCTTGATGCATGATGAATGCAATTTTTATTCATAAGTTTTATTTTTTCCCTTACAAAAAACATGTCCACAAGAAGGTTAATCTGGATGCCATATTTGTAAGTTACATGATATTTACAAATGCTTTGTACTTGCTGTTGAAGTCCAGATTCCAACTAGAACTGTTTACTAAAGTGAGGCATAAATCCTCCCATGAAGAGAGAACCAAGACAGGTTGATGAATCCCTTTGGAGAACAGCAACCCCTCACATGTTAGAGCCAAGGTGTTTGCAGAATTTGATCCAGCAGAAGAACTTGGGAGCGTTGCTGTGAATGACAATAAGCCTGAACTTCACCTACTCTGGAAAATGCAAACGATGTGTGGAGGCCGAGAAGCACTGCAGTGGTTTAGCCTTCCTCTGAATTTGCTGCCACGGGCTTGTAGAGTTCTGCTTGGTCAGACTCTGACTGCAAACTGTAAACTATTCTCTCTGACTTGGCGCCACTTTGTGCATCACAAGAAGTGACCTTAAAAGGCTCCTGGGTTTAATTATTTGTTGAAGTATAAATAAAAGTCCACGCTGGCCTGCACGTGGGTTATCGGAGGCGCTGCTTGGGTATGACGTTGTCTATAATACGAGGGCTGCTGTGGGTCATGTATTGCAACGAGGGGTCAAAGAAGTTAAAGGGTGGAGGGTTTTGCAGGTAGTCCGGGTACGAGTGGGGGAGGCTGTCAGAAAAAAGAAAACAATCATAAAGAGAGTCATCACAAACACACGGCACAATTTCCAATATGTGAATTTTTGTAGATGCTGCTAAAGTTCTGTGCACATCTGATCTTTTCTGGCTCCGATGTGTATTTATGTGTGTAGACAATCAAGAATCAACGGGCATAGAAAACACGCATCTTTGGCGAGCGTTCAAGAACGTGCAAAATGCGGGTTCTTGAGTGGTGTTCACACTGGACATGCAGGGAGGGGCTTCTTCTTCTTCTTCTTCTACTGTTTACTAGTGCATGTTTGCTACCTACAGTAGAAGAGTCTTGGTGGGAAATATTGAATAGTGCAAATCTCATAAATCTTGCTCCAGGTTTTTAATTTCACAGCTCAGTTCCTATGAATGAAAGACTTGCTGTCATAGAATTACGGAATTATTCATTTCTCCGTCATGATCAATTTTCAGGACGCCATCAAAACGTGCAGTTACATAGACCTTTCTTTGGAAGTGCACGCTTGAACGCAAGTTGCTGAGGGTGATGTGAACGTTGCTTAAAGCTGATAAAAACATGAAACCCAAACATCTGACTGCTTCTTGACTCCCTGGTGTCAGATGTTTCAGGCTGAATCTCCTCACCACTGCTCCTTCATGAAAGAATATTTGTACCACTAAGATGAGATCAAAATGCAAACTTTTGACATAAAAATGAGGCAAAAGCTGCACGAATCTCTGTCGATAACTTACACTTCCAAAACAATCATTCACCACAGGTGTTTGAAAATAACCTTTGCAAATCCAAGTTCCTTTGGAGTCTTGTTAAAATGAGCATTTCGTGGGGTTGTTAAGTGTGGTACAATGGAGTGACCAATGGGGTGGAATATTAGGCTGTTTGCGGGGTCTAAACCACAAAGTTAAGCAAATGAACTTTGTTAAGAAGTCCCAAAACTCAAGTCCCTGAATGTGAGACTCCGTTTTCACTGCTGACCACCCAACTACCACATGCCAACCTGTGCCTCCACGCCGTTCAGCACATCCACTACTCCATGTCTGCCCGAACATTGTTCAACTCTTTTCTTGACTTCATTTTCTCTAACGGATGTGCCACTAACCTCTTTCTTTGGGCCAACATCTTTGTTGCAGTTGCCAAACATGTTTGTTTTCCTGGTTTTGGTTGTTTGGTGTCACCACAGTTCAGGTGAGCTTTTTAAGCCTGAAAACTAATCAGTGTCTGAGAAAATCAACTGCTTCAGGACCAAGCTCTGTCTGTGAAAATGTGTTTGTATCTGCAACTCAAGGAGGCTCCAGGAAATCTGTGCAGCGCCAGAGTGAGTTTGACTTAAATGTAGTTTATTTGGTAAATGAGATATCTCTGTTGCATCTTAGGCAACACAAAGGGAACATGAACACAAATTCTGCAACAAACCTATGATGCCAATAACATCACACCCCACTGCTCAGAACACCAGCCCATCTCTGAAAAATGCTTAAACCTTAGCAGCGTCATGGGGATGCTGGAGCCTATCCCAAATATTTCACTTCAAGTCCATTTCAGTACCACACACACACACACACACTCACATACCAAAGACACAATTTGGAGTCACCAATCTACCTATGAAACATGTTTGTGGACTGAGGTGAAGCTGGATGGCCTGGAGAAAACCCACACATGCTTACAGAAGGACCCAGCTAGGATTTGAACCAGCCTTCTCGCTGTGAGCGGAGGTGCTAGCCACTGTGCAGCCCATTCTCGAAGGAGCTCCCCATGAAACCACAAAGCAAACTGTACATTTCACTGAGCACCACAAGATCATGCATTCAGCACACCCACAGGCTCAGTTTTTGATGTAAAGACACCAAAACAAAAAGTGGTCTACCACCGGCTGTTTGGTGTGTGAAACGGTGGCATCCATGCTGAAGCCATGGAGATGCTGACCCAAGCATACAGGCACGCTCCAGCACGGCTCAGTACAAAGTTCTGGCTGAGAGGCCTTCAGCCAGGCTCTTTACACACACAATCTTTGTTTAGTTGTTATACCCGTTGACATTTTGCTATCCGTCATTCTTGCAGTCAAATAATGTTTAAACTACAGCATAATCCAGATTTCATAAGACAGCGAGTTTTCATGTAATTTACAGTAAGCACTGAAAGTAAATAAATCTCCTTCATGTTTAAATAAAACATCATAAATCTTTCCCTGCATTACGCTTTTCCCTTTTAAATAAAAAGCATAATCCTACAGTGTTGGTGCACCCCCCCCCCCCACCTCAGCAGGGTCTGCTTTAGAGAAAGCGGGTCTGCCATCAAGGGGATTAGGGTCTCTAAGGCCCACTAACACCTGGTCCAGATGTCATGCATCTGCACTCACATATGCTGGAGCTTCAGTCATGGACAGACTGCTTCCTCTCCCACCGGAAGTGACTGAAAATAGAACTCCTTCAAGTGTGTGAAAGCTGATGTTTTGATGAGTGCATGTGGAAATGTTTCTCTCATCCTCATTAGCTTCTGTTGTACTAAAATGCTTCTGCAAGTAATCCTCAGGGTTACACATGGTAGTTTCATTTACACCCAAGCTGTTAAAGGGAAGTGTTTTGTTTAATATAGTAAGAGTGTGGGCAGTCTGTGGGCCAACTGAGACATGAAATTCACAGAAGACGTTGCTGCTGCAGCAGAACAGTGGACAGGATTTACAGCCTTCTACAGCAGCAGATGATTGCTGCAGCCACAAGCATTTCAAACTCTGCACCAACAGATAATCTCTCTTAAGAATTCTCAGAAAATTAGTTTTTTACATCCAGAGTTGTGGCTTCTCTGCAGAGTGTAACTGCGCCTGACCTTGTGTGCCTGAACCGGACGGTGTGTGTTTTGTGCTCGTGTCACTCACTCTCCTGTCACAGTTTTCTTGCGGCAGCAAAAACAGGCCAGAACTGCGAGAAGCAGCAGCAGAAGCAGAGGGATGCCGATGCCCAGAACCAGACACAGAATGAAGTCCACGTCTGTTTGGATGACCTTCCCTGTGTCTGCAGATGGCCAGAAAACCCCAAACAAAAGTCACTTACTCATTTACATTACTGCACAAACACTCATTAGAATGTACAGAAAACAAACACTGTTTTTCTTGGTAATCCTCCAATAGAGTTATAAATAGAGTTGTGCAAGTTCCTCTCACACAGTACAGGTTACCTCTTTTTGTTTTCCCTGCTGTAATCCTTACATTACAATATTACTCTCTGAATTATAATGAGGTACAGGACTCCTGTATTACTTTATTGTTGCTTTTTTTAGAAACTTGCAGAAGCAGAACCCAGTCAGAAGTGACAAACGGTTGGAGAAACAGCATAAACATGAGGGCAATTAATAATAATAATAATAGTTAATAATACATTTAACTTGAAAGGTCTTTCAATTTAGCAAATACTGATGAAAACATGATTAAATAAGACAGTGTACACAAAGGGTCCAAGATGTTAAAATCATAGCGAAACAGCTGCAGTGAAAAACAGTTACAGAATCAAACACAGGGAGAGTCAGTGGTTCTGATGAGTCCCAAAGGTTTGGGGAGTAGAGCAGTTGCAGGTTCTACACCCCATGGTGCTGATATGGGCTAAGGAACAGTCAGATGATGAGAGGATGAAGATCTGAGTGAGTGTGATGTGGAGAGAGTGGACAGAGAGGAGCCTGGAGGAGAGAAAGAGGTTCAGGATGGCCTTAAAGGTGAACTGCAGGAGTTTGTCCTCAGTTCTGAATCTGACAGGAAGTCAGTGGAGCTGTTGTAGAGCAGGTGAAGTGTGGAAAGGGGGGGTCAGTAATTATACAAGCAGCTGAGTTCTGGACCAGTTGAAGCTTGATGAGGGATTTGTGGGGAAGGCAGAAGAATTGCTGTAGTTGATGGTGATGAGACTGTGGACCAATGGGGTCATTAATACAAAGAGAAAAGTTATTTATTGAAAACCAGATTCTAACTTTAAAGAGTTGAGATTGGTTGACAGCTGGGTGTCATCACCATAGCAGTGGAAGTGGATGTTAAACTTAAGGAAGATTGTTTTCACAGAGATATACTGTAGACAGGTAATTAACAGGAAGGGCTCCAGGAAGGAGCCTAAAGATGCCTATAGACATTAAAAGTAGCTTCTAATAAAATAATATTTATAATATACCTTCCTGATATGCCACCCAAAGTCAGTCAGGTATATTGTTTTTAATAGAGCTGTTTTGAGTCTTTCATTCCTCATTTTAATTGTTTAAAGACGAGAACATTAAAAATTGTAAATCAAATGTGCATAACTGATCCACTTTAAAGTTGCATTACATACTCCTTGACACTTGCTATTGTTATGAGGATATAAACAGACAGTTTATTACTCTGTAGGGGGGGGTTCTGACTGTATAATTCAAACAGAGCACACCACTGAAGAAGTTGCAGAACCCTGATGGAGAAAAAGAGTTTGAGTGTTCTTCATAGATGTAAATCAGCTCACCGATCACACAGGACTGGCTTTTCTCCACATCAGTGCTGCCGTTGCAAACACACCTGTAGCTCCCATAGGTGTTGGAACACAGAGCAGGATAGACACACACCTCCCTGGCCTTGCACTCATCCAAATCTGTCAACAGAGGCACACTGGATCACTCTTCAACAACCACTTTTATTTCTCATCAAATGCTTCCAGTTTCTCTAATTCACTTAATCAAAACAAAGTTTACCGTCAACTTCCACTGTCTTGATGTCACAATAATTGCTGACTCGGGACAGATAGTCTCTGATGTACCAGTGGGGGGTGTCACTGGACACCGCCACCCAGAACTCCTCTGTGCCATCTTGGGACGCCGTCTCTCCTTCTCTCCTACTGATGTTGTAGAACTTGTTTGTGAAGCCTGATCTCAGAATATCATCCAGCTAAAGAGGACACAGAGATTGCAATGAACAGCAACAGGTTTGGGTCAACGATCTTCCGTTGGTCTCCAGCTCACCTGTTTGAGGCCGTCCCCTTTGTTCGTCCTCCAGAGCACAGACACATTGAACAGGTTGTAGCCTGCAGATCCAGACAAACACGTTTTTCTCCACGAACAGAAACAGAGCAAAGCCATGACACAAAAAACTATGGAGAACTCTTACCTGGAGGATTGGAAGAGTCACCTGCAGGGAGACAAACAACGTGAGCAACAGAATACAGAGCAAACCCCCCCTCATCTAAAATCCATCACAGCTCCAGAAGAAATGCAGAGAGGAAAGAGCTTCTGAGGAGACTTCACAGCAATGAACAGAAATCAAAGTTAATCCTGGATATTTTGCATTTTGTTAAATAAAAGTAAAGAATTAGCGATTCAGTGAAACACTCTGCTGGGCAATAGTTGCTGTAATGTCAGTGATCTTCAAGTCCCACTCCAATCATCTTTTGATTTAATTTCAAAGTGTTCCCAGTGATTTTTAATAATGTTTGTGCTGTTTTAGCTCATTTACAAACCTGTGTTGTTTTCTAGGACAAAGTTTCTGCAGAGTGGCAGTAGGTCATTAGAAATTCACCCCTGAGCTGTGGGCCGGCCTGCTGTGTAAGCCAACCCCACTCCCCATTACCCATTAGTTTACACTGTCTCCCACTGTCCCTCACACCCTTAATTTAACATTACTGGTGCAACAATAATGGTGGCAATATTGGAGCTATCCGGTGGTACAGTTTTGAGCCAGATACCAGCTCAGATGAGGAAGATAAAGACGTTCGTGGATCTCTTTGACTGCAAGTGGAAGCATCAGAATGGAGCAGAGCAGGGAGCTTGAGGCCTGCTCTGCATAGTCACAGGTATGCTTTTTTCAAAAGACATTTTTTTCAGCTGCTCCTGATTCCCAACGATTTGAATGAAGAAACAACCAGAAATATACTAAATATACAAGAACATGTTAAAAACTAAAATGACAAAAGCAGTGAAAGTGTGGGCTAACTTGTAAGAAGTGATGAGTCTCTGGAGCATTTTTTGGTGAACGCAGTTTTATTGCAGGAGCCAGATTTCCTTCAGATTGGCTTCCACAGCTGATGCATCGACATCTTTACTGCTGAACTTGAACGCTGCGAAGCACTGATCCATACTTAAAACTGCAGCTCTCAGAGTCGAAGTCATTGATTTCTGCTTTCCCCCTGCGGCAGAGGAAACTCAGCCTTCTATCTCTGAACCACTTTCTTTACATTTGATGCTTTTCAATGGTTTCCGACCAAAAACAAGCTTTTATCATCCCTCCTGACTTTCAGGAATAACAGTGATTATGGATTTTTTTCCTGCTTTGCTGACTGACAGATAACTTCTTTCCTCGTATTTTTGTTGTACGATGTGCTTTTTGGCAGCTGGACTGCTGTGCATTGATGCTTTGTAACTGAGCTGGTGAGCTGCGTAACATCCTTTCATGCCTACACACTAATCTTTATGTACATTCAGCCTGATGCGGCGTGCTGAGAGCTTGGTCAGAAGCTTCTAAGCGTTCCTGAGTGCAGACTGTTATTTGCATTTTGACTTTGTTTACATTTGACGACCCTGTGCCTTTAGAAGAGAGATAATAATAGTGAGGAAGATGAGGGAAGGTCCATAAACATGAAATTCTTTCAGATTCATGCAACATGGTACCAGACGTACCATGTTGCACTATTTCACTTATTTTGGAATAAAGTTGGATCCACAGTCCTGCACATACCACATCCTTCTCTGTCCTTGCTGTTTTGATATCTGCAGACACATTCAAATGAGCCGGGCTTGTTCTTGCAATCATATTTGGCATTCTGGCAGGTCATGAAAGCCGCACACTCATCTATATCTGCAGGACAGACAAACACAAACAGTGACTGTGCTGCACAGGCATGCTGGGACAAGAAGTACAGGCTGGCTCCACGGTACCTGTGCAGTTGAGGCCGTCTCCAGTAAAGCCCTGCTTACATCTGCAGCTATAGTTGGACTTTATGCTCTGACATTCAGCGTCTTTGTGGCAGGGGAAGGGGAACGGGGGACTGCACATGTCTGAGGGGGAGCAGCAAAAATGAGGAACTTTATCAGAAGAAAAAAAAATAGCTGATCAGGTTTGAACATTTTGCGCAACTGACCGCGTTCAAAGCATTTGTATCCCACTCTGCCGTTAGGGAAGGTGTTGTCGGGACATTCTCCACAGGTAAACTCTCCAGGCTGGGACCTGGACTGACACGGTACCTCTGGAAAACAGGGTTTGCCTCGGCACACATCTGTGACATTCCCACAGAACTTCCCACTGAATCCCTTTGGGCACAGACACCCCAGAACCTGCAGTTTGGACCAAAAAGAACAGTCAGTTCTGTTCTTTACAAAGAAATTACCAAAATATCTTTTCTTTTTTATTTAGAAGATTTGATTTTTGCAGTCTGGTATATTTTTGCACCGATTATTTTGATGCTAGGATTTGATTTTACAGGAGCAATAATTTCTACTTACATAGAGTTTAAACATCCCATAAGAGTTCCTACTTTAACTATGGGTTGATCCTATTAAAGGAGCTTGTAAATGAACTCAAATCAGTGTAATCTTAGTCAGCTCCATTTGTGAATATAGTCTTATAAATATGAAGCTTTTAAACTGCAGTTGCAATTCCATACAGTTTGATGAACAAGTTTTTTCTCAAATATTCATGGAAAACTGATAAATTCCTAATTTAGTATCTTGATCATAATATTTTTGTACATTTCAAAAGTCTTGAAGAATTGTTTGAAACATTTAAAGTCTCATCTTTTGATCTATTTTAAAAGAATTTTCAATGGTCTTTAATAATGATGATGGTGTTTTTAGCCAAAATCCAATAAAACTGTTGTTTTCTAGGACATAGTTTCTGCAGAGTGGCAGTAGTTCATTAGACAATCACCTCTAAGTTGTGGACGAGATTGTTGATGCAAAGGAACCCTTCTCACACCTCCCATCATCCATGACTGAGAGCTCTCTGTTTACATGCTGTCCCGCTAGCCTACAATCCCTCACACCCCAAAGTGAACATTGCGGGGGCAACAAAAATTGCGAGCAATATTGGAGCTATCCAGCCATACAGTTTGGATCCAGATTCCACCTCAGATGAGGAAAACAAAGACGTACATGGATCTATTTGTCTGCAAGTGGATGCATCAGAATGGAGCGTAGTAGGGACCATGTGGCCCCCATGTGACCATGTGGTGCTTTTTCAAACAATGCTTTTTGGTCTGCTCCTGATTCAGATATTTCTTTACAAATGTCCTCCATTATGAGAAAAATGCTACAAGAACATGTTAAAAACACCAAATATTAGAATTTAATTGGAGAGGATCTTTTAGAGATTCAAGCAGTGGCCCTGTTGTTAATGAGTTTGCAGAAAAATACCCCACAAACTATGTTATATTCAAATAATGATCAGAAAATGTAACAATAGTTCAAAAGATTCTACCAAAACTTTTTCTAAAAAGCAGATGCACAGTACAAAAACTGCATTACCTGGAATTTTCCCTGCAGATGGTTTTCAATGACGCTCTCGTGCAGACAGGTCCCCCCATTGAGGCAGCTGCAGACTCGCAGGATGGGGGTGAGGAAGGAGCTGGCTTTTAGCATGTCACTGACCTTTATGGTCAGCTGGACCGGCAGCGTGCTGAGCGGCATCCATGTGAGGGATCCAGAGACTGAAGAAGCAAACATCACAGAACTGAGATGAATGTCATTCATACAGACACTCTACAGTTATGGGGTTTTTGGTGAGATCTAACTTCCCATTGTCCCTTTGGAATGACATCCAGTAGTGGTGGATAATGGAAAAACAAGATACATTTGGTTGAACATTAAGTATCTTCTCACCTTCGCCAATGGAAGCCCCCACAGGCCAGGGGGAGAGCAGTGAGTACGTGATGGGGTCATTATTGGGGTCCTGAGCAACGATTTGCACACTAATCCGAGAGCTGACCTCGGCCTGGATCACGACGGGGCCTGTCACTATGGGAGGCATGTTACCTGCCCAACCACAAAGCATTAGAAGAGCAGAATGGCAAAAACACAGGAAGCCGTTGGGATGTAAACACACTCACCAAAGAGGACAGCGAGACTGTCAAAGCGCTTCTCAGCATTCAGAGTCAGCAGACCCAGGCTGGACATGTTGGACGCCAGCGTGTCATGGACGCACGGCTCGCTGTTTTCACAGACCCTTCTCACCTCATTGACTTTAGAAGGACCAGAGGTTTCCAGGAGGTCAAAGGTGGAGGGGAACACCTGAGGAAACTTTGGAGGTGAGGAGAACAAGAGGCTCTCTGGTCCGGGTACTGCCCCTAACAGCACACACATGAAATGCAGTTCAGCGTGCTGACAGATGTACCCCAAAACAATCTGTAGGCGCTATGAAATAAATGAATCGGGCATAAAAACAGCACCTAGTGGGATACGCAGACGTGTGTGTTTGCGCTTCAATCCCATATTTACTGACACTGACACGTCTGGTGTGTCCGTGTGCAGAAAAAGGATTTGCTCCCTTCCTAAACACATGAATACACTTCAAAAACAGTGGCAGAGCTAGAACATTTTGTACAGGGGGCGGGAGGGGGGCAGAAGTCTTTGGAAGGGTGGCAAATTTTAATTTAACAATTTAAAAAAAAATTCAACTGTTATTTCAGAAAGTGCAAAGAGGCTTGTAGTGATGATTTCTTGATCTTTGTAAATAATGATACTTAGATTGACCAAGAAATTGGGGGACAAATGGGTTGGGGTAAGCTTCTTGCTGGGAGAGGGGTGCTGCCCCCCCCTTTGACCCCCGTCGCTCCGACCCTGTAAAAACTGAATCTTAAGAAATTAAAAATTGTCTCATTTTCTGTCTTGCAAGAAAAATAATCTCATTAAGAAAGTTTTTCATCAGCAAAATAATCTTTGTTTATAAAATTTGTCAAGAATTTGTTTCTTAAAATAAAGAATTCTTGCCAGACCCATTTTTTACCCCATTGGCAGACTTTTTTCTGCTTATTCACTTTTTGACTGACTTCTAGGGGAGCTTTTTTTTGCAGAGCGTATTCAAATATTTAGAATGCTGATCCTTAAAAAAGCTGAAAATATATCCAAAAAATGTGAGTGAATCCTAAATTCAGTTTTCACCTTGAAACACAGGGACAGTAAAATGAACTGATCTGATTTAAATGAGACACATCAAGATTCAAACAGAGCAAATTTCCAGTTTTAATCAACTGCTGTGTACTCACAGTACAGATTTTGAAGCATTTTCAGCCTCTCCTTCAAAATCAAATAGGCTACATGAATGTTGCACTCACAGGACAGACCAAACTGATGCACGTCCTCCTCCCTGAGGGGTTTGGGGTCTTGTGAGCGTAGGATCTTGCCGTCTGACATGAGGAAATCGTCAGCGCCGCTGGAGCTCCAGAGACCCACCAAACCCAGAGTGCGGTTGTAGAAGGTCTGAGGGACCTCCATCGTGGCTTCCAGCTGTCTGTAGCTCTCCTTTCTCCACACGACCACATGCAGACCGCCGTCATAGACCACTGCGCACTTATCTATGGAGGGGCAGCGCACTGCAAAGTTCTTCTCACTCAAATACACAACACCTGAAAGGATATGTGCAGCAGAGTTTGTGCCTTTTTTAGAGCAATATATATTTAAGTTACGGGTATGTTAGACAAAGTTTCATGCAAATGCAAAATGGTTTGATGTGTTTTTATTACCAACTCTGACGAAGACTTCGGTATCATCCACAAAAACCTGCAGTCCATTGTCTTTGTCTGAACATCTCCACTCAATCTGAAAGGGGTGCATCAATCAAAATCTACCCACACTGGGATCTCCATTAGCAGCAATCACTTTTAATCGCGAGTCCCTTTGAGAGGGTGTTGGCCTTTGGGGTTACAGTCCACTCAGAATGCTCACCTTGCCAAAGCTTTGGTGGAAGGCTGCCATGCGCACCACCACAGGGACATCAATCCGTTTCCCTGTGTTTGTGTAGAGTTTGTCCATCTGCCCTTGAAGGGTGAAGACATTGGAGCCGGTACTGGATGAGAGGCGCAATATGACAAACTCGCCAAGGGCCATGAAGCAGTACTTTGTTCCATCAAAGGTTATGAAATGGAGGCTTCCGTACACCATGGCTGCAGGGACACGGATCGCAGATTACTAAAAAGATGTAATCCATTCCTGGATGAGGCTGAGTTTTTGGTTTTGGGTCCTCTCACCAGTTCCTGGTACTGCACTCTTAGACTGGGCGGAGCCAGCTGGACCATTCCAGCCATAACCCTGACAACGATCCAAAGGCCTCTTCCTGAGATAAAGCTCGCATAGAGGAGACTCAATACAACACCACTGAAATGGCAGGAGGTCTTCATCTGCAGAAAGATGTTTGAGGTACTTTTACAGGATGTAAGCACACATGTTACTTTAGACAGTCACACTAAACATCCTACTTTAATGTCAGATCTGAGCAAGACGGCAACGTTTTTTACCAATGTGTTTCTGTGAGCTCTTCTGGGAGAAGTAGCGTTCGTTGTATCCAGCCAGTACGGGGCCTTCTAGGTCATAAACACACCTCTTCCCTGCTCCGAATTTGTTGGACAGGAGAGACCTGAAGACCTGCCCTGTCCCCCCCCATCGCTGAGCCCTCAGCTTCTGTACCGTTGGGTCTGGATCAGCGTCGTCCTGTAAGAAGGACTGGTCCTCCAGAGCCTGGCTGCGTGTGCAGGGACAGCCGGGCAGCTGCCCTGTCCACTCAGCAGGGGCGGGCTCTTTCATGGCCCACATCCGGCACTTCATTGGAGGATCAGCGTTTGACCCATCTGCCCAAGTTAGATTGTATACCAACTGGCCTAATTTTCCCAGAGTTCCCTTCTTTTCCTGAGGCCTGTACCTGCCCCCTGGCCCAAAAAGGTTGTCTGCAGGGTCTGTGACCTCCATGACGGAAGTTCTTCCATCTGTGTAGCCAATTAAAGCGTAGTGATATTTCCTCAGCCCCGGACCCCAGCTCATGTTCCCGTATCGCAGGAGGGCAAAGGAGCGCGCGGCGTCCATGGTCAGGATACACTGGAAAGTGTTGGTCTGAAAATAAATGAGAACTCTGTTGATGATGGGCTAAAGAAATTGACATTTTTAATAGAACCAGAACAAAAAGGTTCACTGTTCCAGGTCCTGTATCACTACAATATTACCTGAAGGTGGCGCCACACCCCCACATAATTGACTTTCTGTTTAAATGACAAAGGCTCATGTTTTCCATAACAATACTGCTTAAGTGGAACAAGCATGCAGTCAGACGGAACCAGTTACAGCTCCCCCTTCCAAGTGTCAAAAGCAGAAACATCTCACAGAAAAAGCTTTGAATTCCCAAATCTTGCTTGGTACAACAGACGGCAAAACTACTTTTATTGCTTCCCAAATACTTCCTAAAAATTACAGATTCTGTTGAGAAAAAAGCAGAAATTCAGCTTCAAGATCCACCTTATGAAAAATGGGTTTTTGGTGTTTTTAGTATGTTCTTTTAGAATTTTTCTCATAATAGAGGACATATATAAAGAAAATTAACATTAAAACTACATTTCTAAGTAATTCTTTATTCAAATCTTTGTCAATCAGGAGCAGATGAAAAAAGGCAATCTATTCTATTATTCTAGACAAATAGACAAACAGATCCATGTAGGTCTTTGTTTCCCTCATCAGAACTGGAGTCTGGCTCAAAACTGTACAACTGGATAGCTCCAATATTGCTTTAAAATATTTCATTTTGTTGCACCAGTAATGTTAGGTCGGGATTGTGAGGGGCTGTAAGGAGAGAGTGTAAAGGAAGGCATGATGGGAAATGAGCCCCAGCTTAATCACTGCCAACAGTCCGACCCACAACTCACAAGTGAATTTCTAATGAACTCCTACCACTCTGCAGAAACTATGACCCAGAAAACGGCACAGGTTTTTTTTAATTTGGGATACAAATGGCATAATCATTATTAAAAGACCACTGGGAACACTTTACAACAGATCAAAAGATGATCAGAGTAGAACTTTCAAGTAAGACTTTGTCCGTAGAGGGGCTTCATTTCAAATAGAATTTCTGAAAGTCTGAAACACAGACTTTAAAAAGAAAAGAGAGAGTTAGCGAACCTCTGAAAAGTTGACTTTTTGGTAGGAAACAGGCATCACTCTGTCCCAGGTGATCTTGAGGATCCATGCTGGCGTGAAGGCAGGCCTGCTGTTCTTGGCCTCAAACTTTGTCACTTCATCGGCTGTTCGATTGAAAACGATCTGCGAGAAAACATCTGACACATCGCTTTTGTTGTATTCCTAAAGGTTTGAAACAAGAGAAGCTAGATTAAGACCAAGCAGTTGATTGGTTAAAAACAGAAGTTTTTCTCCTTCTTATTTTTTGTCTGATTGCAATCATAGCAGCAGATTAAGCTCAAGTGCTATGACACCTGTTTAGATCTAACCTTATAATGCAGCTTCCCCTCTCCTTGGGTCAGGTCCACATCGTCCCAGAATGCAGCCAACATCGCCACCTTCAGGTCATCAGGAAAACCGCTAGGCCGAAGGAGCTGGGAGGAGAAACTGCTCATTCTCAGCCAAAGATTGAAACTGGACCAGGCCATTGTCTGAAAACTACAAAAGGAAAGAAGAAAGAGACACAAAAGACCAACAAACTCCTGAGTTAATGACAAACTTCTCCATTACAACAAACTCTGTCCTTCTTTAGCATCAAAAATAAAATTAGGCTCAGCTCCATGATCAGTTATTAACACCATCAGAGATAACTGCTTATGGACTCACAAACACCCTGTGGAACGTTTTCCCCATGAACGGAAACCCTGATGGTGGAGCGATGTATGGAGAGTTTCCATCTTCTGAGTCTATTGTCACTTCGATGTCTCCAACCTCAGCTCCAAAGGGGTAAAGGGTGGCCTCTGGGAGGAAGACACAACCATTTGCTCATCATTACCAGCTGCATTATGGGAAGAGGCAAAAAGGGTGTGACCTTTTTCTACTTTTTTTTTCTTTGGTTGTCATCCCATTTGTTTCTGTCTTCTAAAAAAAAAAAAAACCCAAATTATTTCTTAAGTAAAGTTAAATTAGGGTTAAGTGGTCAGAATAAAAGACCACAAACAGATACGTTAATTTTTAAATGTTCAATTCAAATTAATTGCTCTGAGTTTTTGTGATATTTTGACACACAAGCTATATCTTTGTAGAATCCCCTTTTGTGTTTAAGGCTAAACTTTAAATATTTTTATTTGATTGTATATTCCTTTGAAGTTTCTTATTTTGATGTATTGTTGTTTTAAAAAGTAACATTTAAATCATCTGTATGTGTGAACTCAGAACTCAAACATTACAAAACATTAAAAATGCTTCACAAATAGAAATATAGGCTTATGAGTTTTGCAAAATTACATGCAGCTGGAATTGGGTATTACAAACTACCAAAGACTTGGAAAAAGTAGTGTGAGATCCCTTCAGGGATTTATCCCACATGCTGCAAACAAACGTAATCATGAATTTAAAATGCAGTCTCTACAAACAAAAGACAGTGTTCCGTCAATAAATAGAACTAATAATGACAATTTGAGAAATCAACTTCATATATTTTAAGATTGCTGCGTGAACACATCAGTGTCCAGGGAAAGTCTTTGTTTTTGCCAATCTGGTTTCTGTTAAACAGTTTAACCAAACAGGATAAAAACTAAAACTAGTTGGGTTAACTGATAGTTATGCCTAAGTCAAATGAACAATTTAGTATTTCAGATCATATTTAGCTTATCAGAGGGGAATGCACAGCGGCACAGTGGTTAGCAGTTCAAAACCTGGCCGGGACTTTTCTGTGAGGAATTTGCATGTTCTCCTGTACATTTTTGGGATTCCTCCCACAGTCCAAAACCACGCTTTGTTGGCTAATAGGTGGCTCTAATTTGTCCCTTGGTTTGAAAATGAGTGTGTCCCTGCAACAGACTGGTGACCTGTTCAGGGCGTACACCGCCTTCACCCAGCTCCGGCAACCCCCTGATGGATGGATTTATTTTATCTTCATTCCTCTAAAGTAAGAAAAAGTTAATTGGTTTAATCACTGAGGTCCATAATAAATAAAGATTTGGGTTTAGTGCAAACAGATCATGTTTCAGTTACAGCATATGAGCTATTGTCATCTTGGAACGACCTTGACCAAAACTTGAGGCATAGTGGTCTGTATTGAACACAACAGTACAGCGGTAGATAGCCATGAGTTACATTAACTTGAAAACTGTCCTGCAGATGGAGGCTGCAGGACAGTTTAGATTCACTAATTAACCTCTGAAGCTTGATTTTTGGTTGTGGGAGGAAACCAGAGTGGCCGGTGAAAACCCATGAGCACTTGAGGAGAACATGCAAACTCCACACAGTAATGACCCAGTCAAAATTCGAACCAGATCCTTCCTACTGTGAGGCAAGAGAACCACTACCCCACGGTGCTGCTCATTTATCCTGTTTCAAACTCTTAAATCTTTTCAATAGGCTAAACAGATAGAAGAAAGAAAGACTGAAAGAAAAGCACACACTCTTAACATTCTGCTTTGTGAATAATAAGTGAACAACCAACCATCCTTAGACAAGACTCTGCACTCCGTGCTGTTTTTTGGACAGGAACAGGAATAGGACCCTGGTAGGTTTGTACAGACTGACATTCCAGGACATGGTGAGAATAAAGTACATTCATCCAAATCCACACATCCATCTTTCCCATGACCATTGTCTTTGGTGGAAATCCAGCCATGATTACACGAGCATTGGAAGTCCCCTACATTGTTGATGCAGGTTGCAGCAGAGTGGCACCGTCCATTTGCTTGCTGGCATTCGTCCATGTCCGTGCACAGTGGCCCGACACTTATGAAGCCTGGTTTACATACACACACAAATGACCCTGGGGTGTTTTGACATTCAGCAGCGAGGTGGCATGGGTTGGTCAGAGCAGCACATTCATCCACATCTTCGCAGGAGGAACCATTTCCAGCAAACCCCAGATGACAGTGACATGAAAAGGAACCAGGGGTGTTCCAGCAGTATGCCATTGGGCTGCAAGGTGAATTCTCACATTCATTGACATCCACACATACCTCATTTTCTTCGTGAAACCCCAATTGACAAGAGCAATTGTACTCTCCTGGAAAGTTTGTGCAGACTTGATCACTGCGGCAAGTGGTGTCGTTCTTACATTCATTTATATCCTCACAGCCAGAGCTAACAAGTTTATAACCAGGATCGCATACACACAGGAAAGACCCCTCTGTGTTGTGACATGATGAGTGCTTTGGGCATGGACTACCAACCTGACACTCGTTCTCATCCTGACACTCGCTACCAGTGCCGTCTAAAGCCTTCACTGCAGAAGCAATGGAAAGAGCCTATAGTGTTGAAACATACTGCATTGGCTTGGCACACTGAAGAGTTAGAGGAATCCAGGCATTCATCTATGTCCACACACTCTGTCCCATTACTCCTGAACCCTTCAAAACATTTGCAAAAGTACGAGCCTGCTACATTTGAACACGACCCATTGTTGCAAAGCTCTTCCTGTTGTTTATCAATACATTCATCGATGTCCACACACAAGTCACCAGTGCTTACAAATCCTATATCACAAAGACACTGGTAGCTGCCATTGGTGTTTACGCATGTGCTTTGCTCAGGGCAGGTGGTGTTGTAAGTACATTCATTGATATCACTACATTCAGTGCCATTGGCTTGGTAACCTTCCCAGCACTCACAAACAGAATATCCAATTTTGTTGATGCAGTTGGAAAAATTAGGACATTGGATTAGACCCAGAAGGCACTCATTAATGTCCAAACACAGTGAGCCATTGTCTGAGAAGCCTTGGTCACACAAGCAGTTGTAGCTCCCCTCTAGGTTCAGACAGGTACTGTTGTCAGGGCAGACGAAGCTCCTGATAGTGCATTCATCTATGTCTTCACAGAGTGTCCCATTGCTTTGAAAACCTTCCCAACAGGTGCAGATATATGAGCCATTTGTGTTGAAGCAGTGAGAAAAGGAAGGACAGGCATGACCCTGGGATTGGTTGCATTCATTTACATCCCAGCAGTCTGTGCCATTTCCTTCATAGCCTTTCGGACATTGACAGAAGTAGGAACCCTGGAAAACCAAACATTCAGCAAGTGGGTGACAGCTGGTACTTGAATTCATGCAGGTGTCTTCGTCCACACATGTGCCCCTTTCATATACTCTCCCCATGACACAAGAACAGTTGTAGGAACCAGGAATGTTGTTACAGGTCATGTTCCCTTCACAAGCCGTGGACAGCTCGCATTCATTGACATCATCACAAAAAAAGCCATCCCCTTGGTATCCGTCTTTGCACTGGCAGAAATAGGACCCATTAGTGTTGACGCATAGAGCCAGAGAGCTGCAGTTGTTTAGCAGGGTAGAGTTCTGATCGCATTCATTCACATCCTGGCAGTCATAACCATTGCCTTCCGTGCCATGTGGGCAAGAACAGGAGAAAGATCCAGGCGTGTTAGTGCAGATGGCAACTGGATGGCAGCCTCCATTTTGGACTTGGCACTCATCAAAGTCTATAATTTATCCAAAATGGGAAAATGTCAGGATACAGCTCCAAAAGCTGCTAAAAAGGCTCACAGGAGAATCAATTTACAATGGCCATAAACAAAGCAGATGAAATGGTCAAACTGGGATCTAAAACTCACCCGTGCAGTTTTTTCCATCCCCCGTGAAACCACTTAGGCAGAAGCAGGAATAACTGCCTCGAGTATTTACACACTGGGCAAACTTGCTGCACTGTTGCTGTCCAGTGTCACACTCATTCACATCTAAAATCACAAAAGACACAGGTGTTGTTAAGAGACAAACAGGGAAGTTATCGAGTTGCCATCCGAGCTGATCTATCATTATAGCTAAAGCTTCTTTGATGATTGGCAGAGTCCTCTATCATCAATGAACTTGACTGCAGAAGTCCTTTCATATCAATCTATCATTTGGTGCCTTGGTAAACAATGCAAACATGTCCCAATAGTAGCAGTTGTGACAGTGGAATCACCCATTTGCTTCTAGTATTGTGAGTGTAAACATTGTTACAATACATTTTACATTGGAGAAACAATGATAATATGCAAAACTGGTAAATACTTTACCAATGCAGTGTGGTCCATTGAGAGTGTAGCCTGTCTTACAGTCACAGGAAAATGATCCTTGGAGGTTTGTGCACTTGGTGTCATTTTGAGGGCAAATATTATCCATCTGGCATTCATCTATATCAGAGCAAGTCAATCCATTACCGTTGAAGCCCAGGTCGCAGACACACTGATATCCAGAAGCTGAACCATGGCACAAACCCATGGTATCACAAGCAGGATTACATTGTTGAGGTGGAGGCTCACAGCTATTATTTAAGGCTATGGTTCCATTTAGACATGAGCAAACAAATGAACCAGGTGAGTTTATGCATCTTGAAAAAGAAGGGCAGGTGGTGTTGGATAGGGAACATTCATCCACATCCTGACATGTGAAGCCATCACCGGTAAATCCAAACTGACAAGAGCAGACGAAGCCTCCAATTAGGTTGGTGCATAAGGCTCTTGAGTGGCATATGTTGCTCATTTTACATTCATCTATGTCCATGCAGTAGCTGCCATTTCCTGTGAACTCTCGCTTACATGTACAAGAATATGAACCAATGGTGTTGAGGCATGTGGCGTTGGGATGGCAGGGTTTGTTTTTACATTCATCCATATCAACACAAGCCATGTTGCTAGCAGGGCGATAGTACCCCACCTGGCAAGGGCAATTGTACGAACCATCTGTGTTTTTGCATTCTTCATTCACACCACATGGATTATTCAGGGCCTCACACTCATTTATGTCCTGGCAAAGGGTCTTGTTAATCAAAAGAAAGCCTGGAGGGCACTGGCAGGTGAATGAGCCCTGACTGTTGAGACATGTTGCTTTGTTTCTGCAACCTCCATTGTCTACTAAACACTCATTTATGTCAGTGCACTGAGACATCCCGTTTCCAGAATAACCCACCTTACAAGGGCAGCTGTAGGAGCCAGGTAGGTTAGTGCAAATGGAATTGAAATGGCACCGTGAAGGCGTTGAGCATTCATCTATATCCTCACAGACTGAGCCATTTCCTAGGAAGCCTTTTAAGCACTGGCAAGTAAAGGACCCAGGAGAATTTGTGCAAGTTGCATTAGAACTACAGAGTTTTGCCTCACACTCGTTAATGTCAATGCAATTGGTGCTATTGAAGTTGTAGCCCCTGCCACAGTCACAATAATAGGACCCAACAGTGTTGACACAAGCAGTACCAGATGGGCAGATGTTTGGTCGAGCACACTCATTAATGTCGTCGCACTTTCGTCCATCTCCAACAAAACCTTCCTGACAAGCGCACTCATAACTGCCCATTCGGTTGATGCAAATAGCTTCTGGGTCACATTCATTGCGTTCATTGCATTCATTGATGTCTACACATGCCAGGCCATTACCCACAAATCCACTATTGCATGTGCACTTGAATGAGCCAAGGCTGTTTTCACATTTTGCAAATGAGCTGCAGGTATTTCTTGCACACTCATCGACATCGACACAACTCTGTCCACTAGTTTCATAGCCACTCCTGCATGAGCAGCGGTAGGTGCCAGGCAAGTTAACGCAGCCTGTTGAGCCCGGCAGGGAAGAACACACACGAGGATTGTCTGAGCATTCATCAATGTCCAGACACAGGTAGTTTCCATTGCCCTTGAAACCAGCATTGCAGGTGCAGACATAAGACCCTGGATTGTTGGTGCAGGTGGCATTCCAGTGGCAAATCCTTTGGCTTGAGCATTCATCATTATCTGTACACTGGAAGCCATCGCCTTTAAATCCACTTTTGCACTGACACTTTCGTCCTCCTTCAAGATTAGTACAGATGGCATCAGGGTGACAACCCCCGTTATCCTTGAGGCATTCGTTAATATCCTGGCAGTCCTTTCCGTCCCCTGTGTATCCATCCAGGCAAATGCAGTTGAAGCTGCCTGGGGTGTTGTTGCAGCTGGCCTTCGAGCCACAGTTGTCGAGTTGACTCGCACATTCATCCATATCGCTGCACTGCACGCCATCACCCTGGAACCCCTTCTTGCACTGCACAGATGAAGCTGCTTTGGATCTTTATGCAATCAGCCTCAGAGTGACATTTGCTGCCTACTGCTTCACATTCCTTTGGATCAGCTGGGAAAAGGATGAGAAAAAGGCATAGCACTCATTACACAAAATTTATATTCCTCAATTAATTGGAGCGAGACCATTCTTAAACCTGTTGTCTAAGATTTCTGCAGGCATTTGGTGTGTTACTGAGCATCCCAGTCAATTACAGATTTTTAGAGGAACCCGTTTTTAAAGCTTTAAAACCCAGGAAGGTTTCTCCCAATGAAATCAGGTTCCTTGAAGAAGACATTTGAAAGCCTCTTGGTGTCCGCCAATAACTCTAAAGTGGTTCATCAGAAGTGACATACCTGCACTGCTGTTTTCCATCACCACGGTAACGCTCAACAGCCAAAAGAAAATGAATCTGTGAAGGCAAAGAAAGGACTAAATGAGAGGTTCCTCAGCTCACTAAAACATTTCAGGAGAACATCTTTTCCTAAAACATTTTATATTGTTTGTCTTTTAAAATGTAGTAATTTTTGTTCTCTGACTTTATACGAAGGAGAGGTCTATTTGCATCGGAACTTATTTAGACCCACTCCAATCATCTTTTAATCTATTGTACATATATTTCCATTGGTTTTTAAAAAAATAGAATTATGAGGTTTTTTTAGCCAAAAAAAAAAAAATGTCTGAAATTCACCTCTGAGTTGTGGGTGTTACTGCTGGCAGTGTCATGTCTTGTCAAGTTCCTGTCAGTCTCTGGTGTTGTCTCGTGTTTAACTTCCTGTTTTATTTTGAAGGTTTAACTCACCTCTCGTTTCAGTCCTTCCTCTCCCTGCCCTTGTCTGTTTCCTCAGCTGAGCCTGCCTCATCATCCCTGATCGTTTCCACCTGTGCTTCCCCTCCTCATGTATTTATAGCCTGAGTTTCCCTGTGTCCTGAGCCCGATTGTCTTGTTTCCTCCTTGACAAAGCCAAGCCACGATTATCAAGTCTAAGTAATTAAAACTATCAAAAACTCTGCATCTGAGTCCAGTCCTGTGTTCTGCCTTGTCAGACAGTTACACTACCAGTGCAACAACAACCGTTAGCAAATTTGGAGCTATCCAGTTATACAATTTTGATTCAGATTCCAGCTCAGACGAGGAAAACAGAGACGTACGTAGATCTATTCGTCTGCAAGTGGATGCATCAAAATGAAGCGGAGCGGGGAGCTTGTGGCCCTAATTTGTTCGTCACATAGATTATCTTTTGCAAACAACATTTTGATTCACTAAACTTCAGTATAAAAACACACACACACCCTTAAAAATGCAATTTTAAGTCTAATCTTCTTAATATTTGTCCTCCATCATCAAAAGAAATGCGACAAGAAAATGTTACACAGAACCACAAATGTGATTTTCATCAGAGTGAGTCTATAAAATCTATTTACATTAACTAATGGGCTTTCATTCTCCCATCAATTTGATGGTGCTCATGCTTTAGTCTGGACGACAGGTTACACTTTTACAGATTTTAAGTCTTTAGGAATAAAGAAAAAATGTGCAAAAAATCAATGAATTGTCTTTAAAAAAGGAGAGCTGCTTGAAAGCAGTTGGCATGGCTTCCAAGATGGCTGCTGCTGCTGCTGAATGGCCGTCTACAATCCTACTACAATCTATGAGATCCACTGGAATCTGATCTAAAGCTGTGACTGACTGTAAATCCTTCTAGGAAGGTTGTAAAGGGCTATATACCTACACACCATTAAACCATGACGGCAGTTTTTGTCTCACTAAACCAGTGTTTTTCAACCTTTTTTGAGCCACGGCACACTTTACCCTTGACAAAAATCCCGCGGCACACCAGCATAAGAAAAAAAAAAAAGCAGACACTCATAGTCTGTTTTGATGTACAGCCCCCCCCCCCCCCCCCCCGCGGCTGCCGCCGCCGCCGCAATCTGACGCCCATTTTTGTGATAATTGTGCCAGAAAAAGCTGGAAGTGGCAGCTGTTTTTTTCTAAAAGATGTAATAAAAGTTATGTTAGGAAATTTACAAACTGTATGTTCGTTGTGGTTTAAGACGTTTAACAAGGACGACTCATTGTACGTCGAGGCGCTGTCACGTGACCTAATGCATCATGGGAGATGAAGTGTGAAACTGCCGCAAAAGGGCAGACAGACTCTCGTCTCTGAGCTTCATGGTTTTGTTCTCTTGTTCCACGGTCTGATCCCGGATTCTGTGGAAAGCTACACCGCTAAAGACGAGCTTTAGCTGGTATTTCTGTTAGAACTGAGCGACGTTTTGAGCTAAATTGGGACAAGGAAGTTAAGACTTTAACCACTTCTGATTGGTCAGACTGATGACATGTGATTAAACCTTCAAGAATGATTGGTGGAGACAGTTGAAGGGGCGGGACTTCAGGAAACAGGTATAGCTGCAGCTAAATCGCGGTGACACAATGGACCCACGGTCATCTTTTTGTCTGAAGACACTTTTCAACTACAGGAAACATGTTCTTTGGAGTTTCAGCCATTCAAATAAAACAAATAAAAACCTTCAAAAATGATGGTCTAATGTCTAACAAATGCTACATTTATCCCATTTTAACTGAAAGTAGAGTCAGTTTTGTAGAGTTTTTTGATTTCTACTGGATCTTATATCTGAGTAAAATGAGTTAAGAAGAATGATGTCGATCAATATCAGTTTGGTTTTTGTTTTATTTCAATTCCAGCTCTGCGGTTCTTATAAATCCTGTGGACTGACGGGTGCGCCGCAGCATCAAGCCGGAGCTCAAAGGCTCAGGGACAGAGGTGGAGTGACGCCAGCCTCCTTTGTCTTGGAGCAGCTGACCCAAAATAAATCGGCGGTTTCCCAAAACGAGAACGATCGAGTTTTTCTCTGGGGACTGAGCTGGGAGCGAACGCATTCAAAGATTTCCCCTGAAAAGAGCTCCATGTACAGCATGTAATACAATATGTCATGTTATGAGGAATCACGCCATGTTATGAGAGCTACACAGTTCAGAACACTCCATTTGTTCTATTCAAACAATATCTAAGAAGATTTATTATTACATTATTCTACATTTTATTGTTAGCTTTTTCTTCCTTAAATTTTCACTTTTTAACATCTCTTGTTACTGGAGATGCTCCGCTCTCACTGATTAGCCAACATAGATGCTTAAATGATCCCTTCATGCTTTCACGTCTCTAACTTTCAAAGTAAACATTACATATCAGGAAAAAGATAAATCTATGCTGCCTCCATCCAAAACACGCTCACATCAGATTTAATTCATCTGATTCCACAGCTAATCATCAGAAACGGAGGAGAAATTTTCATGTACTTGCTTTTTAAATTGTTTTTTCATCTTTGACTGTCTTTCATTAAAAAAAATGCTCTCAACAAAAGAAAGAAAGAAATGACAAAAAGTAAAAATGAAGCCCAGAGTTTAAAGCAGAGGTTTGTACTCGCCTCATGGTTGCTCGACTCTTCATCCTCTCTGCCTCGGCAGGCAGATGGAACAGTCGCCTCATCTGGATTTGTCTCATCCCGACTGATGAAGAGTTTCTGCTTTACCGTCACCCCAACCCACTGATGACAATGAGCAAACAGATCCAGCTCTGCCCTGACACATTAAACCTCTGGGAAGGGGAACACCCATATTCCCCTGGTTTTGTGTCCCTCTGTGGACAATAAATGTCTCAGACCCCGAGGCGTGCGCGCCACAATTTTGACACCCAACGTTCCAGGATAGCGTTCCTTCAGCTGTTCATCTGGGAATAAGGCGGCTAAAAGTAGAGTATTGTTGTCAGACGTGTCCTTGAGGAGTGTGCCGATAAGTCGCCGTGTCCATGGATGTTTATCTGATTATTGGAAGAAAGCATGAAGCAGCTCCATCAGCAAACAAGCTGAAAGAATAAAAAGCCCCTAAAAATACACAATTTTACCCAAAACAGACAAACTTTGTGAAAAGAAACAAAAACTGCCAGAAGCAAAGCTGACAGTAAATATGATCTGTGTGCTGAAGCCTCATAAAGGAAATAAAAACATCAATGAAAATGGTGTTTCTGGTGTTTTTAACATGTTCTTGTGGCATTTTTCTGATGATGGAGGACATTCATGAAGAAAGTTAAGATCAAATACATTTCTGAGTATTTCTTTATTCAAATCGCCGTGAATCAGGAGCAGATGAAAAAATTCCCTTGGAAAAAGCTTTTAGCTGTGAAATATATTGATACATAAATCAATGATCTACATTTACATAACATTAATACAGTAATGCTAAGAAACAGTTTAAAAAAGACACGTAAACTCTTCCCCCGTGTCTGGTGGTTCTCATTGCAGAGGCGTTGTTGTGGTCAGTTTGGATGCTCACCTTGTTCAGTTACGTTTAGTGACTCAATATAAATGTCTGTAAATCTGTTTTTGACAGTCATCTACCAGACATGTCAAGCATGAAACCAAACGCTGCACTCATGTGTGTCATTTCCACAGTGTCACATCTTTGTCTTTATGCACACGTTTCTTTTTGGCAGTGATCTCACCTTATACCTCAGAGAGGAGTGAGAATGCTCACCACAGTGATCACTTCATCTTCTTCACGTCCAGATGGACGTCAGGCTGCTGTTTTTTTCTGTCCCTGTGTGATTAGGGAGTCCTAAACCAGTCCAGATCCATCCTTCACCTTTTTTGGTTATTGATCATAAAGGGGATTACACTAAGAATCATAAACGCTCGTTTTAATGTGAGAATTTCATTCCTGGATGTAACATTTTTCTGTCTGAAAGCTCTAGCATAATCGCTGTGAAGCTCAGAATCATAACCTTCCCAAAATCCTGCAGCTTTGCACTCATATCCTCTCACCCCCCCCCCCTCTTTTTCTTCTATTTCACCCCCTCCTTTTCCTCCCCCCTTCACACTTTTCCCTCTCTCTCTTCCCTCTGTAACAAAAATACCTGCATTAAAGATGAATAATACAAAATAAATAAAATGTTTAATACAGAAGATTCAGAACTCCTGTTAAAACAGCAACTATTGTCCAACAGAGGAGGCCTGCAGGTCTGATGTGTTTGCTCAGCTGATGGACAGGACACGTTTAAAAAACAATCATGTTTTCATCACATACATGTGGTGGTTTCAATTTGGTTATTTTGCAAACATGTAATATTTCTATTTGTAGAAATAAGCTGTTTTATGTAGTTGTGTTTAAAGAGGACTGCTTTTGCTTTGGTGTTGCTGGGATGCCCTGACATCCCAGCCCGTGGTTGGTAGATGGCTCCATTCCCTCCTCCTCTTTCATTTCATTTCACTTCATTTTACTGCATGAAGGCGTAGATATTGAGAAAAGCTTTTCCTAAACATGCCACCAAAAAAACCCAGTGTTGGAGGAAGATGAGGACTTGAGGAAGATGCTTGATTTTGTGCTGGAGGAGATCAAAGCTATGAAGATTGTTCATGGATGAATTCTGAACACACTCGAAGAGGTGAAGCAGGTCTGTCCAGACTTTTTAAACTGTATGAAACTGTGCAACTTCTATCCAGAGTCAGTGGGAAACCATTCAACATCCAGAAACAGTTGTTAGAAAATGAAGGAGGATCAAACTGAGGGGATGTAGGAACGTCAAGATCAACCTGAAAGAACCACAAAGAAAAGTTTCTGAGTGTCGCTGTGTGGCTCTAAACTCTGGAACGGGTTCAGTAATGAGCTCAAACAATGTTCAGATATCCAAAAATTCAAGAAAATGTAGAAAGAAACTCTGATTCCAGGATATGTAGACAAGAGGATTTAAGGATCAACAGGAGTTTGTTCCAAATACATGAAAGGTGAAATAATCAAAGCTCTTTGAATTACAACCAATGAGTTTTACTTTGTGTAATGTGCAATAATGATTACTGAAATGTTTAAATTACAATCAATAACTATTGATTTTCTTTATTGATCTGCAATGTGTAGCAATAATTACTGGTTTATTGTGATCATGTGTTCTTATAATAATCAATAATTATTATATAACGGTTACATGGTGTGTGATTCACGTTACTGTTTACTGAAATCATGAATGAATGTTTGCTGATGATCATCAATCATTAATAGGCTCTGGATTTAGTAACTTTGAAAGTGTGGATCACATCAGAACCGGATTATGAAAACTATGTCAAACTATCAAATGAATGAACTCAGTGGGGGGGGGGGGGGGGGGGGGGGGGGATTCGCTTCTTCCTTTTCAAGCAATAAATCAAACTCTACTTGACTTTAGTTAATGATCACTATATTTAGTTAAGCAAATGTGATTTAAGTGTCTTGTTTGTTTGTTGTATTTTCTGTTTTTTATGCATTTTATCATTTCTGTAATGAGTTTGATAAATCTGTGTAAATTCTTTATTGCTTTGACTACACTGCTTGAAATAAAAACATTTGTTTTGAATCCAAGTCAACAGCTTGATGAGTGAAAAGGTTGACTGTATTACTGGAATATGTTTTATGTTTCAATAAGTTTCTTTTTCAAAGAAGTCCTCTGAGAGATTGACTGAAGCTTCAGGCTGTCCAGGTTTTAAGGTGTGTTTGTGGGAAGTTGTAAATCCAAACGCCGTTGGGATTTAGCACTCTTAGGTTGAACAAAGAGGAACCAGTACAGACATGTTCAAATGAAGCTGAACATGCTCATGCCAAGTTTAGTTTCTCATCATAATGCCATGGTGGTGTCACAGCTCAGCATCTCTTGTGAAGCAAATAGCTGTAAATAAAGTTAATCCGTGTGATTAAATAAAGTTTTGTCTTCAATGAAATGTTCTCTCATTGGAACCAACTTCCTGCATTTCTGAACTCAAATCAGTATTTTGACATATTTAAGAGTTTTTAAAGGAAACAATCTCGTTCAGGGATCTAATATTCTGATAAAAAAAAAGTGTTTTGCATTAATCTGAACATAATATGATGTGTTTTAGAATTTGTTAGAGTCAAGGCACGTGAACTAATGAAACCATACAGAGAAAACATTTCATATTTAAAAAAACAAAAACAGGAGTTACAGATACAGAAGCCTGCAGTTCTAGACAATGACCAACAGGTGTCGCACTGGGAAACGTTGGCAGCAGTTTCACAGTAAAAGTCTTTTTAGTTTTTTAGTTTCACAGTAAAAGTCTCTTCTGCAGATGAGTGATGTCACTGTTTTCTCATGACCTGCAGCTGCTTTGCTCCGCCTCTTTCTTGTTGCACTGACTCACCTGTGCTTGATCTGTGTCAAGCTGTGAAAATGATCAAAACCTTTGGTGAAACTGTTTGTAGTCATCCTCTCATCAGAAATATAGTTAGGGAAAATTAAATTACAGCTGTGCATATTTGAAAATATTTCACAGTAGAGCTGCGGGCTGTAGCCGTGGCTTTTATGCTCCTCATAATGATATTTGTGTTTATCTGTTAGGAGAATATTGAACATTTTTTTATTATTTTGACAACAAATGTTCACATAAGAAACAGAATTTCTGACTGTTCATTTCCGTATAAATATTTGGGTTTTTTCTTAAGTCTCTTAAAGTATGAAATTGAGCTTTATCTCAGAATTTTTATGTACCCCGGTTTTTACATTTGGAAAAAGTTTTTATTATGAGAAGCTTTGAGCTACATTTGTTAGAAAATTACTCAAAGTTTTGATTTGATCAGAAAAGTGTTACTTAAACTATTAAAAAAAACTCAAAGAACCAACGGTATGAACAGACATGTATTTATAAACTGACCGAATATTAAAAAATATTCATTTTAAACAAAAAGCAGACAGGCTTACACACATGTACTGCATTTCAAATCAAATCCAACTTTATTGGTAGAGCACATTTCTGACAAAAGTGATTCAAAGTGCTGCACATTAAAATCATTTTCTGAATGTAAAGAGCAAGACAGAAAATAAAAAATAAAACAGATACAACACCCACCCACACACGAACACACACACACACACACACACACACACACACACACACAACCTAATAAAGCATAAAATGAAACATTGATAAGATAGGAACAGAAATATACTAAGTGGGGCAACAACATATTGGGAACCTGTCCACATCTGTGGCAGGCGGGGCAAATTGGATGGATTTACACGAGGTGATCAATAATCTGGCGCTGGCTGGAGGTCCTCCAGTGTGGAGGTGCTGATTGTGGGAATGAGCAGACGGTGTTGTTCTCCTGGAGGAGGCATGCCCAACAGAACCACAACAGACGTGTTTGCATGAAGTCCAACTTGGTTATATTACAAACGTGTAACATTTGTGTTTACTAAGCTGTTTTAAAGTGGACTCACATGATTATTTTGCTTTGGTCATGCCTAACATTATTTTAAATTAACACTTTGAATTATGAGATTCAGTTGGTTTTATTCTCAGCCTGTGGTTGGTGGCTCAATTCCCTCTCAGCACGCTTAGGTTGAACAAAGAGGAACCAGTACAGACATGTTCAAATGAAGCTGAACATGCTCATGCCAAGTTTAGTTTCTCATCATAATGCCATGGTGGTGTCACAGCTCAGCATCTCTTGTGAAGCAAACAGCTGTAAATAAAGTTAATCTGTGTGATTAAATAAAGTTTTGTCTTCACTGAAATGTTCTCTCATTGGAACCAACTTCCTGCATTTTCAGAGTTTGTTAGAGTTAAGGCGCGTGAGCTGAAGAAACCATAAAGACAAAACATTTCACTTTTCCTAAAACAAATGCAGGAGTTCCTGCAGTTCTAGAAAATGACCAGAAACGTTCTCCACGGCTGGCAGCAGTTTCACAGTACAAGTCTTTTTTGTTTTTTTATAAATTTATATTAGAATATTTTTATCAATGTTCTAATACCACAGTTGCAGCATCCCAGACACCTACCAGCAACCGAGCCATTTCCGCTTTAGGAACCTTCACCGCACCAGAAAACTTCCGTCTCCAACTGGAGCCATTCTTTGGAGACGTGGAGGCCTGTGGAGGTTTCCTGTTGCAGTGTCAGTTGATCTTCCAGCAAGCACCCAGGTATTATAAGTCCCATCATAGCAGAATCACGTTAATCATTACCTCCCTTCAAAATAAAGCGCTACGATGGGCCCAAGCGTTCATTACTGCCAATCCCATTTCTTTGCTATCGTACGACCACTTCATCAATGGATTTGGTCTCATTTTTGTTGAGCCTCATAAGCAGGAGAAAGCCGCCCGAAAACTGCTAGGCCTTGAGCAACGCAATCATTGGGTAAGCCATCATGTGATAGATTTTCCCATCCTAGCGGTAGAGGCCAGCTGGCCCTATCAAGCTTTGGAAGATGTCTTTTATCAATCTTTGAATGGACATATTAAAGATCATCTTTGTACCCAACCAGAGGCCACCTCATTTGAGGGACTCGTAACCGCGGCTCTCCGTTCTGACATCCGGCTTTGGGAGCGGCATAACGAACCCAAACAATCCCACAACACCATGGCCTCCGCCGCTACTTCTAACTCACCTCCTCGCTGCCAGATCATTCCTCCTCCCAGGACTTCTGAAGAACCTGTGCAAACAGGACGCTCAAAACTTTCTGCTGAAGAACGCCACAAGCGTCGTGAGGAGGGCTCTTGTTTCTATTGCGGCAAACTGGGACATTTAGTAAGGCAAAGCCCAATTCGTTCAAACTTCCGGGCCCCCCGTTAGAAGACAGGCCGGGGTGGGTGTTTCTGTGAGTCACACAGACCATAGTTTCTTTTTTCTACTGGTCAAGATCTGTTTTCATACCGAAGTCCATAGTTTGCAGGCCCTCATAGACTCCGGTGCGGAACAAAGCCGGATTGGTTTCTATCTTGTATCCATTCTCTCTACTCACTGAACTGTTACACACTCCTATCGAAGCCTCTGGCCTGGGGGGTCAACATCTTTCTCGCATAACCACCGTACCAAACCCGTACTTCTGATCCATGGAGAAAACATTCCATTTCTGATTACTAAGTCCAGCCATACTCACATTGTTTTAGGCTATTCTTGGCTCAAATCACACAACCCTCAGTTAAACAGAATCCATCAGCAGATTTTGAACTGGAGAGCCTTTTGTATGGCCAACTGCCTCCAATCAATAATCTGGTGCTGGCTGGAGGTCCTCCAGTGTGGAGGTGCTGATTGTGGGAATGAGCAGACGGTGTTGTTCTCCTGGAGGAGGCATGCCCAACAGAACCACAACAGACATGTTTTCATGAAGTCCAACTTGGTTATATTACAAACGTGTAACATTTGTGTTTACTAAGCTGTTTTAAAGTGGACTCACATGATTATTTTGCTTTGGTCATGCCTAACATTATTTTAAATTAACACTTTGAATTGTGAAATTCAGTTGGTTTTATTCTCAGCCTGTGGTTGGTGGCTCAATTCCCTCTCAGCACGCTTAGGTTGAACAAAGAGGAACCAGTACAGACATGTTCAAATGAAGCTGAACATGCTCATGCCAAGTTTAGTTTCTCATCATAATGCCATGGTGGTGTCACAGCTCAGCATCTCTTGTGACGCAAACAGCTGTAAATAAAGTTAATCTGTGTGATTAAATAAAGTTTTGTCTTCAATGAAATGTTCTCTCATTGGAACCAACTTCCTGCATTTTCAGAGTTTGTTAGAGTTAAGGCGTGTGAGCTGAAGAAACCATAAAGACAAAACATTTCACTTTTCCTAAAACAAATGCAGGAGTTCCTGCAGTTCTAGAAAATGACCAGATACGTTCTCCACGGCTGGCAGCAGTTTCACAGTACAAGTCTTTTTCGTTTTTTTAGTTCATTCATTCATTTATTCATCCATCTTCTAAACCAGTTTTATACCTGTCAGAGTCACAGGGCTGCTGGAGCCTATCCCGGTCACTTGTGGGCGAAGGCTGGGGACATCCTGGACTGGTCGTCAGCCTTTCGCAGTATTTTTTTTTGTTCCACAGTAAAAGATGATGATATCATGTTTTGATGTCACTGTCAGCTGCTTTGCCCAGCCTCTTTCTTGTTGCACTGACTCACCTGTGCTTGCTCTGTGTCAAGCTGTGAAAATGATCAAAACCTTTGGTGAAACTGTTTGTAGTCATCCTCTCATCAGAAATATAGTTAGGGAAAATTAAATTACAGCTGTACATGTTTGATCACAATACTTCAAAGAATAAAAGCTGCGGGCTGTAGCCGTGGCTGTTATGCTCCTCATAAGGATATTTGTGTTTATCTGTTAGGAGAATATTGAACATTTTTACAACAAATGTTCACATAAGAAACAACAGTGAACCCCCCCCCCCCCCACACACACACACACACAACCTAATAAAGCATGAAATGAGACCAAATAGATGTGAAATACAAATAAAATATACTAAGTGGGGAAGCGATACATTGATAACCTGTCCACCTGAGTGACCCCCTCCCTCACGTTCAGGTCAGGACTCAACTACAGCTTCATGGAATGGGTTTCCATGTCCGAGCAGCTGCATCCAAGCCACACATCACTAGATGAAACGCGAAGCGTTGGATGCAGAGATGTAAGGCAGGCCACCACTGGACTCTAGAGCAGTGGAGACGACTTCTCTGGAGTGATGAAACACGCTTTCCATCTGCAAATCTGATGGAGGAGTCTGGGTTTGGAGGTTTCCAGGAGAACGATGCATTTGGTGGATGAGTAATTATGGTGTGGGCTTGTTTTTCATGACATGGGCGTGGCCCCTTAGTTCCAGTGAAAGGAACTCTGAATGCTTATGGATAGCAGAACATTTTGAACAGCCCCCCAGGGAGGAAGCTCATTTCAGCCGCTTGTATTTGGGGTCTTACAGGAAAATTGAAACAAAACAAAAGTGCAGTAAAAGCAATTTTCACTTGAGAGAAATTCTCTCTTCTACGCTCAAAACGGAGCAGGGCACCTTGTCACAAATTTGCCACAAAAGCCAGACAATCACAAACAAAACATGAAGGTTGAAGCTGATTGGTCAAAAATTCTTCCAATCACTATGTAGACTGGATCAGGTTTGTGTGCGATTGTGGCAGTTGTTTTGTTTTGAGCACAGAAGAATTAAAGAATGAATTAAAGTTGTTTTGATTGCATATTTTTTTCCGTTTCAATGTATCTGTAAGGTCCCGGATACAAGCGGTTGAACTGAGCTTCCTCTCTAGGGGGCCTGGATGCTGCCTCCTGGGCGAGGGGCTCAGTAACCCGCAGAGAGCTGGGAGTAGAACCGCTGCTCCTCCACATCCAGAGAACCCAGTTGAGGCGGCTCAGGCATCTGGTTCCAATACCCCCTGAACACCTCGCTGAGGAGGAGTTCTGGGCATGTCCCCTTTGGGCGGAGGCCCCGGGAAAGATCCAGGCCAGCTGAGAGACTATGTCTGACAAAAATAATTTAAAGTCTCCTTCTGGTTATCATTTGAGAAATGCACCTCTGTCTCTGCTTTCTTAATAACTCTTTCTTTTGTAAACGGGGGAACTCAGAGCATAAAATCATACAGTGTTGTTTTTTTGTCTGAATATTTAAACTGTGTTATCTCAGGTATTAAGAACTAAATGAAGAATTAAAAAAAACAGTGTTTAACCCTCTTTTTTCTTTACGGCATTGTTATGTGTTTTTGCAGATGACACCGCTCTTTTCTGTGGAGAAGAGAACATAAAGCCCTTGTTAGATGTGGTCACGAACAAATTATCAAAACTGAAACTAAGGTTTAATAAAAACAAATTCTGAATATATCCAAACAAAACAAGATTTATAGTTTATTGTAAATGAAAGATTAACACAAAATAAAAACAATGATTAAGAACACACATATAGTAAGACCAAGTTAAAAATGTTTCTAAAATGATATCAAGGAGTATATGGAGACTAAGCAAGGTTAGATATTTTCTCAATTACAATACTATTCTATAACACAGACCCCTTTATTTCTTAAAAAAAGGAACATATCACAGACCAAGTGGACCACAGAACACAGTCTCCCTGTTACACTTATGTCATACTGTGTGCTAGTACTGCTCTGCCTTAATTATGGTATTGAGGTATGAGGAAGCACCTTTAAAACCACCCTACAGCCACTGTGCATATTACAATAATGAGTTATAGGATCATTTATAAAGTGGGTTATTATGAACACACCAGCATTTTATTCTATAAATCAACATTACTAAAGGTAACGATATAAGAAGGACAACTCCAAAAAGATGGGCATTTCTGTCTGTGAGGTGTGGCATAACATGGAAGAAAGTATCATATTGAGCAAATGTGTTACACAATAACAAAGAAAAAATAAAAACTGTGTAAACCTTTATACATTAGAAATAGGAAGTCTAATGTGTGGACAATCATGACTTCATGATGTTGTTTTGGTAATTTGATGCTTTATTTATTTATTTTTTGTTTATGTGAATAATTATCATATATTAAAAGCATAAAAATAAATGAAAAAACATAAGCATAAGACGAAGGTAAAAATTGATACTACACACTTATTGAGCACCTTTGAAATCATTTGTCTTTACTATCTGTATTTACGTATTTTACTTTGTGTTTGAAAATGACAGAACATCAATCAATCTATGACAACGAAAAAGTGGAACTTGGTTTCTTGGAACCTTTTTGGAACGTGTCATCTGATGAAACCTGACTCAGCTGTGACTCAGAGACAGAAAAATGTTTCCTGGTGTCAGTTTAGTGTGCAAAACAGCTGCAGGCAGGGAGGCGGTTACAGAGTCAAAACTACCGGTATTCAAGACAAACAAACCTTTAAAGTTTTTCCAAACACTCTCAATACTCCTGGGAGAAAACGTTAACCTCCGATTTGAATCATTCTTAAAAAAAGAAGTGAATGAAAAGATGAATAACGACAAATATAACAAGAAAACCAGACGTGTTGTTATTATTGGTTAATTTGACACACCCTTAGCAAAAAGTATAGTCTGTTTAAGTGTACTACAAGTATACCCCTGGTGGTATCCAATGGGGTCCAGATGACCCCACTCCCAACGTTAACGTGCCTAGGATAGCACAAGGGTCAAGGTGGAATATAAGAAGTGGAGGCAGATTCTGAATACTTTTGCAATATTGGATAAAACTTAAAATTCCAAAGGTTCGAAGAAGCCTATCTAAAGGCCTGTAGACCCCGAATTCGCCGAAGTGTTAAATCGCCTGTGACTAACAAAGGGCACCAATGAGAGTGGGCACACCTGAGGAAAAACGCCACGGTCAAAGAGTCAAAAAAAATTAGCTGGGTTTTTTTTTTTGACGCCTCGCGTCGAAATCCATTCAACCAATGAGAATGGCGCTTTTGCTCACGTGTCTGGAGCTTCTGAAGTTACAGTAAAACACAACTTGGGGGCGCTCAGACACAACACTGCCTTTCTGAGCACACATACCAGCAAAGAAGATAGACGCCAAGTAGCGGCTTCACTGCCGCAAAGAAATAATGACGGACATTCTAAAATATCCCCGAAAACGCTCATGATACATTTTCAGCTCTTGTACCAGTCGATAAAACTCACCATGATCTTCTGACAAGCGCGTAAATAGTGGCTCTCTTCTTCTGAGTGACAAGCGACTACCTTGTGTACAGCGCCATCTAACGTCAGGGAATGAAATTGCATGTTCAGTCGGCTCATCGTCAGCGAAAATCGCCTGGGTGTTAACACAAAAGACGTGGCGAAAAACGCTGGCGAATAACGCCTGGCGAATATTCGTCCCGGTGTGTACGGGCCTTAAGTACTAAACTTCCTACACTACTTGTACATGGTCTGCAGTTGCTACACTTAAAGTTATACTCAAGTATAGTCAATAGAATAAACTTCAGGTGTTTTTAGTAAAGGACTGGAATATCATAAAAGACCATTCAAACGCGCCTCGGTCTCCAGGTACCACCAGGTGTGATTCAGAAGATCTGGAACTGTGATCAAAGTGAAACATTTACACCCTTTGGGGTCCAAAGGTGATGACTCGTTCATTAAAGTCTCAACATCAAAGAAGATCAAAGGTTGCGGTCTTTTTTTCTTCTGTCACTTCGCTCAAACACAACAGAAACCCGAATTCAGATCAGATTCACGGAAAAAAAACAACAACAACAGAGACTGGTTCCAAATATGGTCAGAAGCGGAACGGGAGCGTCAGTGACGTCACAGCCGCGTGCGATAAATGCACCTGTTGTACCTGCCCTGGCGTCAGTCGAACAGCAACCAGTAACTAGCTGGCTTGTAGACAGGACAGGAGGCGGAGCTCGTGCCCGGTGGATTGACGTGCGCGCTCTCGGCGGGTTTTTTCCTCTGCGGAACAGGTTGGACCAGGACACACCTGCGACAGGAACAGTGAAGCTTTGTTACGCCAGGACGACCCACTCCACTCCACTGTGACTCAGGCGGACGACGGACGCGCGGAGCTCGCTGTTGTTTTTCTGGATTTCTACACCATGAAGCTGTGGATTCTTGCAGTTGTTGCTGCCGTAGTGGTAGTGGGGGCATCAGCCCAGCAGAACTGTAAGTACTTTGATTATTATTTGTATTTAGCTGAAAGGGAAAACTGCGCTTTTCGACTCATTTAGGAGGAGTTAACAGGTTTAATAAGGCGCCGTCCGCCTTCGCGCGCGCGCTCAGGTGTGGTGTAGTAAATGAGACACCTGTGGAAGCGGGCGTTGTTGGGGGGGGGGGGGGGGTGAAAATGGCTTCTCTGGAGACTCGTTTTCCTGGAGAAGCCAACGCCCAGGTGCGCGGTAGCCCTGCCGCTCTACCTGTGCGTACCTACCTAACTCCTCCTCCTCCTCCAGCAGCAATGGCGAACGCTTTTCAAAATCCCGCTGCAATTTCACTTTAAAAGGATAAGTTTGACGTGTGAGGTGAAGGTTTGTCTCAGTCTAAGCTCTGCTCTGACGCTTTTCCATGTTTCTAGGTAACCCATGTGACACCATGAAGTGGGCTACCTGTGACCCGCAGGCTGGGTGCCAGTGTACAATCCTCTTATCAAAAGACATTAAACAACCCTTAAACTGCAGTAAACGTATGTTGATGCGCACACACGCACGCACGCGCACACACACACGCACGTTTGTGTCGCAGTCACTTCTCCGTTTTCATACCATCTTCTCTTCACCCTCAGTGGCCCCCAAGTGTTTCGCAATGAAGGCGGAGATGTACAGAAAGTCAAGAGGTCAGGACACCCGCTCTGTGGGGAAACCAGAGGAGGGCTTTGTGGACAACGACGGCATCTACGACCCAGAATGTGAGAGCGACGGAAAATTCAAGGCCAAGCAGTGCAACAACACAGAGGAGTGTTGGTGCGTCAACAGCGCCGGGGTGCGCCGCACAGAAAAGGGAAACAAAGACGATATCAAGTGTGACAAGTTGGTGGAGACCTTGTAAGTTTTTTTTTCTTCTCTCCATGAATTTCATTTTCTATGGATTCTATCTAAATGCTGAACTTGTTTTCCCTCAGCTGGATCCGTCTGATTCTGGACCATGCTCCTCTGCAGGGGACGGTGGATGGAAACTCGTTGAAGAGGTCAGTAGAGTTCAGCAGAGAGATCCAGCTGTGTGGTAACATTTCCCCGCTTCAACCTGCTTTTCTCTTCATGCCTCAGCGCTCTTGGTGAAGCCATTCAAAATCGCTACAAGTTTGACAAGAGCTTGGTGAAAGAGGTGGAGGTGAGCTTTGGCCAGCTGTGGATAGCTTGACTTCAACCTTCACATGATTACTAATAAACACGCCTTTTTGTAGTATGATGCTGATGCCAAAAAGATCCAGGTGGACATCAAGAAACCCGAAGGTGACAGGAGCATTCAACTGGCTGATATGGCGTACTACATGGAGAGAGGAGTAAGCAAATGTTCTTTCTGAATCTAGCATGAGCTCATTCAGAATAAGTTCTGACCTGCTGACTGTTTCTCCTCCTGCAGATAAAGAAGACCCCACTGTTTGAGGACCAGAACAAGTTTGCTCCTATGGTGGGCGGCCAAAAGCTAGACTTGACCAACATCTTGGTGTACTACGTGGACGTGGAGCCCCCGACATTCAAAATGAACCGCTTGGCGGGGGGAGTCATTGCCGCCATCGTGGTTGTGTTGCTGATTGTGGCCGCCGGGCTGCTGCTTCTGGTGAGTTCGTGGCCCAGACCACGGTCCAAGGAGAAATGGTGGAATTCTGACGGAAACTGTGCTGCTTCTTGTTTGCAGTTCTTCTGGAATCGTCGTAACAAGAATTACAGGAAAACACAGGTAAGACGTTTCCTATCAGAGTTATTAGGTTTGTAAAAACTGCCGTGACTTTAACATCTGTCTCTCTGCCTCACAGCAGACTGAAAGGGAGATGGAAAACAAGTAGAACGACAGTTGGGGCCTGGACTTCCTGTTGGACTTCTTGGTTTTTTTCCTTCATTGTACCAAATGTTTCACTTGAAACTGTTTTAGGAATCTACAGCTTTTTATTTGTGGTACCACTGTTTGTATTTATGTACTAAACACCACCCACTTCAAATGCCCGGAACTTTTCCCCCCTTAACTGTGTGTTTTATTTTTTATTTTTTTCAAACCAGTTTTAAAGAACATGTCTTAGGTTGTACAGTGTTGTTTGCGTTTGTTTTTAATGAAATTCTTTTGGGGAATGACTAAAGTTTGTGTAGTTGTAGCTGATGCTGTGCTTTTACCTTTTTCAATTAAACAAGTCAGAAAACAAACTGAGGCTGTTGTGTCCAAACTGTAGCAGGAGGGGAAGTGGTTTCCTGAAACTTGTCTGGAAACTGGTTGGTCTGGTTTTTTTTCTTCTAAGTCAACGTCCTGTTTTTCTCTGAACCAGCTTTAGAGAGAAACTACAGGTAAAACATTAGCCAGGCTTTTACTGGCTCCACATGACGGCTATAAAAACAACCCTGTAAACTTTCAGATCCAAGATGAAAAAGTTCACTTATCTTTTGCTCACCAAACTATTCCTACTTTCCAGTGTAGTTGGTCTACTGTGGCGGCCTTTCTTTCAGCCCCACAGAGAAACGGGCACAAAAGCAGGCCTGTGACCAGTTCAGGCAGGTGTTGTGTAGCCTGAAGAGGCTCCTCCCCCTTTTCCAGTTCTCAGGCAGGAATGAAGGTGTGCCTCTAGATACCTGCAACGGGTATCGGTGTGGCAGTCGCACAGTTTCAATGGATTCTGATTGTGACGCTCTGAAGCCTGTCAATCATGCACTCAGTCCATAAAGGATTTTTAGTCTGCATCCAAGAAAATGAAGAGACTAGAACTCCACACATTTACCTTTTAGGATTACAGATCTTTTGCATTTTCCCTCATATTGCAGTTATGAAACTCCAGCAACCACACACGAAGTGTTCTTGGTGATCAGTTTGTGATAAACAAAACTAAACGGATGTCCCCTGTACCATCAGAGTGGCCTGTTCCAGTTGCTACGGTGTAGGAACTACAGGTTTAGAGAGGGAATTCCTCTGAAAAAACGTTGAAGCATGAACAAAGTTCTCCAGTATTGTAAATGATTGAACTGTGCCTCCTCCTGGCTGCTGGGTAACTAAAGGCAGACGGTTCTGACTCTCCTTCAAACTCTGTAAAACACTTCATGTCTGCAAATTCTTTGGTTTCTCATCAAAAGTCCATTCCCTCCTTCTTCATTATGGCAGCTGTAACGGAGTTTGACTTCCTGTTTGGGTGTAGAGATAAAAGTCAAATAAAACGACACAGACTGACATCCTCAAAAGTTGAAAAGAGACATTTTTTTGGTCCCAAATCTCCATTTTTCGAACATTGTGTGGAATGACAAAACAAATGTGTATCTGACCGTGCTGTTGAAGGAAATTACACACCACAAAGAACTTTGATAAGCCCTTAAAATGCTTTGAATTATAATGGAGGCTGCATTGGACCAGCATGCAGCACTGGCTGCAGCTCAGAACTGATTTGATGTTAGCACAGGCAGATTTTTAAATTCCCTCCCACAGCAAATACATGAAATGCCAGACAGAAAGTGACTATTCACACCTGATTTTGCAAACACGTGCGGCCAGCGCTGAACTATTTCCCCAGAGGAAGAGTCCAGATTATTTATGGGTTAGGGTTAAACTGCGTTCACACCGGAACGCGCTTAGCGGGGCAGAGGAGCCCAGTTCCGATGTGAAGTCCCTGGCACAGACGCAACCTGAGGTCCGGCGGGGCAGTTCGGGCATGTGGTACCGGTCCTAACCAAATCACCCATCAGCCGCTGGAGCCATAGCGATGACTAATCCGGCTCCTGCAAGCGAGGCAGAGACCCACTCCGGGACGGGGGGCCAGCCTGATCGGCCTCCTGAACCTGATATGGTTCTAATTTCATTGAGAGGCAACAATAAAAACGGTCTCTGATGGATTGTTTTGGTCATTGCGGGGCAGCAAGCCTTCAAACTCGGTCAGAGAGAGAACGGAGAACACATTTAAGGCTTTAGGTTTAAATACGTGAGGCCAACAACACAATCCAGCCACGGACGCACTTCCACGGCAGCACAGCAGCATCTTCTCCTCTGCCACCCCTGAGCTGTGCCCGCTGACAGAGCGGAGCAGGGAAGTCAAGATGCGCATGCGCAGCTGGGCCATAATGACGTCACAAGCGCTCATTCACTCAAATGAGCGTTTTTGTGACAGTTTGACCGATTTATAAGGAGAAATACTCACAAATGCAAAAATGATTGTTTTTTTACATTTGTTCTTTTCCATAATAAGTGCCACAGCTACATCAAACTAAAAAAAAAACATGAATTTATCTGCGGGGGACTTCGTGGAAAAATCTATCTGGTGGACAGCACTGAGCTTCCTGTGACGTCATTTCCGGGTGAGCCTTTCCTAGTACTGTTCGTGTTTGACTACTGTTCTCTTGTTTTGTTTACTCTAAGGGTTATCTGGGTTAATATTCACATCTAGCTCTTTTTAGTAGCGACACACTACTGTTAAACCGCTTGCTGTTCACTTTCTCATTTTGCTAAATAAACCACTTCTCTTTACCTAAACACCGCTAGCCTTAGCTTAGAACCTAGCATGGCCACCTCTCCTTCCACCTTTCCCACTCTCTCCTGCTCCATGTGCCATATGTTTAGTGACGATCCTGCCTCCTTTAGTGAAGATAGCGGTAGATGTGTTAAGTGTAGTCTTGTGTTAGACTTGGAGGCCAGGCTTGAGCAGTTAGAAGCGCGGCTCCGCACAGTGGAAGCTAAACCGGCTAGCCAGGTCGTTACTCGTAGTGCGGGCCGCGCTACCAGGGCTAATTTAGCTAGCACCCCAGCGTTCTCCCAGCAGCCGGGAGACAGTCAGGGGTTTGTACCGGTTGGGAGGAAACATAGTGCTAAACGCAAAAACTTAGAGCACCCGAGACTCCACGTTAGTAATAGGTTCTCCCCCCTCAGCGAAACATCCGCTGAACCCTCAACTCTGGTTATAGGCTCTTCTGAATTTAGAAACGTGGAGCTCCCAGTGGCTACAGTCAGGTGTTATCCGGGGGCCAGAGTTGGTGACATCGAGGGGAACCTTAGGATGTTAGCTCAGAGTAAGTCCAGGTTCCGTCGAGTCGTGATTCACGCAGGCGGTAATGATGCCCGACGGAGACAATCAGAGGTGGTTACGTTAAACGTAGCTTCGGTGTGTAAACTTGCTAAGACGATGTCCGACACTGTCATTTTCTCTGGTCCCCTGCCGAACTTAGTCAGTGATGAAATGTACAGCCGCTTTTCATCATTCAACCGCTGGCTTTCTAGATGGTGCCCAGAAAACGGCGTTGGTTTTGTGGATAATTGGAGCGCGTTTTGGGGGAAGCCCGGTCTCATGCAGAGAGATGGCGTCCATCCCACTCGGGACGGTGCCGCTCTTCTTTCTAGAAACATTTCTGCTAGCCTTAGTCTGTCAACCTGACAACCCAGAGACGAGACCCGGGCACAGAGCAGCAGTGGAAAACGCTCCTCTGAGCCTCCCTTAGTGTTAGTGCTGGTGCAAAACCCATGCAGGGAAAGTCAAGCAGGTCCTAGCTTTAGCTTATGTGCTGAAAGACAAATGAAAGGAGCGCGTCATAGAAACCTTAAAGTGACTGACAGCAGTTCCCACAAGCAGAATTATGACGTCATTAAATGCGGTTTATTAAACATTCGATCCATTTCCTCTAAGTCCCTCTTAGTCAATGAGTTAATCACTGATAACAACCTTAGTTTACTAGCCTTAACAGAAACTTGGCTCCAACAGGATGACTATGTTAGACTGAATGAAGCAACCCCCCCCCCCCACTTATGCTAACTATCAGAAATCCAGAATTTCAGGTAAAGGAGGTGGTTTGGCAGTAATATCACAGTCTAGCTTACTTCTCAGCCCTAAAGTTAAAAATGCTTATAATTCATTTGAAAGTATCATATTGTCTATAAATCACCCAAACAGGAAGACTCGAAAACCTGTTTTATTCATAATTATTTATCGCCCCCCCGGCCCATATTCAGAATTTTTAACTGAGTTTTCCGACTTCCTATCGACTATTGTCTTAGATTCTGATCAAACTATAATAATAGGGGATTTTAATATTCACCTTGATGACCCCAGTGACTGTCTAGGAAAGGCTTTTGCAGCTTTATTAGATGATGTTGGTTTCACCCAAAATGTAAATGAACCCACTCACTGTCATAAGCACACCCTGGACCTCGTTTTAACCCATGGGATAGAGATCAGCCAGCTGAGTGTCCTTCCTCTTAACCCCATCATTTCTGATCACTTTATGATTACCTTCCAGCTTACTTTAGAACTTGCTACTGCCCCAGTGAATAAGAAACAACTTAGAAGAACCTTAACTGACTGTTCTGTGTCTGAGTTTAAACTCACAGTTCAGCCAGTACTTAGTGACATTCTGAGCAAATACTCTGAGACCAGCTCCCATAGCATCAGTCCTAGTATAAATGACCACTTTGTTAATGATGCCTTACAAGCCCTCAGGAGTACACTTGATGTTGTTGCCCCCCTGAAACCTAAGTTCGTTAGACAAAACCGAGTAGCACCGTGGTTTAACGCTGAAACACGTTCTCTTAAACAAGAAACCCGTAAGTTAGAAAGAGAATGGCGCCGCTCCGGTTCAGAGCAGTCTCTGAATATCTGGAAATATAGCCTATTAAATTATAAAAAAGCTCTGCGTAGAGCTAGAAGCCAGTACTATTCAACCTTAATATCAGAGAATGGAAACAATCCCAGATTTCTTTTTAGCACTATTGCTAAATTAACTCGCAGTCAGAGCTCAGTAGAACCACATGTTCCTGTTTCTCTCAGCTCTGATGATTTTCTTACATTTTTCGATAGTAAAATCTCAAATATTAGACATAAGTTAAATCAAGTTATTCCTTCTATCAGCCCAGAGCAGGCTCAAGCTGTAGAAGTGGAGGCATCCATAGAAACCTCTGTAACATTAGACTGCTTCACTACTGTGGATCAAGTAGAATTGGCATCAATTATTACGTCCTCCAAATCCTCAACTTGTCTGTTAGACCCAATTCCCACTAGACTTTTTAAAGAAACTTTTCCCCTAATTAATGATTCTATATTAACAATGATAAATACCTCTCTGGAAACGGGTTACGTGCCACAGTCTTTTAAATATGCAGTTGTTAAACCTCTTCTGAAAAAGCCCAGTTTGGATCCTAACATCTTGGCCAACTATAGACCGATATCAAACCTGCCCTTTATTTCTAAAATCCTAGAAAGAGTTGTAGTTAAGCAGCTTTACTGCCACCTACAGGACAACAGCCACTTTGAAGACTTTCAGTCGGGGTTTAGACCCCACCACAGTACGGAAACTGCACTAGTTAGAGTCTCTAATGACTTGTTATTGGCTTCAGAAAAGGGACTACTTTCTATTCTGGTCCTGTTAGACCTCAGTGCAGCTTTTGACACTATCGACCACAGTATTTTACTCCATAGATTAGAGCATGACGTAGGGATCAGAGGATCTGCTCTCCAGTGGTTTAAATCCTATCTGTCAGATAGGTATCAGTTTGTTCATGTAAATGGACATTCCTCTCAGTGCACTCGAGTTAACTACGGAGTCCCACAGGGCTCAGTCTTAGGACCCATCCTGTTTACGCTTTATATGCTACCCCTAGGGAACATAATCAGGAAACACAGCATTAATTTTCATTGTTATGCCGACGATACTCAGTTGTATTTATCCATGAAACCTGACCAGAATGACCAGATAGAGAAACTGAACGCCTGCATTAGAGACATCAAGACCTGGATGACAATTAATTACCTCCTCTTGAACCCAGAAAAAACTGAGGTTATTATACTAGGTCCTAAAAACCTGAGAGATGCTCTGTCTGCTCAGATAGTCTCCCTGGATGGTGTAAGTATAGCCCCTAATTCCACAGTTAGAAACCTTGGGGTCTTATTTGACCAGGATTTATCATTTAAGGCTCACATATCTCAGGCGTGTAGAACTGCATTTTTTCACCTGTGGAACATTGCTAAGATCAGAAATATACTTTCTAAGAGTGATGCTGAAAAACTCATCCATGCATTTGTTACGTCGAGGCTGGATTACTGTAACTCCTTGTTAGCAGCGTGTCCTAAGAGTTCCTGAAGAAGTCTCCAGCTTGTTCAGAACGCAGCAGCTAGATTGTTAGCAGGAACTAGCAGAAGAGATCACATCACTCCTGTGTTAGTTTCGCTCCATTGGCTCCCAGTTGATTCTAGAATCCAGTTCCAGATCCTCCTGTTAACCTATAAGGCCTTACATGGAATGGCCCCGTCCTATATTAATGACCTCATAGTCCCTTACCATCCAATCAGAACACTTCGCTCACTAAATGCAGGACTGCTTGTGGTTCCTAGAATTAGTCAAAGTACAGTTGGAGGTAGAGCGTTTAGCCACCAAGCCCCTGTTTTCTGGAATAAACTCCCAGCTCATGTAAGAGAGGCAGATTCAGTTTCTACATTCAAAGTTAGACTGAAAACATTCCTCTTTGGACAGGATTATTGTCAGACTAGTTAGTATTCAGAGATTATTTAACTTAATGTTAATTGTTTAAATTAAACTAAATAACAATAACTATTATTTTAAAAGGCTGCTAGAAGTTGAAGCTGGGGTAACTATGGTGCACTGGGGCTCTGTCCTCTTTTCTGTCCTTTTCCAATACTTTTCTTTTCTCATCTACCTCTACCCTTCCTCTCTTCTCTATCTGTGATCATCATTTATCATTTAGTTATCCATGTCTCTGTTTGGTGCAGTACGATTCATGTATTGTCCCTCTTTCCCTCTTTCCCCTCCTGGGGAGTGGGAGTGCTTCCAGACTCCAGTTGGTTCATCCGTGCTCCTGCTCCTGACTGTGTACCTCCTCTCTGCTCCTGTTCCTGACTGTGTACCTCCTCTCTGCTCCTGTTCCTGACTGTGTACCTCGTCTCTGCTCCTGCTCCTACACCTGGCTGTGGTTCCTGTCTCCGGCTCGACTCGCGCCCCTGACTGTCCCCAACCCCGGCTGGATGAAGCTCGTCTGCTGGACTTTAAATATGTAGATGTAGAGTTAGATAAGTTGATTCTTCTCTAAGAGTTCTGGTAAATCGCCTGTCCGTCCTGGGGGAGGATCCCTCCTTCATGTGGGCACCCCTGAGGTTTCTTCATTTTTTTCCGGAATCCGGTTTTTTAGGAGTTTTTCCTTACCGCGAAGGGGGGTCTAAGGGCAGGGATGCCAGTATAGCTTAGTCAGTTTGTTAGTTTATTTTAGTATTTTCCTATTGACTCTTTGTATTCATGATCCTTTTGAGTTCATGTTTTACTTCAAAGCCCATCGAGACGACTGTTGTTGTGATTTTGGGCTATACAAATAAAATTGAATTGAATTGAATTGAAAAGTTTTGTTACTTACGTAGAAGTTAAAAAAAAGCAATTTTGGTTCACTTCTTTACTAAAAGTACTAAATATCTGGTAATAAAAAAGACTAAAGTACTATACATTATGCAATTTGAGCCCAAATCAAAAAACCCGGATAGTTCTGGACATAGTTTCTGCAGAGCAGGAGGAGTTCATTAGAAATCGGGTTGTGGGTTTTACCGTTGGTGCACAGCAACCGCACCCCCCCTTCCTGTCTTGCATAATTTAGAGCTCTTTGTTTACTCTCTCTTGCTAGCTTACAGCCCCTCATGCCCCCCACCCAACAATAAAGTGGGACTTTTCTTGGAGTGAGAAATAAATAAAGAAAAACACGGACAAAACTTTTCCCAATTTGGCTAATAAAGAGTACAGATTCTTCATCACAAATTTACTCTTAAATGAAAAGGAAAAGATACTTAATTACAATGAAATGAGCCCACCTCCAGTTATTAGTGCAGGAGCGACAGGATTTATACAACCTGAAACTCAAACCTTATTTGAAATTTGCCTTTTTCGGCTCTAGTCTTTCCTCTGAGTTGACATGTTTTGTGTAAACTAGACACATGAAAGAGCTTATAAGATTTTAAACTCTAAATACTTTGAAAACTAATCTAAAAAAAGCAACAAAAAAACCCAACAAGGCTACAAGTTTGCATTTAAAAACAAGGAATCAGCTCTGAATGCCCCACGGTGCTCCTGATGGAGAAAACAGTTCTGCTTTCTTTGTCTTTTGGTTGCAGCAAAGGTGTGGTGGGGGTGCTGGAAGCGTGTCGTGTGGTTTTGGGGGATCTCCCTGGGCTACGCCACCATCAGAGCTGGGGCGGAGAGGTGGTGGGCGGCGGCCTTCTGTTGATGCGCGCTGTTGATGTAGCTGGAGATGAGGAGCGTGATCTCCCGGATCTGTCACACACACAAGCGGGCGTGTTCATAATGCTTCCTTTCATTACAGTTTAACATCAATAAATACACAAATGGAGCACAGCTTTGACCAATCGCCACCCCCCTAGCCCCCTTTACACTCGCCATCACTGTCTGAGCAGCCTCTACTTGCCCCTGCCCTCACGGCCCACATGAAAGCCCCATTGTCCCCCCCCCATGTGCCTGGTCAGAGCTGCATGTGGCAAATTCATAAAATAAAAATGGTGGCTTTTCTTTGGTTGTATCTCCATTTTATGCTTTGGCCGGCAGGGACTGGTGAACAGGTCCGTGTAAGCTTTAGAGCAGTGGTCCCCAACCTCTCTAGCGCCACGGCCCGGTATGACGTCACACAAAGTTTTCACGGACCAGACTTTTATTTTCTTTTTTCAATCAACTTTATTGCACATTTTTTAATTTAACGGACCGGTCTATGAGATGTTGTGGAGGATTTCTGTAGCAACGCCACGCAGAAGGAGGAGCAGACACGTGACAACACAAACCCCGAGCTTTAACTTTGACAGGCATGGATGGAACGTCGCACAGGTGTCATCATCCTCCCCCCTCCCACACTCATGGGGCAAAAATCACATCAAATCAAAATGGTGCTGAACAGAAGTACTGTCTATTAAATGTAGCTTTCTTTGTTTGTAGTGGAAGCTCCTCTTCTGTCTCCTGCTGGGCCTTTTCCCCTCGGCAAAGAAACTTTCCAGACGTTTGTTTTTCACTCGTTTAGCTAGCTCCTGGGTTTTCTTTGGCCTGCGTTAATGGTGACATAGACAGATGGAACAGAGAATCTGGCAACTTATCAAAATACAACATCTTTCAGAATCCGATATAAATGAACCGGAAGTAAAGTAAGTTATTTATTATTTCTGTGCGGCCTGGTACCAAATGACCCACAGGTACCGGTACCGGTCCGCGGCCCGGGGGTTGGACCACTGCTTTAGAAGGAAAGTATGCGTTTGGATTTCCATAGCAACAGAGGTTTTTCTGCTAACCACACCCACATTCCTAACGTAGTCACATGGTGTGTTAGATAGTTTCGATCAGCCTGAGCCAATGGTCCATGTGTTACATTTTCCCAACATTCCAGTTGAAAATGTGCGAGCCACAGGGGAACGCCACTTTCTTCTATTTCCAATGATGCTTGAGGGGATGGGAGGTGATAGATTGAAACCCTTCAGAGGACTTTACATCTGTAGCTGGTACTAAAGGTGTTTTTTAGAATTAAAGATGGCAGCCTCCTCCCGAGGTCAAAGGTCAACCAAACTTCAGTTGTGGTTGTAGACCTAACCTGATTTCTCTCTGTAATGATCAAACAAGTTTTCTTTTCCCACAACGTAGGAAAATATAAAAATCGACAAAAGTCATACTTTGTCACAAAATGGCTGCCAAGTCAGGTCCTGTGGCCATCCCATAATGATTTCAAAACTTCCTTTGCATATTCCCAACACGTGTGTTTTGGTTTCGTTATTTGATTTGGTATGTAGGTTTTTTGGAGCCCCCATAATAGATTTTGGCCCCCTGTACTTGTTGATGGTTTGTCCCACGGTGATGTCATCGCTCACGTGTCACATGTTCCTGCTTGGAGGCCGTCTCCTCTCACCTCACAGGTTTTCATGGCAAACAGATGCTTCTCCGTCGGTTTGTTCTTGGCGGCGTTGGAAGCGATGCTGTGACCCACCACCAGCATGAAGTCCTGCTTGCAGCCCCCGAATGTCATGAGGTTCTTGTAGGGGTGGGACACCAACAGTTTCTGCACAGTAACGTGGAACGGGACATCAGAGAGGGGACAGAAAAGGGACGTGAGGCTTGGAAAAGCAACTTACAATGGAGGCGTACTCCAGAACGCCCACGCCGTGTTCGTGCGCCGCCAGCCAAACACGGGCCCCCACCTCTGGAGAAGGAGTGATGGACTGAAAACAGAAGGAAACCTTTTGTGTAAATGCCTTCCAGTCCGCTCTTCTTTTGTGCGTTCACATTCTGAGAGGGGAGAGGCAAACGCCTGCAAACAGGCAACAATAGGAGGCAGAGAATGGCGTGACGACGCTCCACCTGCCGGATCGACCCCTCACCTCGGCCTCAAACAGCTTGGCACCAAAAAAGGGCCACTTGCGAGCCACCGTCAGGTAGGTCCGGACGCACTCGGAGGAGGTCCGCCCCCTGAGCGAGGCCCACCGCGTCGACAGGCTCTGCAGCAGCTGTCTGAGAGGGAACACCCAACATCTGTAAGAACCTCTGCAAAAACCTCCACATTTACAACCTTTTGGGGGGGCCGTCTCTCATTTGTGAGCTCAGAATAAGCTAGATGAACATAGAGCAGGTATTTTTGGACCTCTGCTGCTGCTCTGACGGGGTCCTGCGGTAGTGTGTGGGGTAGAATCGGTCCAGCACCTGCTTCATGGTCTGGGTTGACTTGGTCTGGGCTGATCCAGGAGCCGAGAAGGGCCGCTCGAAATCTCCAAACTCCACCTGCATGCAGGCGTGCAGCGACACGTCAGACATTTTTTCACCTCACGGGGTGGGGGCAGAAACTCAGCACTGATGCTTTGGCTGAAGGGAGTGTAGCATGCTGTGTTCAGGTTTTCCCAGCTAAATACAGCTGCGTCTCCATGTGAGAACAAATAAATACGACAATACTTGACTGCAATACTAATACTAAGATTCCTTTCCCCACTCACTAAAACAGCCGAAAAAATAAAAAACAACTGATTAAATATCATGTCAAATAGTTTCTCAGAATTAGAAAACTCATTTCCTTTTCATTCTCTTTCCATTGTTGCAGCTTGTCTGAGTGCAAACCCGTTTTTCACTGTCGTCATTGGTTACATAAAGATCACCGTTTGTTTTCACAATGCTTCTTTCTGGCTGCATGTTGTAGCATGTAGCCACATACTCCAGTTCTCACCAAAACTTGCAGGCACCTGGCAAATGTCAACGACCCCCCCCTCCAAAAAAATAAAAATAAAATGACATCACTGCAGACAGAAAGGTAAAAAAAAAAAAATGGGGCCAAAAATATCTCTTGGGGATCGAAACAATATTTCCAAATCCTGTAACAAAACCAGAAGACATGTTTCCAGGATATCCAAAAGGAGTTTTAAAATTATTATGGGATGGCCACAGGACATACGGCCTGGCGGCCTTTTTGTGGAAAAGTGTGAAATTCAGCGATTTTTCTGGGTAAAAAAACGTTTGCTGGAGCGATCTTCACAAAATATCACACACATGCCACAAGGTCAATTCTACAACTGAAGTCTGGTTGACGTTTGACCCTGCAAAGAGGCCGCCATCTTGAATAAAGAATCAAAAAAATCAGCTGCTTACTGTATTTTGTCATTAGAGGTGGTAGATTTTTACCGGCGTAAGCATTGTGGGATCACAACAGTGGTGTTTCCCTTTTGCTCACACACTTTCTACCAGATCATTGTGGAAATTGTATCCATGAACGATGTGACACACAGTGTGAACATATCACAAATGTGGGTGTGGTTAACAAAAAGTCTCCATTGCCAAGGGAATTCAAAAGTTTGCTTCTGCTGATTCTTCCAGACATTTGCATTCATAGCCACGTTTCCACTGAGTGGTACGGTCTGATCCCGTCTGGTCCGGTCCGGTCCGGTCCAGAATGGTCCAGCCATTCAGACGAGCGTTCCCACTCAAAGCAGATCATTGTTTCCGCTCGTCTTCTGGTACTTCGTAGATCCAAAGCATTAAATGTTGTTTGACAAACAGGAAAACAGCTGCTTCTTCTGTCATAAGGACCTTCAGCCAATCGACGGGTCTCAACCGGAGATCCGCCCTAACCGGGCCGTTCCATTTTTCTATGGACCTACAACCAACGGGGCCCAAAATGGTACCGTTCAGTCTGGCTTAATGGGTCCAGTTTATAAATGAATGCTCAAAATACCGAACTGGACCGTACCGTACCGCTCAGTGGAAACCCGGCAATTGAGCACCTGCCCTTTTAGCCTCGCAACAAAATGTGCCCTCTGTTTTTCTAAAAGTTGGTATTCATATGGATAAAATCCTGTTAGAGATACGAGACAAAAACGTCACTACAAAACCCCGCTGGTATTTTATCACAACCATGTTCTTGTCCTACGGTGGTTCTGAGCTGCTTTGCGGCTCCACTCAGAGCTGCCAGACAGACGGACAGCGAGAGGAACCGCTGCTCCTGTGAGTTCTGGTCCAACGAGTCGCTGATTCAACGGCCTTAGATATGGTTATAATGTCAGAAAAACGCTCAAGGAGTCCGTTTCTGCTTTTGCCTGACGGCTGAGCACGGCGCATCAATTCAACAGAGCAGATGGTGCAGAGACAGGAAGATTAAACACAATGAATGATTTCAGCTTTCTAAAAAACACTTTGATTAATGTAAATGTGAGTCAGCGTTCTGGACTAAAGGACCAAAGTTCTGAGAGGTTTGACCCGTTGGACCTCTGAAGAACTCAGAGGCCCCGCCCACCTGCGCGAGCAGAGCAGCCATCTCCAGAGCCAGCTCCTTGTTGACAGGAAAGTGTCCCGCCACAATGGCCTGGCTGGTCTGATAGGCCAGCAGCAGCCTCTCCCTGTCAGACTCCCCCCTCATCTGCAGGGAGAAGTACAGTCTGTGGGGGGGGCAACAAAACACAAACATTAGACGTTGCTGGAAAGAAGAGCAGAAAAACACAACGACAGAATGAACTGATGACTTCCTAGGAAATGTAGGCGGTTTGAGGTGTGGCAGGAGATCTTCACTGTTGTTGAACCTTTTTCTTTCTGTTTCAATCTGATGAAGGAAATGACTGACTGACAGCTCATCCCTGCGGGACGCCTTCTTTGGGGATCCTGAGTTTGTTATCTAAGTTACAGAGACGTCACCGTCTCAGAGGAGGAGAGGGAGCTTTGAGCAGCAAACGTCTACAACAACATCCAAAAAATCAAAAGACATGTTGCTTCAGTTTGATCAAATACAGAGAATTTGAGAAACCAAATGAACTGCTGCAGTAAATCCAACTCTGACAAGACAAGAGATGAAGCAAAGACTGGACCTAGATTCAGGGGCAAATATGTTTCTTCCAGTTAAATTAAGACTTTTTAAAGACCTTTATTAGAGATCTTGTATATGAAATTTTAAAACCAATTTCTCTGCCTTGTTCCCAGCCCTATGGAGGAAGTAGAAAACAAATCCATGAACTTCTTAACAGTTACTTGTCAGTAATGGAGTAACATAGGAAATTACACTGACTAGACTAAAACCCTCATTACTTCATTACTCCCGTTTTGGTGCAGTGAAACTATCGGTGACTAATCAAAAAACCTGTAAACAGTCGGCTCTGACATTGTCGCTTGGTTCAATGACACAAAACGGACACTAATAAACTAGAACAGTTGCTCATGCACGTGTGCTAATGCAGAGTAGGAGATTGGTCAGAGTAAGATGAAGGAAGTGGAAATATGGACGTGGATGAATATGTAGGGTCATTCGGCAACTGGAGATACTGGTATTATTTTCAATTAGTTGAAAACAACGGCAAAAATATTTTAGAAAAGAGTGTTGTGAGAGCATCGAATGACAAGACAAGGATATACGTGAGCACCTTATCCAATAAAACAGTGCTGGTAACTTTCAACGGTTGGTTGGTTGGATACAGCTGAGCTGGTGTTTTCCTGCAGGGGGTGGGGGTGTCAGCTGGAGAGCAGGAAATGGCTGTGATGTCACAGTTTTTAAACAAATCGAGGCTCCTCTGCAATGTTCTCAGGTGACAAACAGGCAGCCAGGCTGTAAGCAAAAAGGGCAACACTATGGCAGAACAATCAACTTCCAGTTCCCACCGTTGCTATGGCAACTGACACTATTAAAGTGTCTTGCTTCACATTAGGAGGGAAGTTATGCCTGTAATCTCCATTGTTACCGTCATAGAACAGTTAAACCCACACGTCTTTGGTAGTTAGAGTCTGGTTTTCATTGTTTGGGGCAATGGGGTGTAAGTGTCAACGAAGGGGAGGGGAGGCGGGCAAAGGGGCGGGTTGGTTTTCTAACTTCGTTTATCTGTTATTTTGTTTTTAACCGTAAAGCACTTTGAGCTCAATGCAGTGAAAGGTTTCTAGTTTGTGTGTTTGGTTTATCAAACAAAGAACAGCAGTCAACAGGATTCACTCATCACTTAGCAATGCCAGGAATCCTGTGGGGACTTTGAGCGAGAACATGTTTGCAGCCAGCTCACAGCCCTTTCATTTGCATGGAACAACACCCTGAGCTCCACCCTTCACCTGTTTTTGTAAGTCAGACGGACACTCCTGGTGGTGTCGGACTTGCCAGAGAGGTTCTCCTTTGAGGCCTGCTCCCATTTGGAGATAATATCACAGATCTGCAGGTCGAAAGAAACGGGGTCAGTTCTGCAGCAGCTCACCCACATCAAGGTTAGCAAACACCCAAAAATGCACCTTGATGCCTCCTTGCACACAGTGTTCCAGGTCCCGCCCAGACGGATCATCGGTGTAAAGAGCAAAACCAGACAGTCCGGTTTTCCTCATGCCAGTATCCAGGTTGAGGCGACACTGAAACTCGTCTACCGTTGTGGACGCATCAAAGCTCACCACCTGACAGTTCAGAGCAGAAAACAAACACATCAACGCACTATTCATGACTGGAATAAAACAAACCACCTGGTTGTTGTCCTCCGAGTGAAGAGTGCAGGAAGACGGAATCTGACATTTTCCATTGAAGGCATTACAACTATTGTAGAGTGTTATCATGCATTCAGCTCATTCCAGTATTTTAAGGATGACCTGTATGTCCGGGGCCTCAAAACTCTTTAGAAAAGGTTTACTGAGGACAAAGTGGGTGGCTATAACCCAGGCATAGACTGAGGGGGGTCTGGGGGTCCTCCCCCATGAAAATGTTTAAAATAGGGCCCTTTATATGCATTTTCCAGACACTTGGGGCATTATTTCAGCGGATTTGAAAACAGTAGAGAAGAGGAGTTTAGTCCTTAGCTTCTACTCTATCACTGTTGACAACTATGATTTTCCTCAACCTGTTTTCCTGTGACTCAATCTGATACACAACCTCTAAGGAGGAGTCCCTGAAGAATCAATTCTGTAAAGGAAACTTATCGTAAAACCACTGATGAAGAGTGAGCTGAAGAAACCCACCATGAGGAGAGCTGTGTCAGTCTGAACCAGATGGAGATAGTGACATTATAATGTTTTGGATTCTTGCCTGTATGTCATGGACAGGAAAGATGCAGACATCTACAGTTGCTGCTAATAAAGTTTCATTCACAGTGGATTAGTGTCTGACATTATATGTAGAAAATACGTTTTTTATAAATGTCCAATAAATTCATGTATTTATCCTCCACATCTTAAAGTCTGGTCTGTGAAACTATCGTCTGACATTAAAGCAGTTTGTGGTCATATACTGGTGAAACAGTGAACAGCTCATCAGAACAGCGTTTAGCGCTCAAGGCTCTGAGAAACGAAACAGCAGGGACAGAACAGAACCTGGTTGGAAGAAAAGAAAATATATTCTGGCTCAGAAAAGAAATGACTTCCAATAGTTTTCAAACAGGAATTTATAAAAGGTTGTTTTTCCAGATGACACATCTGTAATAGGTGTTGGATTTCAGCAGCAGTGCCTAGTGTAGTAGCTCTGAACCTCTTTCATTTGGAAAGACATGTTGGAAATCTTTATGAAAGTACATACACAAAGTTTACATGGTTTTGCTCTCATGTGTTTGTGATGTAACAAAACCACAAAGACTTTCTGCAGCACAATGAATAAAACTGTTTGCATACATAGTTTTTGGCATAAAGAAATTCAAACACAACAGTTCAAGTCAGCTGCTAAACACATGGAGTGTGTCAGAGTGTCAGAGTGGGGCTTTAGTGCGTTGCTGTGACCTGGTACGTGTTGTTGAGGAAGTGCACGGGGACGCTGAAAGGCAGCGAGTGGTGGTAGGGGTTCCTCAGGAGGATGGACAGGATCTCCATACGGGACGGCCGGGCCTGTCTCCCTCCCCTCTGCTGGGTGCGCTCCATGGAGCGCTGGCAGTAGATTGCATACTTTCCCACCTCTGTCCTGAGGAGGACAAGGAGTGGATCACCAGGTAGGAACGCGTGAGGTTATAGGTAAACAATACGCTGTCTATGTCAGAATTATAAAGGAAAAATCCCTATAAAGTGATGTTAACTATCCTAAAGATTTTTTTGTGTGACTAATCAATCTTAAAAAACAATTTAAAGAAACACATCAGAGGAAACTGAATCAAACTGTATGTAAGACAGTACTCAACAGGTTGGCATTCATAAAAAATGGCTGAAGATCCACTCTGAATGTTGTGTTTTTGGTGTTTTTAACATGTTCCTGTGGAAGATTATAATTACATTTCTGAGTATTTATTTACTCAAGAGCAGACAAAAAAAGCAGTTTGAGAAAGAGCTCATCTGTGACGTTAAAAATCCTCCAGCTTCCTACTCCAAGCTCTCAGCAACCGGCAGGGGGAGGAGTGGGGCGGGGTTGCTCTATGGGAGTGGTTCTCAAACAGTGGGGCGGGGGGGGTTTAACAGCCGTTAACTACAATTATCAAGGCAGCTCTCCCTCGTCAAACGGCTGTCAAGTGAGCCCTCTACTAAAAACAGTGTGCCGCTTTCTTCCATACAACAGCAAGAAGGACTTCTTTTGAAAGTAAAAGCAAAGTGTAAGAACTGTCATTCATTTATATGTATATATATATACACACCCACACCCCCCATATATATATATATATATATATATATATATATATATATATATATATATATATATATATATATATATATATATATATATATATATATATATATATATATATATATATATATACCGGCTGGGTAGCTCGGTTGGTAAGGTGCAGGACTGTCATGCTGGAAACCCGGGTTCGATTCCCACGGCGGAATGAACAATTAATGGTGATTAATGGAATGGGGCAATTACCATAACAATGGAAATGGGGCAAATGCCATAACAATGACGGGCAATTAACATCACCCAGTGAGGGTCCTTGGGCAAGACCCTTAACGCTAATGCCTACCTCACTACATGAGAGATAATGAACCACATGTCATGCCGGCTCAGACGTCGCCCGGCCAAACAAGGTCTGCGTCAGGTGCTGGGGGACCAGAGCACTCTGATGGAAAGTGGGCTACTGGAACAAGACGGAAATGGACTAGATGCGAGAACAAGGATCTGTTGGAATGCTACTACTCAAGTAATCCAACCCAGAGGGGGTACATGCAGAGAATGTGGAATGAATGGATACTTCGAAACCCACAATCAAGGCTAACTGCCAAACAACTGGTAGCCCAATGCTCGAATATCCACAAACGCCAACTCCTATCACAGCTTGAGATTGAACTGATACAATACAATGCCATGGGAGAGCCAGAACAACAGGTCAGAGAGGAGGTTATACCACACTCACACCCTGAGATTGGGTACACAGCCCCAACAACCACAGTTACGCTGAGCGAGGCAGCAACTGACCTGAAAAACAAGATAATGTCTACAATGAACACTAGGCAACCCCGACACCAGCTACAACGGTTAAGTGACGTACTGCCTGAAAGTCTACTGGAAACTGTGAATGAAGCATTGAGGGCAATTCCTACCACAACCATCACAGAAACCAATGAACTGGTTTACACTTCAGCAGCAGTGATCCTTGAGATGCTTGGCTATAAGAGTAACCATGGAAGAAAACAATACCCACCATGGAAGCAACGGTTAGAGGCCAAAATCAAGGCAACTCGGAAGGATGTGAGTAAGCTGACAGAGGCTCAAAGAGGTACAATGAGAAAGCAAGTACCTAAGAGGTACAGCCAGATGCCCATACCTGAAGCCCTGGAAACTGCCAAACAAAGGCTCCTAGCCTTGAGTAGCCGCCTAAAGAGATACACAAGAGACAATGAAGCCAGACGAATAAACAGGCTGTTCGCAACTCAACCAGCGAAAGTGTACGCTCAGTGGCAGGGTCAAAACAGCCGAGCAGACCCACCAAGGCTAGAAACTGAACAGTACTGGAAAAGAATATGGGAGAAAGAGACAGCACATAACAGCAATGCCCAGTGGCTGGTCTCTCTGAGAAAAGAACACAGCAACCTCCCTGAACAGAATCCAGTAACCATCACAGTGGCAGACATCCAAGAAAGAGTCTCAGGTATGAAAAACTGGACAGCACCGGGCCCTGACATGATACATGCCTACTGGCTAAAGAAGCTTACCACACTCCACGAACGCCTGGCAGCACAAATGAACCAGCTGCTAAGAGATGGGACTCACCCCGAATGGCTAACGGAAGGGCGAACGATCCTGATCCAGAAGGATCCCTCAAAGGGTGCAGTCCCATCCAACTACCGGCCAATAACCTGTCTCTCCACAACATGGAAGCTCATGTCAGGCATCATTGCAACCAAGATAAATAGGCACATGGATCAATTCATGAGTAACACACAGAAGGGCATTGGTAGAGACTCCAGAGGAGCCAAACACCAACTCCTGGTCGACAGAACAGTCGCCCAAGACTGCAAGTCACGACACACCAACCTGTGCACAGCCTGGATTGATTACAAGAAGGCCTATGACTCAATGCCACACACATGGATCACTGAATGCTTGGAGCTGTACAACATCAACAGGACTCTAAGAGCCTTCATAAGAAACTCAATGAAGCTGTGGAAAACCACCCTTGAAGCCAATGGGAAACCACTTGCACAAGTGTCCATCAAATGTGGGATATACCAAGGTGATGCTCTGTCCCCACTGCTGTTCTGCATAGGTCTGAACCCCCTCAGCCAAATAATCAACAAGACTGGCTATGGATACCGACTCAGAAATGGGGCCAACATCAGTCACCTCCTCTACATGGATGACATCAAGCTATATGCCAAGAACGAGCGTGACATTGACTCCCTGATCCACACCACCAGGATCTACAGTAATGACATTGGGATGTCATTCGGGCTCGAGAAATGCAGCCGGATGGTGACAAAGAGAGGCAAGGTAGTCCACACAGGGGGGGTCTCACTCCCAGAAGGAACAATAGCAGACATTGAGGACAGTTACAAGTACCTTGGAATTCCCCAGGCAAATGGCAACCTGGAGCAGGCAACAAGGAAAGCTGCAACAGCTAAGTACCTTCAACGAGTAAGGCAAGTCCTGAAAAGCCAGCTCAATGGCAAGAACAAGACCCGGGCAATAAACAGCTATGCACTGCCAGTTATCAGATACCCTGCAGGAATAATAAGATGGCCAAAGGAAGAGATACAGACCATGGATGTTAAAACACGGAAGCTCCTCACCGTGCATGGAGGGTTCCATCCAAAATCCAGCACTCTGAGACTGTATGCTAGCCGCAAGGAAGGAGGCCGAGGACTAGTGAGCGTAGAAGCCACTATCCAGGATGAAACATCCAAGATGCATGAATACATCAAGCTCAAGGCCCCAACTGACAGTGTGCTCAGTGAATGTCTCAGGCAATGGAGAGCAGAGGATACAGTGCTGGAGGACAGATCCTCATGGGAGGACAAACCCCTGCATGGTATGTACCACCGGACCATAACTGAAGTGGCTGATATCAAGAAGTCCTACCAATGGCTAGAAAGGGCTGGCCTACAAGACAGCACTGAAGCGCTCATCCTGGCAGCTCAGGAACAAGCCCTGAGCACCAGAGCGATAGAGGCTCAGATCTACCACACCAGACAAGACCCAAGGTGTAGATCTACCACACCAGACAAGACCCAAGGTGTAGATCCACCACACCAGACAAGACCCAAGGTGTAGGCTGTGCAAAGAGGCGCCTGAAACAATCCAGCACATAACTGCAGGATGTAAGATGCTGGCAGGTAAAGCATACATGGAGCGGCACAATCAAGTGGCTGGAATAATATACAGGAACATGTGTGCAGAATATGGACTGGAAACCCCAAGGTCAAAATGGGAAACACCTCCGAAGGTGGTAGAGAATGAGAGGGCAAAGATCCTGTGGGACTTCCAGATCCAGACTGATAGGATGGTAATAGCGAACCAACCAGACATCGTAGTGGTGGATAAAGAACAGAGGAAAGCCGTTGTGGTGGATGTGGCAGTGCCAAGCGATGGGAACATCAGGAAGAAGGAACATGAGAAACTGGAGAAATACCAGGGACTCAGAGAAGAACTGGAGAAAGCCTGGAAAGTGAAGGTGACAGTGGTGCCTGTGGTAATTGGAGCACTCGGGGCAGTAACCCCCAAGCTTGAGGAGTGGCTACAACAGATACCTGGAAAGACCTCAGACCTCTCAGTCCAGAAAAGCGCAGTGCTAGGAACAGCTAAGATACTGCGCAGGACCCTCAAGCTCCCAGGCCTCTGGTAGAGGACCCGAGCTTGGAGGAGAAACCACCCGCGGAGGGTGAGAGGGGCAAAAAAATTATATATATATATATATATATATATATATATATATATATATATATATATATATATATATATATATATATATATATATATATGCCTGATGCAGAAGTTCAAAATAGGACTCAATTAAATCATGTACTCGTAAATCATGTAATCAGGAGTACTTAGAATCATTTTTGACATATGTGTAAAGTCAAATCTCCACAGAGTCATTTCACTTCTCACTCATAGTATCCTATCTAGTGATGTCAGAAACTAAGTTTCAGACTGATCTGATGTGGAATTTCAAAATGAGACTCAGTTGAAATCAGGTATTAAGGCGTTATTACTCATCATCATCATCATCATCAAGGCTCTTGCAGGGGGGGCGATGCACCTCCATGGTGTGTAGAGCCGACCCAAAAAATAAGGGTTTTCCATTTTTTCCGGTCTTCTTTCATAGCAACATCTCCTGCAATGACGTCAGTCCACCGAGTACGAGGTTTGCCTACAGGTCGTTTCGTTCTGCAGCCCCTGGACTAAACTGCAAAATGGTTAGAGGGAAGGGGGAGAACATGGACGAACCAGCTGGTGCAGCATTATGCAACAAGGCAGGAGGCTTGGAGCTGGCACGGTTGGGCTCTTAATGCTATGTTAGAGACATGGTGGGGCCACTTGATGTTCTCAATGGTCCTGAGAGCGCGGCTGTCAAAGCCATCTATTCTTGTGGCTATGCCTTTATTTAAAGGCCATGTCTCCAAAACATAAAACCGGATAAGGAGAGAACAGCTCAGTTCTAAATCTGGAGCTTTGTGTAGCCCGTGATGATTCCATGCCGTCCATAGTGGTTTTATGAGAGACTACAGAGCTGATGCTGCCAGTGCCCTGCTGGTTTTAGGTCCCCGTTACCTGTCACTATAGATCCCAGGTATGCAAAGCTCTTTTCAGGCTCGATGAGATCATTGCCAAGCCGGATGGGGCGGTGGGTCTGCTTACGTAAATGTGTTTTTTGTCCAGTCACCTGGAGACCATGTTTCTTTGCTTCTTCCCTTGAAATGCCCAGAGCGTGTTTTAGCTGGCTAAGGGATGTGCTGAGCAGGATGGTGTCGTCAGCATACTCCCGGTCAGTCACATGCTAATTGCCAAGAGACACTTCAGGGACTTGTTCACAGACCCGGGACATCAGCTGATCTATGATGCCGTTAAAAAGATCAGGAGCTGCCACACCGCCCTGGTGAACGCCACTGGAGATGGGAAACCAGTCTCAGTCTTTGCTGCTAAGCGAACACAGCTTTCTGCGTCGCTCTAGTGCAGACTGAACAGAGGAACAAGCTTGTGTGAGGTTCCATATTCCACATCAAATCAGGCTGAAACTAATTTTTTGACATCACTAGATAGGATACTATAAGTGAGGAGTGAAATGACTGTTTTTCTTCACATATGTCAACATATATCAATATAGTAGTAAGAGTGCATTAATACCTGATTTTAGTTTAGTCTTATTTTAAAATTCCACTAACCATTAATGGTGTGTCTACATACATATAAATTGAATGACGGTGCTTATACTATGCTTTTATTTTGAAATGAACTTCTGCTGTTACTGCATTGTATGGTAGAAAGCTGCACACTGTTTTTAATAGAGGGCTCACTTGACAGTCGATCGACGAGAGAGAGCTGGGAAACCAGTTACTTATCGTGGTTAACGTGGTTTTAACGTCTTAAAAGAACGGTAATGCTCCACGGACATTGACACTTTTCGCACATGCGACCGTTACGGACTGGAAACCTACATCTGCCTTTCCCTGCAACTCTGATCTGATTGGTTGAAGAATGTTAAGAAGCATGTGTTGTGCAATTAGTGTGTGTGTGTGTGTGTGTGTGCTGAAACCGGTGCGCTCAGGAAGGGAGGGGGGAGAGTGCGTGTGAGTGTGTGGAGCGCATACATGCACAGTCGGTCACTAAAAACGGCTTCATCATACTAAAAAGACCATCAGGAACACTTATACAATAGATCAAAAGATAATCTGAATGGGAATAACGCTTTAGTAAATGCATCACATTTTCATTTGTAATGAGCAAATACATTTAACTGAAACATTTATAAAACTGCCATAAATTATGATTCTAGAAAAGCCATTTTTATCTCAATACACATTACCTAAAATAGCTGTTGTGACTATTATCAAGTGTAAAAAAGGATATGGTAATTTAGTTGTAAACTAGATAAATATTTTTGGTAAATGTTAATATCTCAGTGATTTAGTTTAGATGCTCATAAGGGGTCGTCCTATTTAAAGACAGAGCATAAAGAAACATATTTCTGGGACACCCGTGTTGGTAAAAATTGAGTGCATGTTTCCTTCACTGCGATTGCCAACAGAGAAAGACCTGATGACCTTTTATGCACTAAAAGGGAAGAGCTCAACACAAAGAGTTAGATTGTAAACACACAAACAGGGAAGGGACAGAAGCGTGTGGAACTATTTGACATTTATTTGTTGTGTGCCTCCTGAAGTCATCCGTATGGAGGCTGCCGTGAAAATGGAACGTGCCATTGTGGTGTGTGTGGTAAACGTATGGTGAAGTACAGGTGACGCTGTCGTCCAGTGCCCTGATGTCTCCCCTGCGTTGTGTAGGGAATCCGTCTACCGACAGTCAGTTACTTTACATCGTCTCTGTTGCGTTTCCAGTCCACCCCCCCCCCCCCTGTCAGACGGAGGAGTGGTTTGTCCTGACAGCCCCCTATCATTACCATTGACCTCCCCCCTCGACTTCCAAACAGGAAGTAGCCGATGGTTCCAAGAAGACAAAACCCCATAGACCTCTACAGACGACTAAACCGCTGCAGTTTGGTCAGAATGACCATTCTAGCTCTGATACCTTTTCCTAGCATCTTTTTACTAATCCTTTTTTTCTCCGTGACATTTTTTCTTTATCATTAGTTTATCAAGTAATAAACTGACCAATCAGATGCCCTAATAAAAGCATGTGGTGCCTCCTGAGCCCCACCTCAAGCGTTTGAGTAACTGATTCTCCTTAGACACTTTCAGTGGGAGGGGTGTGGACTCCAAACAAGCTTACTCATGATTGGCGACAGCAGTTGCCCTAGAAACATGGACTCAAACCGACTTGGACCAGTCCTGATTGACTGGCTCCAAACTGCAGTATCGTGGAAAAATGGTGAATGAAATGGTTTCATTTTGCTGGAGCAGGAGGTAAGGCATTTTCTATGTGTGACGTCACAGCTCTGTCCATCTCTATTTACAGTCTATGGCTGTGACTAAGGCCATAGGTCAGTGCTTCAGCCTGTGAGCTGCTGTGGTTTCTCACCTGGAGTCTCCGTGTTTCTGTAGGTGAACTTGGAGCAACCAGAAAAACGGATGCTGAGGCAGGAAGAGTCCAACGCACAAGGCCAGAAGCTGCCAACCCTGAGAAGACAGACACTGCCATCTTATCAAGTGTTCATCTATGGGAAGAAAGACAGAAAGCTCCAGGGGAGGGCTGCAGCTGTTTGGGTGTTTGGTTCACACACACAGATTCTTTGCAATCCCTTCCATCACTTTACGTCACCATTGCTTTTAAGGAACTCCTGCAGACAGTTTGTCATGTGGAAATCCTTTCAGGGTCAAACTAGTCAGGACTTGCTGTTCACTGAAAAAGCTGCTCTAATGGTCAGATTATCTGATGATCAGCTCAGGAAGACCGAAACCCTTCTAAAGTAGTAACCTCGTCCATGTCATGACTGATGAGTCACTGAGGCTGTTTTACACAAAGGGGACTTCCTTCTTCCCTCTCTTCCAGATACCAAAGTCAATCACAAGTACATGTGGTGCCCCCTTGTGGTGATGGTGCCGACCTGCAGGGGTCCTGGCTGGGCATGCGGCTGCCTCTTGCGCGTCTGCTTGATGAGCTGGCAGAAGATCTCGTTCTGAAGCTCCGGATGAGCCAGACAGACCTGCAGGGCGCTCTGAGCCAGCGAGACGTGGTAGTCGATAGCTGGGGCATCGATGGCCACGTTGATGAAGAGCTGACACGTCTGAGAGCAGAGCACAAAAGATGAAGGCACTTCTCACCACACAACTGTTCTGGCTTGATAACCAAGATGTCTGTGCAAATGCTGTACGAGAGTACCTTGAAGAGCTTGACAGCCTCCGTCTGCAGGGCCTGAGAGGGCAGAGTGGTGAGCGGGGACAGCAGCGCCTCTTTACTGAACACTAACATGGGATGGTTCCAAATCTGGGAGTCTGAGAGAAGCATTTCTGTGAGGCAGGACCTCACACAAAGAGGCAGACTGAAAAAGCGTTGGAATCACATCCTTCACTGACGGCATGTTCATTTGTGCAGCTTAAGCTTTGGCCTCATTGGGTCGACCCGTGTGGGTGCTGCAGGTTTTTGGGCTGTCCGGGCTGCAGAGGCGTGGCTGTATCTTAGCGGAGTGCAGGCGTGTCTCGCCGTTCCCTTTGACCTTGGGCAGCCACCGTAAGGGATGTCATGAAAATGGAACATGTCGTGGACGTGTTGGGAAGTATTTTTAAGGAGGATGTAAGTTGCACGTAGAGGCGATGCTGTCGTACGGAGCCCTTACATCACAGATCAGGGGTCTGGAACCTGTGGCTCCGGAGCCTCATGCGCCTCTTTTACCCTCCATTGTGGCTCTCTGGCTTTGAAAAAAGAATGCCAGTAATTTGAAAAAATATGTTTTAGTTAATTAAGTTTTAAGGTGATTTTTTTAGGATAAGCTTCAAGTACATATTCCTATCTTTTGCTGCATAACAGTGTCTAATTGATGCTCAGAGACAAAGTTCTTAAAGAGTAAAATTGCATCTACATGTATAGGTTTAAAAAAGGAAAATTCTTCAACAATGCGGTAAAGTTTATATTTGACAGCATAAGGAGAAAAGGATTCATAATTATAGAAAGCACCATGTTTAAATGAATTTTCTTGCCTTTTTAAGTCAAGTACAACTGCTGCAGCAGGAAGAGCTAATTTGACACAGGATGTATTTTATTTTGAAAGGGACTTGTAGGTGCTGCTGTCAAAAGTAAATGAAGTGAAAGATTTTTCAATAAAAATATATAACAATGTTATGATTCAATTATTGTTGATATTTGAAAACGATATTTTATAAAAGAATGGGTTATGGCCTCAAAAACATAACTAAAAGTTCATTCTTTAAAAGGTGGAGTGGGAATTTGCAGCTCTGGCTGCGTATTGATCAGTGAAGAACTGGACCAAATGGCTCTTTATTGTTAAAGGTTGCAGACCCCTGATCTAGTAATTAGTGAGGTGTGTGCACTGACTCCTTAATAAAGGAAATATTAAATCTTTGATCTCACATTAAAAAAGCTGTCAAATGTTACTCTGGATTCTGACCAAGTCCACTTGTCTTAATGCGTTCTCACAGCAGAAACCACATCTCTGAGAACTGGCTGTTTGGAACACCGATGTCAGCGTTCAGTAATCCATTGGAGCACATCAGAGACAACCTGTCCAGTCTAACTGTTTATGGGGATTACCTGCAGTTCCTACAGGTCTGACTGATGGTGTGTAGCCAGCATTTAATCCAGCGTCTCATGCAGCAACTCAGAGAACACTAACTCACCTGGATCCCCGTCCTCCTGGAAAAGTTTTCCTACCAGTTGCTCAAACTCAGTTCCAACTTTTCCCACAGTGGTGCCGGCTGCTACCGACAGATGATACAGCCACGAATCCTGGATCACAGAGGAAGCGTGGGCCAAAGGCAGAGGGATTCACAAATTCTGACAAACCAAAAAAGTTCACAGTTCCTACTGAAGAGATCCAGTTTCAAGCTGACCTTTTCGTTCCGGGATTCAACAAGCAAGTAGGTTAGACCTTGGTCCTGTGGGTGGATGGATAAGATGAAGGGCGCAGTCTGCAGGCTCCGCCCACATTCTTTCAGGATGTCATCCGAACCCCTTGACCTGTCCACCTCCTCCACCCGGGCCTCCCAAAGCTTAATCTGACCAAGCGGGAACTGCTGAACCCAGAATGTTTATGATTAAAAGCTGCGGCTCATTCAATCATTTCCTCTTTTACCAGTTCAAAGCTCTTTTCTTTTTTTTAAACACACCTTGTCCTCCTGGCTGCGGAAGTAGTACAAAGTCTTGCCAATCAGAGCACAGTAAAGCCGCTTGGAGTATCCGTGCTTCACCTGCAGCGGAGACAGATGTCAGAAACTCCACTTCTGAAAAGTAGGTTTCTCCAACAAATTGAAGGGATTTGCTTCAGATGGTGACGCTGATGGTAGAGGAGGTTGGACCTTGATGAGCGTCCCCTTCATGACAGGGCGGACGTCCGGCTGAGTGAACAGAGGACTCGCAGTCTTCACCCGCAGCACGACCTGCAGCACCCGCAGCCACTCCTCCAGGAGGTTGGGAGAGTCGGCCTTCAGGTAGCAAACATGCTTCCCGGTCACGATCTGCACAGACAGCAGAGTGCCTGGGTTCTCCCTTTCCTCTGTCAGGTCCTAACAGGTCAACGACCCACTCTTGTGAAAAACCAAATACCTGGAGAACTTGCTTTGCTTCTCCACGGCCGATGCTGCTGGTTCCATTGACCTCAATTTGACCTTGAGGTTTCCTGATCACATCACTCTGCAGGAGAAAGATAAAACCCTCTAAGCCCTGCAGGGATGCAACAAACGAATTCCCTACATACATTTTTTATCAAAATGTGGTAAATAATTCTGCATATCTGTATGTATCTTTAAATAGATGCAAATATATCTCTATAAAGATATTTTTATATAGCTACTTCTCCAAAGGTCACATAGAGTCCTGCAGCGAACAGAGTGAGCATGACGGGATTTCTACCCAGTACCAAGACTGCTTCTAAGATAGGAATCTATAAAGTCATCAGAGGGATTTTTATTATTTTATTTAAATTAGCTGCAGGTAAAAAAGATGTTTCACCAGGTAAAACTTTACTTACTACTAAGATGGAATTTATGAATGAGAATCAACAGACGTGTTGAGATGCATCTCCAATTAAACTGCACATTTAATTCTCAGTGTGAACACAAGTGTGAACATGTTTGTGTCTTTTTATACCCTCCAAATAAAACAAAAAGTGAAAAGCCCAAAACTCACAGGTGACTTGTAGTACAGAAGCTCTCCATCCTTGAGGACAAACCAGCGTCTCTTCCAGGTTTTCTTCCAGGTTTTGACCATTTTTAACAGGTATCCTGACTTCTCCATTGACTCCTACAAAACACCAGCTGATCAGTGTCAAGAAGTGATCCCAGTAAAAACGACACATCCAAGGAGCCAGAAATAAATATATACTGTGAAAAAGGAAAGAGGAACATTCGTTTAAAGTAATGACACCAAAATAAAAAGAAAATAACCTGGCAGTGACCTGAAAATTCAAATCAGGTTTACAGTGAAATCTATTCATCTGTGAAGGTACTACAGCCTGAAAGGACCCTTGGTGGGGTAATAATAATGATCCATGTTATCTTACAGCGCCGTTCTTGCCACTAAAGGACACTGAACATTGCAGAAAAAATAAAAGTTAGCACAAAAACAACACAATACAATCAGCCAATGGATGGATGGGCCCTCAAAGCAGAAAGGCAGATTTAAAGATTGGTAAGGAGCCAATAATACAGAGGACCAGGGGGAGAGACTTCCATAGTTGGGGGGCTGAGTGGCTGAAGCCTCTGCTCCCCATGGTGACCAGTCGGATGGGGGGCACAGCGGGCTGCGGAGAAGAAGAAGGACAGAGAGAGCGGGAGGGAGGGAGTGTAGATATGGAGAAGATAAGGTGGAGCCAGTAGAAGGGGGGGTTTGCTCATCACTGCCAGCAAGCAGGAGATGTCCTCTCAGTGCCCCACCCACCAGTAAGAACTCCACCCCTTGGTAGACACACCCTTTACCCACAACAATATACACTCCAACACACGTACAAGGAGGATGGGACCTCTGATCATCTGTCCCCCACCCCATCCATGGTGGGGGGAACCAGGCCCTCTGCAACAACTGCCCTGTCCCCTGGGTGCTGGCCTGCCCCTCCACGCAGGGAGGGGGATCCCTGAGTTCTCTGGCAGATCAAAAGCCGGGGATTACATCTAAAGGTAAGATCTTAAGCCCGAGCCTGCGTCAGAACCCGACCGGGTCGGGTCGGGTCGGGCTTCTCTCTCGCTGACTTTTTAATAAATATATGTTTATAAAAATGTTTACTAAAAAGATGTGTGGGTACTAAACTAAGGAATCCTTGTTCTAAATAAATAATGTGGTTCAAACAGAGAAGCGCTGTACGGTCATTGCTAAGGGCTGCAGTGTTTCTCAGCGTAATGAAGTGAGTTTGCATCAAGATCTCTCTTTGTCTGGCCTCTTTTTCCGTGTTCCAGTGTTATTTCGTTGTGCAAATGCATTTATCATGATCATAAAAATATGTACATTATCTTAACCTTGAGAAATCTGGCATTTTTCTGCCAAAAATACTATGGGATACATTGAAATTTCGGGTTTGCTTCGAGCTCGGGCCTCAAGTTAACTGGTCGGGCCGGGTTGGGCTTTAATGCCCGCCAGCCTGGGTCGGGTCGGGCTGGATGTTTTAGGCCCGATCTTACCTCTCATCACATCACACCTGAACCTGGGGGTGTCCGTGTCCCTGTGGTATTGATTCTGGTCCTTGCCCCCAAGCGCTGGACCTCTCCAAAATTCCAAAAGTGGGTGAGCTTGGTTGGGCCGTGTTTACAACACTCCTTGTGGACCCCCCCTTCTCCTGGGTCCTCGTCCTGGGCCGGCCCTGCCTTGCTTTCTCCTGGACCAACCGTGGGTTGGGTGGGTGACTGTCTGGAGCTTGGGGGGGGGGGGCTCCTTTTCGGAACCCTGGCTGGTGCCTGGGGTCCGGGTGGGGTGCTCAGGACTCCTGGATGGTGGTGGGCTGCTCGTCTGGGGCTGGGGGTGCGGCAGGGGGCTATTCCTTTGGTTGGGCTGCAGCTGCATTCTCTGCCCCCCATGCCTCCCTCCTCTCTGGCTCTGGGGGCCCTAGGCGGTCCTGCTGGCCCTGGCCTGGGTGGCGGATGTTCTCTATCTGCTATACCGTGCAGGTGTTGGGGGGGTCCTGGCTACCACTGCGGCGGGGGCCTTGGTGTGGGGATTACTGGGTTCTCTCCCTCCTTCTTTTCACATTCCATCATCCACCTCAGAAGAACAGAAACACTCACCTGAGCACAGGTGCTGTCTCACCTTAGCACAATGCGTGACTGAATGAAAAGTGTCACATGTGTTGGTCTGAAGGCATAAGGATGCGTGTGGTGCGTGTGGGAACGGTAGTGGTATTGTGTACATGTTGACGTGTTTACATGTGAAGATTTTTGGAGCTAGCAGGTATGTTTGTGGACATGCCCCGCCCCTTTGAGATTCATCATACTGTACAACTACAACTGACAGTAATGATTATAAACATCCAGCAACGTGTTGCTTTATGCTGCTTCTTGTCTCTCCCCCCCCCCCCCCCAACATCCCTCTATTTTCCTCCCTCCTTTTTTTCCCGTCCAGTCCAACACAAACGGTTACAAATATAATCTGTATGAATAAAGTTTAGTCTAAATTACTAATGGGGTTAATTCAAATAAACACATTTTGTCAGAGGATTCATAACCCCATGTTAAAGTAAAACATGACCCCTTCAGCTCTCATCTGTTTGACAGGAGGATAAGTGAAAAAATCATAACTCCAGCCTGAGAGGATCTACTGCCCAGTGACACTCACAGCCTTCCCGTTGTCACTGGCGGAGCAGCAGGTCTTCGGCAGCTTCTGTTCAGGTTCAGAACACTCGGTGTCGGTGCAGTAAGCATCAGGAGGGATGGCGTAGTCGCTCTCCGACGCCACCGAAGACATGGACACGCCTGCAGGACGGGTCGTGGGTGGAGAGGGAGAACATGATGTGATGAAAGCTACAATCAATGTCTCTCTCTTTTGTTTTCCTTCGTTTTATTCCCACATCCAATAAAATTATGATTTTCCTCCTTCCTTTTTATTTCAAAGACAATGTTTCAGCACGATCCTAAAGATAATAATGAAGGTCTTAAACTAACAGCTATTAAAGTCTTAGAAATATCTTTGTAGTTTAACTACAAAACAACTGTGAGGATGGTTTTTGATTTCTCTGCTTTTTTCTTGTTTTGTGTCGTGTTCTGTTTTCAAGTTTTGTGTTTCTATGTCTCCCTAGTGACAGTTACACCAGGGTCGACTCGTTAATGATCTAAATCTGCCTTCATTTATCCTCAGTGTGTCTAAGTTTTCAGTTCTTCATTGTCAGCTGCTCTGCATTCTCACCCTTTTTATTTCACCCACATTTCACAGTTTGTTGTGAAATTAAACCTTTGAGTTTGTGATAAAGACCTGGTTTCCAGCAGCTTGGGTTCCTGACAATACCTGATGCACCGAGTCGTTACACCCACCATGAAGGGTTTTCCATAACACTGTTTGCAGATGGAACAGTTTAGAGTAAAACGAGGAAAACTGTCCGTTCCAATCTTTTTTTTAAACAGCTCTTAAACTAAACTGCTGAAATCTACACTCAGACATTTCCAACCCTCTTTAAAACTTCACCAAACAGCAGAATAGATGCAAAAAAACAAAAATGTTTCTTCAGTTTTATTAAAGAGTCTCGCTATTTATCAGTAGAGCATTTAATGTGGGGGGAGGGGAGGGGTTTGGAAGGGTGGCACATGAGAAAATCAGAGAAGAAGGAGGAAAAATACACATGACTAATATCATTATAAAACAGCAGTTCCATCCATCAGCCATCCATCCATCCATCCATTTATCCATCCATCCATCCATCCATTAATCCATCAATCCACCCATCCATCAGCCATCCATCCATCCATCCATCCATCCATCCATCAAGCTTATTGCAGAATGGAGAAAAGGTTTCTTGTTTTTTTCTGGTTTAGCCACAAGGCTCTGTAGCCTCTGCCTAACGGCAGTGACATGAACCAATGAAGCAGGAGGTGAGGACGCTCAGTGATGAAGGATGATTTCCTCATCACTCATCACAGTTCAGAGGATGATGGGTTGTTTGAGGTGTGGCCTCACATGTTACTTAAAGTTTTCGGTTTTGTGTTTGCAGATGAGAAAGTTAAACCTGGAGGTTATAGTTCAGAGTGGTGATCTGCAAACAAAAGTTAAAATATATTTGATAATGGTAACATTTGTTTGCAGACAAAGACACTGGTGTGATCTCTGTATGACCAGATTGCTGTGTAAAGGACGGGCAGACATCCATCTCTGTCCCTCTCAGAAGCTTTCAGCATGAAAACACAAAAACAAGAACTGGTAGAGAGTATTTGTGGTTACTGGAGTTAGAGGAGTGCTCATCTGGGCTGTACCTCTCTTCAGAGATCGAGGGCTGCCTGGGCTGCTGTCCTTCCTGGAGCTGGAGGAGGTGTGGGAGCTGCAGAGGGACCCGTCCTCCTCTCCTGAGCTGGAGGACTCCTCAGAGCTGGAGGACTCGTCTGAAAACGGACTGCAGCTCAGCAGAGTGGCTTTCTGTAAATAAAGGGGTGGGTGTGAACAGGGGCGGACTCACCATTAGGTAACAAATCACTGAAATGGCACAAGACTGCTCCCTAGGTAAGGGGTGTTGTAATGACAAAGAGTCATTACAAAGAGTGACAAAGAGTGTTGTAAATAAAAATATTCCTCCATGTAGCCAAACCAGCCTGGGCGTTCGACAATGGCTGTTCACACTGACCGGGGGCTATTATATACCCCCGGCCTACCAGGCGGGCGGTGGCACTTGCTATTGACGGCCGCCATCCCGAGACATTTGCCGGCTGGCGATCCAGCCGCCACGGCCCTGTGGCTAACTGTCACCCTACTTTGTAAAGGCTGACTGACTTGCCCCCATCTGCATTCTTGACCATGCCATAGATTTTCAAGAAAATCGGTTCATCTTGAAGATTCTGCTGATGCCTGCCCATCGTGCGGTGGTAGTTGTATACGTGACTGTCTGCCGCTTGTTGTGAAGCACAACTGTGCTAAAGAGCAATAATGGATCAGTGCCAGCTGCACTCTTACCCCCTTTAGCCTGGTGTAAACGGGTGTCGTCATGTTTTTATAGATGAGGGACGTGTACTGCTCAAAGGCAGGACAGGTCGACTGCAGAGATGAGTCTACATGCAGACGACACTTGTGTTAGACATCAGGAATCTTCACTGTAGAGACGGAGGTTCTTGGAGCGTCTTACCTTTGCTTGATGACTTTGAGCAGGACGTGTCAGACAGTCTGATTCCTGATTTAGCAACTGCATAGATACGACTCTCCTGTGGAGAAGAGGGACGTTAGTTGGTACCAAACACAAATGTCCAGCAGGAGGAAGTCTACACCATCTGTACAGACTCTAAACAACAAGTAAAAGAGGATTTCCAGTTTGCTGCTGCTTTACTGGTAGAAGAAAAGACTCTACATGAACCTTTTGTGTTTGTCCTTCTAAATTTGTCTTTGTTCGCGTTTTGATGTCAAACGCAGAAGGTTCCTGTTTGTGTAGCAAATGCTAAAACATTGAAGAGCTTTTGGAGCAGTGTATCACCTGTAAGGCATGACATAATGACAGACGAGCAGTCTCACCCAGGAGGGCAGTCTGTGAAGTGGGGGGGTGGGAGGCTTGCTGCCGGGGGCCGAGGCCTCACAGTCTGGCCCCTCTGCGCTCGTCTCATGATCAGCTGAGGGGTGTAAGGACAGAAACATGTCAGATGCTTGTGAGCTGTGCAGCATTTTTTGGGGTGGGGGGTGCTGTTGTCTGTCTCCTTGCCTTCCAGCAGCTGGTCGATGTCTGTTTCCTGTGGTCGGAGGGGGCGGAGCATGCTGAGGGCGTTGCGCGTTTGACCGTATGTTGCCTCACTGCTGACTGCTGGCTGGCTCAGGTGTTTCTTTGCCAAGGAGACACTGATGGACCCCGCGCCTGCCGGGGTCCTGAGGCGGGGCTGTTTGGGCAGAGCGGGGTTGTCTCTGGGGTCCTGGGGTGTGGTGGGTCGCTTGGGTGTGAGGGCGGGTGTGAGGATAGGACTGGGGGTGTTTGGTTCACTGGAGGAGGAGGAGGAGGAGTCCAGCGTCTGAGACTGGAACCTCTCGTTGAGGTCGTCCGAGACGAGCTTGGCCGGGTGCCCCCCCTCCCTCTCGTCCTTACACATGTCTCCGTCACACGACTCCAGCAGGCTGAGGCGGGGGCGCTCCGCCCGCTGCATGTCATCGCCAAACACAGAGCTGCTGTCGTCCGAAGCCGTCAGGTAGGTCTCACTGCCGGGTCGACTGAGCTCCAGACCCGAAGCGCCGTCCCGGGCCTCCCGCCGCGCCCCCCCCTCCGATACAGCAGGAGGGAGTGCAGAGGAGGAGCCAGTAGACTCAGGTTCAACAGGGCTTTGACTGTGGTGTTCAGGTATTCCAGCTTGGTTTGGGTTTTGGATTTCATTGTCTGGGGAGGACGTCTGCTTTCTGCTGGTCTCTAAAACAGAAAACAGGAGGAAGCAGTGAAAGACTCATAACTCTTCTGCTATCATGTGGGGTCCAGATGACCCCACCTAATGAACGACCCACACTGTAAGGCAGTGGCCCCCAGGCAGTTTAATGTCAGACAATATTTTCCAGGACCAGACTGTATGAGGCTAAGGTCGACGTTTACTTTTATTAAGATGTCGGATTCCAAAAACATGCTACAACATAACATTTAGGTTAAAATTAGAAACAGTAGATATTTCACAAACGATGAAGATTCAATTAAGAAAAGTTGTTGATTTGTAGAAGTTGTTCTGATTTTTGAATATTCAATAAAGGCAATATTTCTTTCATGGAATGGGATTATAGCACTGAGAATATAACTCAGGCTCAAATGATCTTTTAAGGCAAAAAAGATGAATTGTATTTTTTTCTAAATGAAATCTTGATTCATTGTGTATTTATTTTTAACTCAGACAAGTATTTTCTGCTCTAAAGTTTCTTAACAGATGCCTGCCTAGTTTAGCCATGCCACCTTTCAGGTGTGACGGATAGAGGAAAGTAAAATGACACAACAGTCATAAACTGGTATTTTCTAAATATAATATTAAACATGAATCCAATGTGTATGCAACTTTAATATCAGCATGCGTCTAACATGAGTTTTCAAAGATGTTTGTTTTTGTTAACTTTGGGCGTTTAATGTAGCAATCGCAGCAGATGCATTTCAGACACATGACCAAGGAGAAAGACTTGATATGCGTCAATAGTCAGCCATAGACGGATGTGGCAGACAGACAGATCGATCCAAATTAAAACTGAACTCATAATCAGAAACTAAACAGACGGAAATGGGTACTGCTGTAAGGGATTCAAAGGTTCACTGAAAACCTGATATGTGCTCAGCGGTTAGATTCTTACCAGCTTCCTCTCTGTCCTCAGCCTCTCCCTGCACACTCAGGCTCCTCTGGGAGGGGGCAGGTCCACTGAGGACCTGGGGGTTCTTCCCTCTCACCTGGAAACAGCCAAAGGTCAGGCTGCTGAGGCGCTGAGCTTCCCCCGGACGGTCCAGGACTCCACGCCCACCGCTCGCTTTCTGCTCGAATGCTGCAAATAATCCAGGAGTTTTACAGTCATCAGGTGATAGACGTCCTGCAGTTTGATCCTATTTAAAGCATGACGTGTCCCACCTTGAAGTTGTTTCTGTAAGTCCAGGATCTGGACCTCCTGCAGCTTGTTGGTTTCTCTCAACGCTGCATTCTCAGCTTCAAACTGAGGAACAGGGAGACAGCAGAGTAGGCTCACTCCCACGGTGGGTTCATTACTTTAATTTATGCTCCAGCTCTCCCTGTGTCTCTTGGAACGTCCTGCTACTGTATTTACCTCTGATAGTTTCATCATCACCCATTCCTTGATTTTAGCTGCTTTCTCCTCCACTGTTTTAGCATCTTGAAGTCGGATCTGTCTCTGTTCAAAACCCAAATGAAATCAACAGAGGACTCAGTCACCTGGTATCCGAGCAGGGCCAACGTACAGATCTATACAGTTTCTACATGGAATGAACCTGTGTGTCTCAGTTGTTGCTGGGCATACTGGGATCCTGTACCTGCTCCTCCAGCTGCTGCTCCAGCTGTGCGATGCGGTGCTCCTTCTTGTGCTGGGAGGCCTGCAGCTCCTGGCACTGCTGAAACAAGCGCACCTCGGCGTCTCCACACGGACCTCCTGGAGCCTTGAGCTTCTCCTCCATCCACTGCGCCTGAGTCCGTCACACACGCTGACGCTTGAAAAGCGTGACCAGCGTCCACGCACACCCAAACGGAAAACTGCTTTGTTCTGGTTCCCTTACCTGCTGTTGAGCAGTAAAGGCTCGTTTTTCTGCATCTATCACCTGAGTCTCCAGCTGCTGAATCTGGAAGAATCACACATACATGAAATTCACCCAGCAGAAGGCCACGGTGTGCCACAGGGCTCTGGGGTTTTGACGAGGCTGTTTTTCTCCATATTTAGGCTACAGATGTAAACCATACAGATGCATATATAACAAATCGATCTGGTACAGGGAGTACCAGCAGTATTGGTTGAAGACCTCAGATACAAACAAGAGTATATTATTAAAGAGGTATTAAATAGATTGGAAATGACATAAACGGTTTCTGACAAACTTAGTCAGCTTCTCTTCCTGGAGTTTCTGCAGAACAGTAGTAGTTCAGTGGGAATCCGTGCATGGATCCAGAATGGAGTGAGGCAGAGTGCTCATAGGCTGCCAACTGTAGCTTCCACGTCACAAATGCAATCATTTTTTGTCTGCTGTTGATTCATAATGATGTGAATAGAGAAATACTCAGAAATGCCATTTTTGTCTTATTTTCCTTATTTTATATCCTCCATCATGAGCAAAATGCTACAAGTTAAAAACACCAAAAATTGGTTGGTTGAGTGGGTTCTTAAGGTTTGGATAACTTCATTTCTTCTACAGAAGTTTGCATATTTTAAATGAAGCTCCTTAGAAATCACATTTTGGCTGTAAAGGAACAAAAAAAACGCCCCTTTCACCCTCCGCGGGTGGTTTCTCACACAAGCTGGGGTCCTCTACCAGAGGCCTGGGAGCTGGAGGGTCCTGCAGTATTTTAGCTATTCCTAGCACTGCGCTTTTCTGGACTGAGAGGTCTGAGCAGTGACATGCGGTCGGGTGAGGCAAGTGAGCAGAGCCTCACCTGTCATAATCGTGATAAAATAGAAAAAGGTCAATTAAGTAAATATTATTTTCCACTGATCTGTGTTAAATATACATTTTTAGTCAACCCAACCCGTTTTCCACAGTTTGTGAGGTTAAAATAGCTGAATTAGAGTGTTGATCACAGACGCAGCAGAATCTCCTGGTGAGGCTCTGGAGCTGCTGTGCCTCATCTCTGACGGCAGGACTCAACGTTAACAGAGACGTGCGGCGGAAGCCCTGCTATAGGCCTGCAGGAAGGGCTGCAGGGGAGGCCTGGGGGGCAGACGTGAGCTGACAGCTGCTTTGGAGCCACACTGGTGCCGTAGAAACAGACTAGGAACGTCTGTCTCCATTGAGAGGAGAAACTCATATAAACTAAAGGAAAATGAGGAAAACTTTCCAACAGATCATAGAGATTTTTGTGGAGAAGGATCAACACATCATGGACTCAAAAAATAAGGCCAAACACGTTTTTCAATGTTTGCTTTTTAAAAATAACATGGGAATAAGTGCATAAAAATGTTAGTAAAATCATTTATTTTATCATTTTTATGATCATTTTCACAGACAACATTTGATAACTGATTAAAGCTCCAGAATTTGAAGTTGGAAAAATACCAGAAATAGTTACTGAGGGTCAAATGTGTGCTGAATGGCAGGCTCTCAGATCATTTTAAAGGCAAAGTGGTGCAACAGAAAATAAACAAGGTGGCCCTGATGTTAACACAAACGACACAGAGGAATTTGGGTTCTTTTTATTCTGAATTGAAACCACTGAGTGAGAGGATCCAGCAGGGTGTAGCTACAGCACATAAGCTACATGAGTTTAGGCTGCTTAATCCAAACTCTGTTTTTCAGAACAAATTCCTACAATATTCAGTGTTTAATGAAGAGTTGGTGCGGAGACAGAATGATGGATGCTTGGCTTAGTTTCAAAAGAGCAAGTAAGGAAAAAAAACATGGGTAAAACTGAAGTATTTTTAACAACATATAGGAAAAGTGTAGGAAAAGAAAGAAAGAGCCACAGTAAAAATGATCTTATCATCAAGCATGACATCAGATCCATCTTCTGAACTGAACTTGTCTCTACATTTGTGTGAGCAGAACCTCTGCAAGTGTGTAGAGATTAAATATCCAGTCCAAACGCCAAAAGCAACAGCATCAAATGATCCAGACGGTCTCCTCGATGTAATGAGGAGCCCACTCAGGATGGAGCAGAAAGCCTTGACCCAGTTCTGGTTCAGTTACTCAGAGGAATGTATATTTTCATCTCTGTCTTCAGACTCGACCCTCTTATGGTTTGGTTTTCCTTGTTCTCAGGTGAGTTGGTTGTTAACAAACTCGAGCACACTTTTAAGTCTTGAATTGTGTTTGCTGAAGACTATGAACATCTCTGGCTGTCTTCATTTCACCTGTCAAAAAGCCACAACAGATGAAAGCGGATTGGCACTCATTTCCCTTTCATACGGCTACAGAGATTTCTGCAAAGGCAAAAAACAGAAAGTGCAAGTGAGGCTCTTATTGGTAATATTTCTCTGTCACATTGACACTTGGTGAGGCTGTTGCACTGCAGTAGAAGTCACATCTCAAACCATGAACGAGCGAGGAGGAGGTGTGGTGTCTATGATGTTACAAGCAGCTCTTTGTATGCTAAGATCAGAGCAGCGCGTGTGGAGCCTGCCAGGAATGTGTTAAAACTGCCACAGCTCCTCCAGCTTCCAAACGTGGACACATGCTGGACCCTGACACACAACATACACAATATCTACACTCACATCACTAATATTTATCATTTTGAGTAGAGGGCAGAAAGACTGATTTATGCTCCACAGTCTTTGAAATTATTCCAAGAGGAAGAATCTGTGTATGCGGGAAAAAAGTGTTACAAAGTTGACAATTTCTGGTTGTTGTGTTTTCAGGTTTTGCTCTGTCAGTCACACCAGGTTCAAGTCATTACAGTAATCATCCACAGTGTCTTGATTCAAGGGATTGATCCTCCATGTATTGAAGTGTTTTCAGCTCCTGTCTGTCAAGTCGTCTGTAATGTCACTCTGTTGTTTGATGCTTTTGTCACACACTGAGCTACCTTATTAAAGCTCTAGTCCCTGCCTCTGCATTTTGGGTCGTCCCCCACCAGTTACAGACACTTTGAATATCCACTGCCCAGGGAAACAACAACCCTTTCATAAAAATATACCGACTGGCTTTTATAAGCTGGAATTTTCTGGGGAGGATTCTGTGCCAAATGGAATAGAGAGAAAAAGTTGTGCTGGAGAGAAGTAGATAAAGTCAGGCGGGCCCAGAGACTTTTAAGTACAGAAAAACAAACAAATTCAAAGAGAGAAAACATCAAGATGGACCAAAGTTGTCTGAGGGTTGAAGAGCTGAAGACTGACTGACTACTCCCCTCTCCCAGGAAGGACTGTCCTGGTGTTAGGCTGACGCCACCAACAGGAAGAGAATGGCAAGCCAGGACAATCTGGATGCAGTTACTGAAGCAACAGTGTAAATACCGACTGAACCCGGCAAACAGAGGATGGGACCCAAAGCCAACCTCCCCCAAGGGAAAAAAACGCACCCAACTCAGATGTTGTATGATCTATGAATTCAGAATCATAGGAATCAACGTCAGTGGGGGTTACCAGTGGTCCGTTGTCCCCTACCCCATCCCTTGAGGAAGAGGACAGCAGCTGCTGCAGTGGGGGTGGTTGTGTCCTGAGTGTGTTTGCCTCTTGAACCAAGTGTCCTCTGTTCAAAATAATGGTTGTCTGTGTACTAAAAGACTTTAGACAGTTTGTGTGCCCTCCATGCTGATGATGGGGTGGGGGGTTCAGATCTGTACTGCAAACCTGGAGAGAAGAGGCCACTGCCAAGCATCCCAACCCCCAAGGTGTGGCTTTGGACGCCCCTTTTCCCAACAACCCTGAGCAAATGCCATGAGGACACCAAGCTTGAAGACCAGGGCTGTCAAACATACGCCCACTGGTCGTATCCGGCCCACCAGATGGTTTAATCTGGCCCACATATGTTATGTTTTTCAAAAGAAATAATGAGAAGCAATACAGGGGAATCGGCACGTGCCAAAAGCCAGATCGAACAGCTCTGCATCGGGGAAAGATGTACTTTGGTTCCACGCGAGGCTCACCGCTGTTAAGTTGCTATAAGAGTGATCAGTAGTGACAGCCTGATGACCAAAATGCTGCCAAAAAGAAAAACAAGTTGAAGTGGAAAAAATGACGAGTTTTCTTTGTTCACAGAGCTGAATGCAAAACCTGCATGCTTGGTAGTTCATCAGAGCAGAAAAAACAACCGTCTGCATTAACTACAGCCGTGACGTCAGTGATGGAGCAGTGACAGACTCCCTATTGCAAACTAGTTGGTGCAAACATCCAAACCAAATAAAAAGGCATACTGAGGGCTGCAGAAGTCTTGTACCCCAAAAAGCAGTCGACCTTTCCAAACATGAGTCTGTCAAGGATTATGATTACAGATCCAACATCTCTGAGGAGATTTGAACGCCAAATGAAGGAATCCAGTCATTTATTGCATTTTCCGTCACTTTTGATAAAAGCACCAACATCCCATATTTTGCACAACTGTGCATATTTGTTAGAGCTGTTGAGTTTCTTGAGTTGATGGACACAACAACAGCTGATGGCATAGTCAGCTGTAGTTACAGCGCTGAATGATGTTGGACTCAATGAGTTCTATCGCTAGAGGTGACATGATGTGGTTCCTCACGGGAGGAGAGCACGGCCATCTTGGTGAGGTCTGCTGCACTGCATGCATGCAAACACATCTTTTGCTAAATGCCAGTTCATTGTGCGGGTTTCAACTGAATCGGAGAAATGAGTTCATGAAAGAGGAAGGCATAACACTTCACAGGTAAGGACTATCATTTTTTCTTGTAATGCTGCAGGGGCTTCATTAATAGAACACATGTTGACATGCATGATGCCTGCAGGGCCATTATCAACATGCTGCATGATGTACGGATAATTTGCTGTCGACATAAATGTAAACTTTATTTTGTTAACCCTATACACAGTATACTAGGACTAGGCTTTTATAGTAATATAGATTTATAACTTTATAATTGAGAGTTTGGTGCTCTGGATACTTTAAATTTACAGGTTCATATCACTGACAGCCACTGTCAACCATTACTAGGATTTATTGGAATTACTTGTTCAACATTATTGTTGTTTAAGACAAGGTCATGTTGCCAAACTGCACAACTCTTAAAGTAGTAAAATGAAGATCAGGCAGAAATAGACCAAATTGATTACTCACATGAATCAGTAGGGTAAATCTATTGTTGTTGGTTTTACATTTTTAGGGCTAATCTATTGTTGACTAGGAATAAAATATGATGAAAAATGTTGGATTTTTGTATAATGCTTTGTTGCAAACAGATTGAATAAAATATAAGTGTCATGGTACCTCCGTGAGTCCCCCCCCCCCTTCTCTGCATCCTCCCAGAATGGATCCAGCTGTCGGCATTCACCTCATCACCTGCACCGGTACTTAAGATGGCTTCGCTCCAGTGTTCATCGCCAGGTCGTTGCCCACTATGGTGCATGCATGGTCACAGCTACGGTCTAGTCTGTTTTGTTCATGCTCTATAGTCTAGACTAATTCTAGCTCTCGATCTGCCTACAGACATCTGTCCTCCACAAAGGCCGACCTGCGTTCAGTCCCACGCTCTTCACCTTCAAGATTGCCTTACCTGCCTAAACTCCAGCCACGCCATCAACTCCAGCCACGCCATCAACTCCAGCCACGCCATCAACTCCAGCCACGCCATCAACTCCAGCCACGCCATCAACTCCAGCCACGCCATCAACTCCAGCCACGCCATCAACTCCAGTCACGCCATCAACTCCAGCCACGCCATCAACTCCAGCCACGCCATCAACTCCAGCCACGCCATCAACTCCAGCCACGCCATCAACTCCAGCCACGCCATCAACTCCAGCCACGCCATCAACTCCAGCCACGCCAACCTCGCTCTTCGTCAGTCCACATCACTCCTCTTCGCTGGTGATGGCTCCATGGAGCTCAAACTCATTCAAACTTTCTTAACGTCAAAGCCTGGTGTATGATCATTTCTGGTTCCAGCGCTTGGGTCTGTTCTCCTCACAGCTAATCATGACAATAAGTTACAAAAGAAAAAATGTTGGACTTTTATAAATAATTTAATAAATAAATAATAATAATAAATTAACTTAATTAAAATAAATAAATAAATAAATAAATAAAGTAAAATTATGACATTTTAAACTGTACATTTATGAGAAAAACTCGTATTTTTATGAGATTAAAGTGGAGGTGAGCACACAGAGCAGCAGCAGGTGAACGCCACGCAGCAGCAGATCAGACCCACTAAATGTAGTTGAACAGGTGAGCAGAATGTTTATTGATAACGTTCCAAATGTTTGGAAGCTCATTTGTTTGATTTTGATTTATTAACGTTTTATTTATTGATGGGTGGTTTGCAGGATCTCTGCAGCCGTTGATGAAGACGTCGGTGTCCCTGAATCCTTTCTTCCTCCATTAAAGATCAGATCTGTACGTCTGTGTGACGCTTCCGTCTGAGGAGGAGCACCTTTTGGCATTTTCAACGTTCTATAACAGACTATTTTCATTCCTCTTTGTTGTTTAATGTTATAACGGGACGTTTCATCTGCAGGAGGGGGCGTATAGAACACTGTTTACTTCCACATTGGTGTTGGGATGACAGGTTCATGACGTAATGAGACAGATGAACTTCAGGTTGTGTGAATGAAAAGGAGAATAAAGGCTGCAGTGGTCCTCTACACCCAAACGTGTCTCTGAGCTCCTTATTTGACAGATGACACTCTGCTTTACCGACACCGAACTGCGGAAAGCCGGCTCCACTGAAAAGAATTTGATTCTGAGTCGTCAAAAGGTTCAGAATCTCTTTGTTTTTGAAATCTATTCAGAAATAAAGCTTCACAAAAGGCTCCACATATTTCATCTTCCAGCTTGGCTCCGATAAACGGACTACTTTTCCTTGTTAATTTATGACTTTTATCTCGTAAATTTACGACATAAGTCGTAATATAAAACTTTTTTTTTGTAAACTGGCCCTAAAACTCCGTCATACTTTTTATATACTGTACAATATATTTATTTTTTAAACATAACCAAATTGACAAACTGTTCAAATTTCTGAAATGATGCAGATGAAACCTCAAGTCAAGAAGGCGATGAAGTCCAGCTAGGTTTTTCCTCAGTGGAGTCCCTGATACTTTCCAGGACTTGGCAACATACAAACTACACACATACACACCTACACAAGCATGCACACACAGACGGGTCTGTGGAAACACTACACTCTTAGATCTTTGATATCACTTTGCCAGTTTGTTGTGTATAGTGGGATCTTTTAGGTCAATGGTCATATTAGTGAGTGCAGCTGTTTTCATGTCCAAACTGCTGTGAAAACTAACAACTCCAGTCTCTGTTGCGTGCAGTGGGTGGAGACTGGCGTGAATGCTGCCCAGTTTTCCTCTGAACGTTTTTAGAGTTCAGAGTCAGCCACACCCTGCCAGACAGCGTCGCAGTTTCCACTGTGCAGGATTTTCTGGACCAAAGTTGACAAATGGTGGTTCTGCGGTCACTGCTGCATTTGTCATTCTAGGGAAGAAATTATTGAGATGTAATATAAAGAGAACAAAGCCAGACACAATCTGTAAAGGGACCCTCCCTGTGGGAGCATCAGTTTGCACAGAGAGCTTCTACATCTAAGCTTGAAGGTACTTTTGGTCAGAAACCATGTGGTGATAAAACCCAACACATTGGTACAAATCGCTGGTATGCATATCTTCAGAAATTACTCTGTGCAAGAAAAACAACTTTTAGACGAGCGTTAAATGGACATGATACTCTCAAACATCCCCTCTAGTCTTTATATAGATCGTCTGGATTACCACAAATGACAAACCACACCGGGCTCTCTTAACAACGCATTTAGCATCTGGCACAAAGCAGCTGCTTGATTACAGGGCATGTGTTGTGCAGACAACATCTGGAGTCAGTCTCATGCTCACACCACAGAAAGGTAGCTACAGTTTTCTCAAGGACATCAGATCTTTGTTTTTCTGTAACTCTGCGTGAACAGAACAGCCAGGCTGCAGAGGCTGTGAGATAATGTTTCTCCTCCCTCAGTCACCCCTGCAGTCCGTTCCCTGCCAGATCCCAAATCCAGTTCCACTTCCATTCCTGAAATTCCACAACTGGTTCTCTGTGGCCAACCTCCCCCTGAACTCCATCCCTCCTCCATCCCTCCTCCATCCTCCGTTCAGACCAAACAGCCAGCTCACAAAGCCTCTCTGTAGGCTGGGAGCCTCATTGCTGACCTCCTCATGTAATCACTACAGCTAGAATGGGTTTGCCCGCATAGCAACACCCAAAAGTGTGAGATACTAATCTTACACATACTTCAGACACACAACAATGAAAGGTGTTGACAGACATGAGACCCGTTTAAAAAACCTTACAAAATTCTAACCAACCAAAACAATACAAATGTGGTTTTAAGACTAAAGTACCTTTTATTTCCCCTTTCTGCTCCTCCTAGCAGCAAAGTCATTCCTCGTGTCCGAATTCCCACTGTAACCCCTAAAAAACTATATAGTGCGGCACTATGTAGCGCCCTGGATTTTAACAGCAATTCAGACACAATTCTCACTGCTTTTTTCTTCTTATTTAACGCCGGATTCGATGTAATCGATTTCATGAAGTTAAAATCTAATTACTATGGGAAATTTGCAACAACTTATGAGTCCACCGTCTTCTGAAGATGAAAACGTTGCTTTTGTTACGGTAAATCAGGATGAGCCAAATGCAGGACCAGACTCCAAAGTTGAGGGAAGATCCAGAGATCTTTTAATGACAAAAACCACCACAACATGACAGGCCTAGGAACCAACACGATACACACCAAACAAAGACAACACTCTGACACACAAGGCAGAAACAGACACACTTAAATAGTGAACAAACAAATGAGCCTAACTGCAGACAGCTGATGCCACTCATGGAGGGCCACAGCAGAGGAGGCGGGGCCCCAGACTGGGACAGATTTATTCAAAGAACACATTTCAATGATTTTTTTGGCAAAAACTGTTACGACGCAATGCATCGTGGTCTATCTTCGCCAAGCCAGTGAGCATTGATGCAGAGACGTCTGGGACATGTCTAGGGCTCTGGATGTTGGAATTGTAGATTCAGACAGAACTACCAAACGGCTAACGTCCTACACAGTGCACTATGTAGGGGTGAATTTCTAATCAGGCTGAAAACAGTTTAATCATGATCAAACGGACCACAAACAAGATTTGTTTTTTGGGCCCAGATTTGGTGCTGAAAGTGATAAAGCAGGAACAGAAGAACTAACGAGTTCTTGAGGATCCGGCTTACAGGATGTGACACACATGGCCTCCCCGGTTCCACAAAGAGCTGCTTGGTTCTTTGTGACAGAAGAGCGCTCTATGGGCCAAAACCAACATCCCTTCATTTCCCTGCATTTACACACACACACACAAACACACACACACACACACACACACACACACACAACCCAACGCTTCACTGTTCTGATAAATATGCATCATACCATGAAAACATACGACTGCCTGGCCTGCATGAAGCCACATGCACACTCAGAAGGAGTGACCGCCTCAGCCTGCAAACGCACTTCCTGTCAATCAAACACACATGCACATGATATTTACTAAACTGGGCATTTCCTCCCCTGGGTGCTTCCATTTTAGCACAAGACTTTATTCTTTTCCTCAGCTCTTCACTTGAGCTTTCTAGGATTTTCTAAAAATCAAGTCAAATTACAACGAAAACAAGATAAAAATGTACTCAGGGTCTCCGAAAACGATTTCAGAGGCAAACAGTTCTTATGGTCCGTCAACTGTTACAGACTTTGCTAGAAATGCTTCAGAAATGAAACTCAAAATGAGTCTTTGGCACAGACACGAGGAAGGTGCACGGCTCCTCCTCATCCGTTGATGAGCTCATGCTCATAACGAGGTATTGGGGAATTTGGAGTCACGGTCCTCCGCCCCCGCACAGCTTTAAAACAACAAGTGGTGCTCGTGGGAGCCCGGGCAAAGGAAAACACATCAGCCGGAGGCCGAATGAGGGAATCGGAGCGTCAGCAGGCTCTGAAAACCAGGAGTCAGGTCAAACGGCAACACGCCATCAGGCCAGCTGAAAGGAGAGCAGCGGCTTTGAAAATACGTCATACTTCATCTGCTCCCAAAACCACTGTACCCTCAATACATTATATAAAAAATGGACAAAAAAGGGAAATAGTACAAAAATTAGACAAATCACCACAAATAAGTCAGAACTACTTTGTCCAGGTTTCAGATTATTACACCCTCATCCTGAGCGTCATGGAGTGAATACACAAACCCACCCTGGTCATCGTTTCATCTCTTTTAAAGGCGTTTCTCAGTGGTCTTTTAATGATCACTAGGCTGTTTTTGGCCAAAAAAACCCCAACAAAAACAAAAATGTGTTTTTTTTCTCAGGACAGTTTCTGCAGAGATGCAGGAGTTCAGTAGAAATTCCCCTCTGAGTTGTGGGCGGGGCGTTGGCGTGGAGCAAGCCCCTCCCTCCTTCTCCCTGTGCGGAGCAGAGCAGGAAGCAGCGGATTTTCTAAGGTCTTTTTCAAACGGCCTTTTTTCATCTGCTCCTGATTCACAACGATTTGAATAAAGAAATACTGAGCTTAATTTTCACTACCTGTGTTCTCCATCATCATATAAATGTCACAGGAACATGTTACAAACACCCAAAACGTCCCTTTGATCCGAATGGGTCTTTAATATAGAGTTTGAGTGTTTTCCTATTTATTCATTTAGATCCGTTTGGCAGAATCCCTTCAATGCCCAGAAGGCATAACTCTCAGTTTACTCGGACACAGCTAAAGTATGTTTTATTCTGATGCTAAAAATATGTTGCTAAAATTGCTACAACGCTGTTTTCTTTTTTTCATGCATTTTCTATTCCGTTTGTCTCTTTCGGGGTCACGGGGCTGCTGGAGCCTATCCCGACCACTTGTGACAGAATGAATACTTTTTTCTCTCACTGATGGATCTTTATGTTCTGCTTGTATCTGTTGGTTGGACTCTTTTTTGTTCTTTACATACATCTAAACAGCAGTAAAGACTATGGTTTTTTGGACTGAACCTCTGCACCAGAGCTTTCCAAAGTTCTCCATGAAATGTGGAGAACAATAAAAAACTATTTATGAAGCACTTTTCCATCCCTTACTTTCCAAATCCCGCTCATTTCGGCCGTTCCCAGACATTCAGGCAGGTTTTTCTGCTGAGCTTCCTTTAGGAGCGTGATGGGCGGGTGTTTAGGTCAACGCCATCATGTAGCAGAGCCATGTGGTCCAACGCTCGTTTACATCAGAGCCCTAATCTGCCTCCCTTGGGAGCAGCTTCACGTCCAGGCCACAGAGCCACAGGCAGCTGCTGTGCCCCCACCAGGAAAACATCACAGCTCTCCTCCTCCTCCTCGCCTTCTGAAGATCAGTGTGGTGCCAAATCTTCCCTGAGGTAACTTGGCAAACACTTTAGCACAGCTCATAACGGGGCGTAATGCTTTGAACCAACCTTATCTGCCGTGAGTTCCCGGATCTTGATGATCTGGACTCTAAATTTCAGAAGCAGCGTCTCCAAAGCCATGCACTTCTCCTTCCAGTCCTCCTGGCTCATGGACTCCTCCCCTTCCGCCATGTTGCCTTGGTGTTTGAGGAGCACACAAACACAACCATAAAACTAGGATCACGACTATTTTTACCCATTCATTCCCATCTCTGTTGGTATTTGCCCCCACTGGGACGTACTTCAAAGTAAAATACAACAAACGTCCCTTTTTAAGCCGTTTAAAAGTTCCACACGATGGGCGGTGTGCAAAAACAGACAGGGGCTTTGCTGTTCAGCAGATGTTTGCCCCCAGCGAGCACCTGAAATGTTCCAGGGCTGAGTTCAGCTGAAGCAGTGAGGGCGCTCTGCTCTTCCCAAACACGCAGACACCCTCTCTACAGTGGTGGGATTGCTTTTGTGGGGGGGTTCCAGGGAAACCTTCAATAACAACACAGAGAGCAGCGGACAGACAGGCATCACTGGCAGAGAGAGGAGGAGGAGGGGGGGGGGTAACAACCTCTCATTGCCAGCATGGCCTCGTCTCAAACAGACGTGTGGAGGAGGATCATCAGTGTTCTGGTTCTGGTTCTGGTTTACTAACGAGGAGGAAGGCAGCAGAGAAATGAACTCAGCAAAACACCAGCAACTATGCAGAACCACCAGCTGCAGCCTGCAGCACCCAAAGAGCCATTCTGGGGGGGTTCCTACCACAGAGTCTAACTTTGCTCTTTAGAAACAAAAGATACTTGCTAGTAGATTGGTTATTGTCAGCTGTGATAAAAGAAGAAAAGAGAACCCATTATTTTACTGTTTGTGGTGCATCTGTGCCAGAAATATGTAAAGCAAAAAAAATAAACGAAATTAAATCATAGTTAATTATATATATATATATATATATATATATATATATATATATATATATATATATAAGTGCCCTAAAAATCCTTTAGTTTGTTAAAAAAAAAGAAAATCTGCATTATAATCTGGTGCGCCTGAACATGCACATGGTGATGGTGCACAAAATGTCTTAGTTCAACTTGTGAGACATAGTGCTCTTGTGAAGAGTTAACTTTACTCTATCTTTACTTTATTACTTACTTTTTTACTTTACAGTTTCTCTTTTGTATTAAATCTCTTTTTCTGTTTCTAGTCTAGAGAAGTAAAGGAGCTCCAGAGCTGCAGGTCACAAACCGCTGCTGTGAACTGAGCTTTGCCGGAAGACTTCAGCTTTTTCCATCATGATGTTGGTGGGGGAAAAAAACTCATTTAAAATGTCTGTTATGGAGTTACATTGTAATTTATGAACTGGAAAATTAGTTTCATTCAATTCAGAGGTTGTTTTATTATAGTTACGTCACAAAATAATATATAAACAATCGATGCTTCTTTGGCCTCAGGGAGTCTTCCTCCATTACAGCATAAAAGTGTGAAAAATTCCAAGTGTTTCCTCAGTCTATGAACTTCTATGCTTATTTCCGCCTCATTCATAAAGGAGGTGTCATTAAATTAAAGAATTATGGCTTTCTAAAAAATGTCCCAGGTTTTTTAAACGGACCAGCGAGGCCGTGAACGCAACACGAGTATAACCCAGGGGAAGCCAGAATAGTTTCTAGAAAAAAACTGCATTAGTTGTGATGGGCACTTCCTGTTAGAAAGTCAGCGGCCCGGATCACCACGAAGCGGCTAAAGGAGAATTTACTAAAATATTATTCAAATAAACAGTTGGCTTTTTTCTTTTTTCAAAGTAACACAACAAACTTTTTTCTTCTTCTTCTTACCTGATATACAACTGCCTCTTAAATGAGTCTTCACGCCATGTCGTATCGAGCCGTCGCGTTTTTGACGTTAAATATGAGCAGAAAGAGGCTAATGACAAGTAAAAACGGTGATTTTCTGTCTGTCCCTCAGCTTTTTATTTCTGCTCAGCTAAAGTTGAGGATAAACTTTTTTAAGGCGGGGCTTCTTGAAATCGGACCAATCATATATTGAAGAGGCGTTTCTTCTTACTGAATGGTCGTGGTTTGGGTTTGATTGACATGGTGTCTTCTCCAATAGAATTCCGGAGCGCAACTTTACGAATACCAGGAAGTGACGTGTGACCCGTTGCAGCTCAGACTAACGGTGCGTCAAGTTATTTTGGAGGATGAAAGATATTAGTATTGAAATTTCACGTTTACAGCACAGTTATTAAAAAATACGACGTTAATTTGTTTTAAATCACGAAGTTAATTAAAGCACATTTTTAATGAAAAACACCCCAAGTTTCTGCATTTGTTTGGTAGATACCGTTAAAAATATCTTATTCTGAAAATCGTACCGGAAACAAGAAACCGCATCCGTTTATTCGCAAAGCACAGGAGGAAACCACATGCTGACTGGAGTGAACATATAAACGAAATTTGTTATTACACCTTTGCTAGGCTCTCCCGGTAATTAACCCGTTTTAAAGTCGCCTTTTGTTGGATTTGACTTCTGTCCTTGACGGACTGTGAGTTTCATGCAGCTAGCTAATGTTAGCATCGTCAGGACTTGACCAAAGTCTTAACGTAGTGGGTACAGTCAGAGCTGCGGCACAAGCTGGTTTACCCTTTTACTGAATTTGAAGCATTGATTGGAGAAGACCATGGTGGTGAAGAAGAAAGCTGCCAAGGTGGAGGCTGCAGTGTTGGACGAGGAGAAGCTAAACAGGCTTATAGGTAAGGAGGTTTACTCATGACATGCAGGCAGAATCATGAATAAAAATGTTCTCTTGGAAGATGAATTGTAAATAAATGTGAGCATTTGTCTTTTTTTTTTCTTTCTAGCATCTCTCTGTATTGGTGGAGGAGACGAGGAGGCGAGACGGGTCGCTCAGAGCCTGCAGTCCTTCCTGCAGCTCACAGATCCAGTGCAGCAGGTCCAGCTCATTAAAAAGGTGGGTCCACTCTCAGGCAGAGGACTGCTTACCAAACACGAGCCAAGCATGTTGACGGCCCCGCTGAATCAGACAGGGTCCCAGTTGGAGGTGCTGACAGAGGAGCACTCCGATGGCATTTTGGATGCTTGTCTTCACACACTATCAGTGGTCTACACCACCCTGCAGGCCAAGAACCCGCTGCAGCGGGCTATTGCCAGGTACAGACAAAACAAGCAGCAGTGAGGATCCTGTGCATGTCTGAATGAGTCCATGTGCAGACGTAGCTCCTGGATTCACATGGTGTCTGTGTCGTCAGCGTTCTAGGTTCAGTACCTGGGTGGCTCCAGGAGCGGGCCGGCGACAGTTTGTGCGGCTGTTTGTCTGATTGTATGAACAGGTCGTCCTCAGACCGACATCCACAGATTGTTGACATCATTGCTACTTGTCTGGATGGTTTCCCTCTTGGTAAGATTTTTTTCTAGCTCTCTGCTGATTGCCATAGAAACTGGGGGGAGGGGGGGCACTCTGATGAAAGTGGTGTTTTCTAAATATGTTCTTCTTGTGGCATTTTTCTGATGATGGAGGACGTATATGAAGAAAATGAATCCAGCATTTCAGAGTTTTTTTGTTTATTTATTTATTTTTACAAATTGTGAATCAGGAGCAGACAAAAACATGCAGGTAAAAAAAGCATATTTATGACGTAGAAAATGTGCTGGATGGGCCAGAAGCCCCCTGCTCCGCTCCGTTCTGATGCTTCCACTTGCAGACCAATAGATCCATGTGCGTCTTTGCTTTCCTCATCTGAGCTGGAATCTGGATCTGTTTGGATCTAAACTGAACGGCTGGTTAGCTCCAGTACTGTTCGCCATTTCTGTTGCACCTGTAATGTTAGGCTGGGGGTGGCGGTGAGGGGCTGCCCTGCACCAATGGTCTCATCTGCAACTCAAAGGTGAATTTCTAATGAACTACGGCCACTCTATGACCTAGAAACAAAGGTATTTTTATTTTTATTTTGGCTAAAAACAGCAAAGTCATAGTCAAAAGACCACAGGTCAAAAGATGATTGGAGCGGGACTTTAGCATTTCATTTTACCATGAATTACTACATGTTTTTATTCTACTTTTCTAGGTGAGAAGTGCATCAACAAGCTTTTGCCTGAAGGTTCGTTTCCACCTTAATTTGAAACGCTCATGAATCAGGTGTGTCAGGTTGTGATTGTTCACATTTATTTTTATAGTGTTGAAGTTTCTCCATAAAGTTTTGGAAGATTACCCCCGGCAAAACAGGTACAGAAATTCCTTCTCTGATGCTGCGTTCACACCGGACACGATTCGCCCGTCAGGGGCGTCAAGTGTTCAGGTGCATAGCCCACCGGCTGCGTCCACTCGCGTTCAGGCGGCCAGTTTCAGTGGAAAGTCGATGCAAACATACAAACCTGGCGTTCACTGAGCGCGCTCTGACTTGGATGTAATAGTGCCGTGTTTGTGGCGTCCTTTTAAAAACACGGGAGCGTCAACCGCTGCAAAAATGATCACGAAGGAGAAACTAATAATTGCGGATTAATAAGACATCAAGCTGGATATTTATAGAAAAAGAGGTGTGAAAACACAAAGCCTGGAGCGCTTATGAACAGTAAAAACAGAAAAGAAGAAGAATCCTCCTCCCTGCCGCTACCTGCGTGTCTGGCACTGATCTGGTGAGAACAGCACAGCTGAATGCGTGTTCATGACACCGCATATAGCATGTTCTTGAACGCACCACACGCCGCCAGTGTGTGTGCACCTTCAAGTCAATGTACAGACGTAACCTGAGGTTCTGTGGAGCGATCTGGGCTCCACGCCCGACGCCCAGATTGCGCCGTGTCAACCAATCAGGGACTCATGTGGCCATGTGATGTTCTCAGTGAGTCAGTCAAAGGGTAGAAAGATCAATCCAGTCCGTCTGGATGCGGGGATTTTCCCGATAACTTCCATCCATGTCTTGACCCTCTGGGGCGGAGGCTGTCCCGGTTACTGTTGGGCAAAGACGGGATGTTCTCTGAAACGGGTCGCCAGCGATTGAGCTATGATGGCCGGACGCTGGGCGTGGCGTTCTCCAACTCCAGCTCTATGGGCTCTGTGACAGGCTGGCGAGCTGTCAGGGTGTATCCCGCCTTCGCCCAACAGAAACTGGAACTCTGCGGGGGGGTCGGGTTTTTATCCCCCCCCAGCGGGTTAAGGCTCCTGCTGAGCCACAGACAGACAGAAGTAGCGTTTAAACCGGCCACCATCCAGCTGCAGCTCCCACCCAGGAGTGAAGAGCTCCGGCAGGGACTCTGAAGGATCGCCGCTGAACCCCGCCGCCGGCGCCTCTGTAGAACTTTCCAAACACACAAACCAAAGCTGCTCGCTCAGCATCATCCATGTTTCCCATGATGTGACAACTAATGAGGCCCAGGAAAAGGTTGACGGTTGCTCTGCGGCCGGGGCATGGAGCAGTACCTTTGACATGCGTCCGGTGTGAACATTACACACCCACACCTGGAATAATGCATGTGCTGTCAACACAACTTGACTGTCTTTTGTAAAACAAATGAGTTTTGTTTTTGTTTTTTACTTTTTAGTGTGCAGTCATGGTATAAAAGTTTAAATTCAACTAATTACATATTAGTTTTACACAACTGGTGTAATTCTTTTAGAAAACGTCAATGTTTTTTGTTGTTTTAATGGAAACGGATCACTGTAAAGTTGTGCTTCACTCTGAAAGGAAATGATAGTCAAACAACAACTGGAGAAACCCTCAACTGTGGCACAGAGTAACAGACCACCAGAAGGCTGAAAAATGTAGATCCCTCCTACAGAGAAGTGGCAAAGACAGTCAACGTTTCAGGAAGAAGAACACTTTCTATGAGCATCAAAGCTGACTGACAGGAAGAGAATAACCCCAACCACAGGACCAGCGTCCGACAGGGGACATCTGCATGACAGGCAGCTCACAGGACAACAGCTTCAAGTGAGAACTTTGATCTGCAGGATTTACTGGAAGAGGTGCACCGAAAAAGACCACAGAATCAAAGATTTTCAGGTCACGGAAGTAACAACTGCAGACTGGAAGTAGATGTTATGGATGAATCAGAGTTTGAAATCTTTGTTTCACCTAAGTATCAAACGGTGAAAGGATGACTCCACAGTGTGTGACATCCAATGGTCAAGCATGGAGGAGGAAGTGTGATGATTTGGTGGGTCCAGAAGTGTCACTGGTTCAGAGTTGGTCCTCCTGAACCAGTACTACCGCAGCGTCATGCTGTTCTCCGTGTTCTGAACCCAGTTGGTCAGTAGCTCCTCCTACAACAAGAGAGGAACCAGAACAGCCAGAACAGAAATCCAGGCTCTGCCAGAACGTCCTTGAAAGCACAGAGGCTGTGTGGACTCGAACCCGTGGATCTGCTTTAAGGCCCGTACACACCGGGACGAATTTCGCCGACGATTTTCGTCGGCGAAATTCGCCTCGTGACTAAACAAAGGGCACCAATGAGAGTGTGCACAGCGACGCGAAAAAACGCCACGCGTCACAGCGTCAAAAAAAAAAAAACGCCTCGGGTTCGTTTTTTCTTTTTGACGCCTCGCGTCGAAATCTATTCAACCAATGAGAATGGCGCTTTTGCTCACGTGTCTGGAGCTTCTGAAGTTACAGTAAAACACAACTTGGGGGCGCTCAAACACAACACTGCCTTTCTGAGCACACATACCAGCAAAGAAGATAGACGCCAAGTAGCGGCTACACTGCCGCAAAGAAATAATGACGGACATTCTAAAATATCCCCGAAAACGCTCATGAGACATTTTCAGCTCTTGTACCAGTCGATAAAACTCACCATGTTCTTCTGACAAGCGCGTAAATAGTGGCTCTCTTCTTCTGAGTGACAAGCGACTACCTTGTGTACAGCGCCATCTAATGTCAGGGAATGAAATTGCATGTTCAGTCGGCTCATCGTCAGTGAAAATCGCCTGGGTGTGAACACAAAAGACGTGGCGAAAAACGCTGGCGAATAACGCCTGGCGAATATTCGTCCCGGTGTGTACGGGCCTTTAGGGTGGACAGACTGCTGTAACAGTTGGTGATCTATAAAAGATGGAGGCTTTAATGAATGAAGAGTTTAGATCCAAACATTTCGTTTTGTGACTCCAGCTGCTTATTTTTAACCTTTTTTGACTTTCAGAGTGAAACAAAACCTCCCAGTGAACAGTTTCCCATAAAACCCTGGACACCGTGGTGGTGCTGATGGCTTTTGACCTGTTGTGTGTGTCTCTGCTGCCCCCTGCTGCTCCTTCAGCGGCCTTTCAGGCCGTCCCATTGCTCAGGCCCAGCTCATGCAGTCCTGCCTTTCTGCGGTGAAGACCTCCATGCTGGTGCTTCAGAGATCCCAGGACTCCCTGAGCTCTGCTCTGCAGGCGGGGCCGCATGGCGCCGGGCTGGAGGACACGCTCTGCAGCCTTCTGGGCTGCTACATCCACATCCTCACTGACGGTGGGAAGCAACAGAGCGTTGGAGCTGAAGCTTTAGACACACGTCCAGCTTTTCTCTGACGTTTGGGTTGAAGTGTGTGTCAGGACTGATATTCTGACTGTCCCCTCCCTCAGAGGAGTTCATTCAGTCCGTCCAGAGTACAGCGGGGATGGCGGTGGTGTTGCTGCTCAGGTCTGTCATGGGGGCTGGAGAAGAAGTTGCTGCTGTGGTGAGTTTATGTACTATAATTTATTTATAAAGACTCTTATAATAAACACAAGGAAACAACAAAATCAAACTAGAAGCAGCTGCATTTCTAGAAGAAAAGGTGGAGTTGAATGCTCTATTGCTGAATGAAAATGAAATTTAAAAGACAATAATTGGCAATGAAATAAAGAGAAAAATGATCAAAATTGACCATAAATAAAGTGAAAACAGCACAATAACAAAAAAAAGATATTTCTGTGGAAAATGCCAGAGCCGGGTCTCGAACCAGCGAGCTTCTGCTCTAAGGATTCCCATGTATTTCAATGGGGGCAAAAATCCTGGAATATCATGAGAAGTTGAAGGATTTGAAGGACCAAAGGTCATCGCTGGAAAATGCTGAACAAGCTGAACATTAAAGTAGTTAAATAGTTGAAATACCTGAAAAATTGTAGAAGGAGTTAAGCAGCAAAAAATTGGCAGAAGATACTAGAATAAAGAAAGTGAAACAGGAAAACGATGGCAAATAGTGACATTAAATAAAAGAATAAAGTAGCATTTGTCATCAGTGGTTTCTGTCTGCTGTTTGTGTGAGAACAGTCCTCACTGATGCAGGATCTCCTGTCTTAGAGCGGATGGTCAGTATTGAGCTTCACTGTCGCCTCTTCATGGTCAGTACAGAAATGACAGGAAACCTTTACTGCTCTCAAAGAGAATACACTGCAGGCCCTCTGGATGTCCTGGAATCATCTGGGCTCATCTCAATGATCTGAAGTCTCTGGTTTTCATTATAAACACTTCCTTGACTGGATGATTTTTTGTTGGTGATTGTGAATTGGTAGTTCATAGACTGCTGCATATTCAAAGGGCCAGAGTTAAAAAGATGAACAACGTTTGACTTGATAGCGGATCATTCCAATAAAGACACGTTGTTCATGTGTGTGTGCTCGTGTGTGTGTGTGCTGTCATGTGTGTGTGTGTGTGTGTGCTCATATGTGTGTGTGTGCTGTCATGTGTGTGTGTGTGTGCTCATGTGTGTGTGTGTGCTCATGTGTGTGTGTGTGTGCTCGTGTGTGTGTGTGCTCTCATGTGTGTGTGCTCATGTGTGTCTGTGTGTGTGTGCTCTCATGTGTGTGTGTGTTGTGTATCAGGTGTGCGGTTTGCTGCTGGCCTCGACTCCAGGTGTGGGTTCAGCTCCTCCGTTCCTGAAACGCCGCTGTGAGTGTCTGTGCGTTGGCGTTCGCCCCTCGGCGGTCTCTCTGTACCTCTGTCATGGCGCTCTGGCCATGCTGAGCTGGAAGAGCGCCCCCCCAGGGCCGCAGGGGGAACGGCTGCTGCTGCTGGTGCCGGACGCCCTGCTGGGCTTAGACGTCAGGTAACGGTGACCTCTTGGACCTGGCTCAAATCCACAGAGCTCTGGGTCTGTGTAACAGTCTTTTCCTGCAGAGTGAAGGAGTCCAGTACCGCCATGGTGGTGGCGCGGGTTTTGACTCTGTGGAGCGCCGCAGCTCTGGACCGCCTGCAGGGGGAGCCACGCCTCTGCTCCCCCAGCCTCCAGAACGCCCTCAGTGGAGGATCTGAAGTGCAGCGCCGCCTGCTGGAACACGTCTACTCCCACTGGGAGCATCCGCTGGACGGGGTCCGCCATCAGACCCGTTCCCTGTTCCGTAACCTGCTCCTCCTCCACCAGCACGCCAACCCGCCCGTCCTCCCCCCACACGAGGATCCGTACATCAGCGAGCTCACTCGCAGCCTCCTGGCTCTAGAGTGGCACATGAGGGGGAAGTACGGCTCTCTGAGCTGCCTGGTGGAGCTCTACGGGGCCAAGCACCTGCTGGACGTTGATCCACAGCTGCCGACCTGTCTGCTGGGTTTGATGGGCGACCAGACGCTGGCTCCATATGCCAGCGACCTCCTGGAGAGGCTGTTTGTGAGCCACAAGGCCCAGCTGGCAGCAGAAGCTGAGGACTGGATGGAGGGCTGGCACCAGACGTGGGTGGGGCCCCTGCTGCGCGTCCTCTGCGGCGCCAGACCCGAGCAGACCACCTACACCCTGGACTACTTCCTGCCCAAGCTGCTGCGCTGCAGCCCCTCCTGCCTGACGCACATGGTGCAGGTGCTGCAGAACAGCCCCCCCTGCACGACAGGTACTGGACTGCTCCCTTCAGAATCTCAAAACAGAACAAACGGGTTCTCAGCTCAAAAGAGTAGAAACAAAAGATCTGCCTCCTGCTTCTGTTTCATCACATGAAATACCAGAGTCTCTCCTGATTGGTCAGATAGGTTGCTATAGAAACAATGACTCAGACGGACTCTGGTTCCAACATTCACATTGTGTCGTGCAAATAGAACAAACTCCATACTTGGTTCTTTGTTGCACTTTAAAGGGCCTATTCCATGCTAGTCTTAGCCCTTGTGCTGTCTTGTGGGGTCCAGATGACCCCAGTGGGGTCATCTGGACCCCACAAGACAGCACAAGGGTTAAGCCTTCTATAGTAAGGCATATCCATATATATATATGATAATTTATTACCTTTGGCGCACAAAAGAATGAATTTTCTAATCAAATATTCGTTATTCTCCTGAGCTTTATTCCAACCAGGAAGTAAGACGCCTCTATCTCTGAGGCTCCGCCCATTTCATGATGTCAGCCTAGAGCCGGCCTCAGCAGCGTGTCTGCGTCGCGTCCACCAAAACAATCAACATCCGAACTTTTGCAGAGATGGATGAGCGTACTGAACATATAAAAGGAAAGAGTTTGGCCCATCACCGCTGGCTCCGTGCAGAAAGTGGGCGTGTCTGTTAGCCTGGGGGCGGTGATGGCAGGGCAGACTCTTCCTGGAAGGGGCGGTTCTTTGTCTACATGGGCTCATGGGAATCCGACTCGTATTCGTGGGTCGGGAGGGGCTGGTGCTCAGAGAGCAAATCTGATCCACATATCACTTTGGGGTTTCTTTGCATTATGAAACCCTCACAGGCTCTGAACAGGGATTTTGCATGGTAGAGGCCCTTGAACCTTAACTAAAACTAGGCCCAAAAGACTTTGCTTGATGGTGAGTGGGTCCTAACTGCCTGCTGACCTCATCTGGACGGATCTTCTGCAGTGTCTCCAGGGAGCAGGTGTCATCAAACCTGTTGTTGGGGGGTGTGCAACGCCCCGCCCCGCCTCTTACTAAGAGCGCGCTTCAGGCCGTCTGTCTGCGCGCGCACACACGCACACTTTTAACCGAACAGGATTTGTGAAAATAGATTTAATATTTAAGTTGCAAATTACACAAGAGAAGAATGCATCAAAAGATGAGGCTGGAGGAGGACATGAATCTCTGTAATAATATCAATACAAATACGTGTTTTTTTTCCTGCGGGACGGGGGACGATACAAAATCAATGCATCTCTATTACAGTGCGGGACTAAATTCTCTGAGTTTTGCGGGTGCGGGCGGGAGTGGACATACATATTGCGGGAGCGGGCGGGATTGGTCAGAAATTCAGCGGGAGCGGGATGAAGAAAATAGTCCCGCGCAGGGCTCTAGTGTGTGGGTCCTAACTGCCTGCTGACCTCATCTGGACGGATCTTCTGCAGTGTCTCCAGGGAGCAGGGGTCCCTTGGGGGCGTTAATGACCTGCTTGCGAGCAGCGAGGGCTCAGGGGGTCGCTCTGCCCTCAGAGCGGGCTCTGTGGGGAGGCCTGGTGCCCCTCCGTCTGCTGCGGGGGGCGCTGCTTCACAAACACGACCAGGTGAGTTAGTGGGCGCCGTCGGGGTCCGCGCTTCCGCAGGTGTTCGGCCCTCAGCTTTCTGCGGCTCCATCTCCAGGTGAGGATGGACGCTCTGGGGCTGGTGTGTGAGAGCCACCGCAGCACCGAGGTTCTGACTTCACACGAAATGGAGCTGAGTCGGCATTTCCTCCCCCCCAACCTCAACAGCCAGTCACCTGGCGTCCGGCAGCAGACAGTCAGCCTGCTGAAGAAGGTGAGGCTTTCCCGTGACTGCAGTTCCCTGCTTGTCTGTGGGAGCAGACGAGGATTCTGGGCTTTCCCTGCAGATGCTCTGCAGAATGAGGGACAGCACGCAGCTGCTGCAGAAGAAGCTGATCCAGGAGGCAGACGAGGAGCAGAGAGACCCAGTCCAGGCCTGCCTGCACCAGTACAAGGTCCACAAACGACAAGGTCACAGAGGTCACCTGAGGGAAGCAAAGCCGTATTGATGAAGCGCTTTATGCTGCAGGAGTTTCTGCGCTGGCTCTGCGTCAGCCTGCTGGACACTCTGTACCCCGGAGCTTCCTTCTCCAAGTGCCTCATGTCCCTCCATCTACTGGGTTTGCTGGGGCAGTTCTTTACCTTCAGCACTGGTAAATCAAAATGCTCAAAATGCTGTTTTGGGGGCTTTTATCGAGTTCTGGGGACATTTTTCTCATGATGGAGAACGTCTGTAAATTGAGTTTCTGAGAATTTCTTCATTCCAATAGTTGTGAATCAGGAGCAGAAAAAAAGATTGTGTGAAATTGAAAATACGCTGGGCGGGGCCACAGCCTCCCCGCTCTGCTCCATTCTGATGCCTCCATAACTAGATCCATGTCCGCCTTTGTTTTCCTTTTCTGAGCTGGAGTCTGGATCTAAACTGATACACTAACGTCAGCATGGGGTTGTGAGGCTGTAAGCTAGCGTGTAAACAGTGAACTCTCTGCTTTTGAAGGGCAAAAGAGGATCGGAGTTGGACTTGAAGGTTTGTGAGGTCCTCTATTCTGCTTTATCTCTTTTTTTATTTTTCATTCCACATTTTCGCCAACAGGCTGAAGCCCATCGGTGAGGCTAATTCACACACTAACATCGATTGTCATGTGAAAAGGCCAAATAAATGTGATAAAGCAGTACATATAATGCAATAAAGCAGAGAAGTCCACCATTTTTACATTTTCACAAACCTTTGGGGCAGGAGTCGGCAGCAAAAAATGCAATGTGAGGACAGGAAGAGAGGAAAACATTTGCTGAAATGCAAATATGCCAAATTTAGCCCAACAGTTAGCTGAACACGAGCATGAAATACAACAGTTTGTCACGCGGTTCGCCGTGGCACATGGAGACCACACCCGTAATGGGAGGACATTAAAAACATGAAGAGAATGAGTCTTTTCCTGTCCGTTTGCGTTTTCCTCTCCATCTCACCTGCGTTCTCTCCCCACCGACCGTCTCCCGCCTCACAGACCCGGATGTCTTCGCCCTCGGGGAGGTTGTGACGCCCGCACACGCTCAGAACGTCCTCCACTGCGTTGCCAGCAACTTCCTGGAGGTCAAACAGCTGGCCTCCGTGGTGCTGCGTCAGCTCCCGCCCTCAGCTGTTGGACTTCAGGTAAATCTGGCAGCAGTCTGGAAGTCTCTCAACCCAACAGGAAAATGTGATTTATTTGAGGTTTTCTTTTACATCTCTGGCTCTGTTCTTCTTGTTATTCTATGAAACGTTTCTAGTGCTGAAACAAGCGTGTTGTTGTTTGGAGAAGACATTTATCCAGCTTTATACCATCATCTGGGTGAATTCTCGATTCTGATTGGCTGCTGGGTGTGCATTATGAAAGTGATAATGCACAGTGATAATGCACTCCTAAAAAAGAAGTTCCGGTCACCGAGCTTAAATGTTCTGTATCACTGCGCCGGCTTCTTTAAAATGAACTTTAGCTTCATCATCTGGATAAAAGCAAGCGTCAGTGAGCTGATGATGATGATGATGATGATAATGATGATGATCAGCATAGATATCGCTTTCCTTTGCTGCTGTGGTCGAGGCCCGCGCCACACCACCTAACAAATAGTCCGTTTTTGTGAAAAAAGCGATCCAGACTGAAAAAATAACAAGAATAGAGTACTGAAACTGGTTGAATATGTATTTCTTTTGTGAGTGACCATGGTAGAGTGGGTTGATAATGCACACTTTGACGGCCATTAACCCTTACTGAAGCACCGGAGAAGGGTGGCGGTCAGAGGAAAGTGCAGACAGACTCATTTCCTGTCTGTTTTGTAGGATGTGGAGCGAATGCGCTGCGTTCTGCAGGCGGCTCTGGACCTCAGTACCAGCAACAAACCCTTCGACAGCGTCACAGCCGCCCACCTGCTGCACCTGCTGCTGCACCAGCCGGACCTGCCCAGGGCTCTCGTGTGCTGCTCCCAGGAGCCGGACCCCCCCCTCCAGCCGGCCTCCCCGCCAGCCCGGGCCCCTGAGGCCGTCATCTTGGAGCTCAACACTCTGGCTGGTAGGAGCCCCAACCCCCGTAAACACGCAGACCGAGGTGTCCGTCATTAACCGGGGGGGTTTCTGGCCTCAGTGGTGCAGTTCTTGCTGCGCCGTCTGCAGTCCGAGGTCTCCAGAGCCGAGGCGTCTCTCCTGCAGGCCGCCGCTTCCTTCCCTCTCTACGGGCGAGCCCACTGCATCACCGCCGTCCTGCAGCGCCTGGACACAAAGTAAGACTCTCTGAGCTGCCTGATACCCCCCCGATGAAGGCCTTAAGACCACAGCCGGGCTTTTGTTGTTTGTCGGATGGCCTTTCAGGAGTTTGATTCAGACGGAGCAGTGGAGATCTCTGGTGGGACAGCTGATCGCGGTGTGCTACAGGATGTCAGAGGTTGTGTCCCCTGTAGTCCAGAGCTCGTCACCAGAGGGGCTCATCCCCATGGATACAGAGTCAGGTGATTAACCTCACTGTGTGAACACACATCTACGTAGAGACTGAATGGTTATGTGGGGGTGTCAGTAACCCAGCTTGTGTGCATTCGGACAGAAACCTCTGAGGGCCTGCAGAAGATCCTGCAGGAGATTCAGCCCAGAGACTCCAACGACTTCTTCAACAGGGCCAGAGAGTTGGAGAGCAGTCAGCCAGACGCTCGCGCTCAATCCCAGAGCGCACAAAGACCGACACTCCACACAGGTGAATGACACAACAACATCCCAAACATAAGCAAGCAGGGTTTGACTGCATGCAGTACTCCTGGCATCCTGAAGGGGGAGGCGTTTACCCCGTTCAGTTACCAAAGACACTTCAATCCGGTGGCCCTGAGGGGCAAATTACATCAACAAACATTTTAAAGAGCACAAGATCACAACGGCAATTAAAAGAGTAAAAATAAAGAAGCCAGTAACAACAGCAATGCTTGTTGGACAACAAAAGAAAATCCTAGAAACCAAAACGTCATTCTAATAGAACAAAACACAATAAAAAAATGAAACAGAAGTAAACAACTTTACCAAATTTCAGGCAAAAACTTCCTTCTGCTTTCTCTCTTTTTCAAACATCGTCCTCCAATCAGGATCTTTTACTACCTTCTACAGTTTCTTATTCTGTCTGATCTTTTAACGTTTCATTGTCTGGAAACGTCTTTTCCGTAGGTCAACTGGTCACTCTAACTCTAAAAGTTGTCCCTAGGTGTGAGCAGGGGTGTAGTGTGTGACCAGTCTGTGGCCCTGCGACAGAGGGGGGACCTGTCCAGGACGTCCCCTGCCTTCGCCCATGAGCGTACAGGATAGGCTCCAGCAGCCCCGTGACCCCGAAAGGGACACAACGGGTTTAGAAGATGAATGAATGAATGGATACTTTTGATTAAATAAATGTTGTTTTTTTGGGGGTTTCTGAAAAATGTGTTGATTTCTAACGTAACGTTGTTCTTTAAGAATTTCTTTGTCTTTTTTATTGTCGTTGTGATCTTTAATATATTTTTGGGGCAAGTGGGGTATTGATGTGATTTGGACTTCAGGGCTCTTTGTGTTAGCATTTTGACAGACACATTCATTTGCTGTTAAACAACTCTAACTTGCACTTTCACATGTTAAAAGCACATTAATTAGTATGTCATGTTTGTGTCTTTGGTTGGATCCTGCTGCAGCTGCAGGGGCTGAGGGATACCGAGTGACGGCTCAGATGGTGCTGGTCTGCTGCTGGCGGAGCATGAAGGAGGTGGCCATGCTGCTGGGGCAGCTGTGTCAGAGTCTGCCCCTGCAGCACGCCGATGGGGGCGGCCTCATCACAGAGGAACAGGTGAGGCTCACCGATCCCCAACACGCCAAACCATCAGTGGTCTCTGTTCTCTCAGACTCACCTTGGATGGTTTTTGGCATTAAGGAAAAGAGCTGAATGGAGGTCAAAGGTTAACTAGCTCCAACTCTAACCCTTGTGCTATCTTGTGGGGTCCAGATGACCCCACTAGTTGGGTAGTAGGGTCATCTGGACCCCACAAGATAGCACAAGGGCTAAGGATTCCCAATACTGTTTAGCTTCTCTTTCAGCTCTGCATTTATTTTGCAGACTGTCTCCACCAATCATTCTTGGAGGCTTAATCACATGTCATCAGTCTGACCAATCAGAAGTGGTTAAAGTCTTCACTTCCTTGTTCTGATTCTGCTCATAAAGTCTCTCAGTTCCAACAGAAATACCAGCTAAAGCTCGTCTTTAGCGGTGTAGCTTTCCACAGAATCCGGTGTCAGACCGTGGAATAAGTTAACAACACCATGAAGCTCAGTGAAGAGTCTGTCTGCATCACTACATCTCCCATGATGCATTGGGTTAAAGTGACAGCGTCTCAGCGTACAATGAGTTTTTCTTGTTAAACATCTTGAAACCAATGAACACACATCAACAGTTTTTAATCTTCTTGATGAAATCAGAGGTCAACAGTTTAGTTCTCCTTCCAGGTTTGTGTTTCTTAACCCTTGTGCTATCTTGGATGACCCCACCCTTACTTTGACGTGTTCTCCCTACCATAACAAAGGTGGATAAAGGTGGACAAATTTCATGTAATCCATTGAACCAGTGAAGAGCACAAATCATTGAAAAAAAAAGGTTCATAGCTCTGTCTAGTGGGTCTAGATGACCCAACTTCCAACGGTAAAGTGCCTAGGATAGAACAAGGGTTAACAGCCAAACATCCCAGAGTTTGGTCCAAGTCATCTTTCTACCGGAAAAACTTTTCTAACAACGTCTGGATTATTTTAGATGTTAGACTGAAAAAGAAGTAAAAACATTTAAGAAACAGGATGAAGGTGAAGTGGCCAACAGACACAATTAAACTAAATTAAAACAATTTAATCATCTAAAAAGAAATAAAACATTTTTGTTAAAGTTTTCAAAAACTTCATCTTTGAATAAAACAATAGAAAAACTAATAAAACTTCAACATGTTCACTTTTAGTGGAGCTGCAGAAAACATAAATATAATGTTAGTTTTTTTGTGTAAACTTTATCAAACATATTGTGATCATATAATTGTTAAAAAATTACAGTTGTCGTTGCACCAACATTGGAAAAAAGATGATTAATCAGAAAGAATATATTTGGTTTCTTGTGAGGTTACATAAAATTGCATGTTAATAAACTGGAGGGAAAAGCAACTACCAGGGTAAAGTGTCAAATAATTTAGTTGAAAATAACTACGGAAAACTAACTTAACTTATATTCCATCTTTTAGAAAATACAGCTACAACTTCCAGGTTTTTCTGGCACAATTATCACTAAAGTGCATGTGAGATCATGGAGGGGCTGTAGATCAGTACAGACTCTGAGTTTCTCCTTATTTTTTATTTTTGGATGCTGGTGTGCCGTGAGATTTTTGTCAAGGTTAAAGTGTGGCGTGGCTCAAAAAGGGTTAAAAAACACTGCTTTATAGCATCCATCACCATCACCAGAGAAATGACGTAATAACTTGTTAAAAACACCAATAACAGCATTCTAATAAGAGTGCGTCTTTAATATTTCCTGAAGGTAACTTAGTGGAGTTGTTAGTAGCTGTCTGTCCCTCAGTAACATAGCAGGAATCTGAAGATTATTTACCTTCTAGTTCCTCTAATTCATCACTAATACAACTTCTAAGGTGTTTAGTAATTTTCCAACAATCTTCATAAATGTAGTTGTATTTGCAGCGCATTACTGGAATGACTCCACTTTGTTAGAGTATAATCCTGGCTGAGAGGAAGACAAACATGTAAGTCCACCACAGTCATCCAGTTCCTTCAGCTGAACCATCTCTGTTCTGCTGACATCCATGCAAAAAGGCTAGTCTCTTTCCGTGTAAAGTCTGTTTTATAAAGAAGTTAGCTGAAGTTTAAAAAATGAATCTACTTTCTCACAACACATCTGTCTCCCCCTGCTGTCTGAAAGAGAGAATGCAGATTTAGGACTTGTCTTTATTCACTTTAGCCTCACAACGCCCTAAACCGTGAGGCCAAATCATAATTAGCCTAAAGTAAATGAATCCAACAATTCTGCAGGAACACACTCAACGTTTGATGAGCTGTGTGATGCTGTGGGCCTCTGGTGGCTCCCGCTGTGAGGTGTGCAAGGCAGCCAGTCGTCCAAGAACTGCATCGCCATCGCCATCCACAAACCAGCTACCTAGGGTCACATGATTCATTTAATTTGAACAAGAAAAACGGTTTCCATTGCAGTTTTGTGAAATATGTCCATTTCAACAACCACCTGCTCCAAGCGCAAAGCCTTTCATCCGATAAATGTGTTTTTTTTAAACTTTTGGTTTTTCCGTTATGCTCATTTATTATTGGAAATCCAATTTGCGCAGTTTCAAAGTCAAACGCAGCTATTGATTAAAAGAGTAAAACAGATTTTTTTGAACAGCTGGTCTAACAGCTGATTGGACTGCAGTGGTTTTTTAGGTTTGAAGGGTCTGTGGCTCCTGCACCAGTCCTTTTATGTGGGTTTTAGGTTCCCTTGTACCTGATGGTAGGAAAAAACACAACCTTGTCTTATTGAAAAGAAAATAATTTGACATTTTTAGATTAAAAAAACACAAAACACTTTCTTCTGTTTCGACCAAGTCAACACAAACCTTCTGAGCCAAATTTCTGATCAACCAAAAGCACATGTCTAAAAACTAAGGACAGAAGTTTATCTTTTTGTATTTTTGACTCTTTTCACAAGTGAAAATTTTGCAAACTTTCACTTTGTATTAATTTCCTGTTTCTTTTATTATTCAATCCATTAGAATAAAAAAATTGTGAAATGTGAAGATTTGCCTGTAATAATGACAGTGATGTTGACTAAAAAACAAAAGCTCTGCATGGGGTTATGGTATGTATGTAGAAAGTGTCTGCATAGACGCGTGTTTCACAGGGAAGTGAGGTGAGTTTGTGTTTGTGTCGGTGTGTGTTTGTGACCCCACACTGGGAGGGTCTTCAATTAACATCCGCTCTTGATATCACTACGCTTTCATTTCAGGCGCGACCCTGCTGGTTTAATGACCCGACGCTCCTCCTTTTCCACTGCATTCTTTCCAAATCACTTCCATTACCAGCAGGAAAACACACACATCACAGCCGCTCACACACACACACACACACACACACACACACAGTCTAAGTCGCTCAGGAATAGTTGTCTGAGTGCTTCAGGATGTGCACATTCGTACTAACAAGAGGTTGCAGACGCAGTCTGTGTTTTGCAGTGTGGGGGGTGCACCGGTGTGTGTTTGTGTTTACTTGTTGTTTGTGAGTTCACACTGAGAGAGAAAGCAGAGCAGAGCAGTATTTGCTGAACGGCCTGTTTTTCTTGTGTTTGCTGTGCACTACAGTCTGTGTTCTCAGCTGTGTGGAATTCACATTTAATGTTTGACGGCTCTCTTTACTCTATTTTAGATTACAGAACTGGACGGTAATCAGGTTTAGATCTGACAGAATTAGGAAAAGCAAAATATGAATGGTAAGAAATACCTGCTCCTCAGTTCTAAGGTTGAGCTGCTCAGGTTGAGGCTGTTAAACGGCATGGACCCTTGACTTTGCTAAGTGGTATAATGATGTGTTTGAGGACGCCTACAGGGAATCTGAATACACAAGAACGTAAATGCAATGAAGAATTTCTGGTGCTAGAAAAGTAATACCAAAAGCAGGACAATGAGAGAGAAATGAGGGGCGGCAGTGGCTCAGGTGGTAGAGCGGGTCGTCCAATGACCGAAGGGTCGGTGGTTCAATCCCCGCTCCCCCCAGCCAGCTGTTGTTGTGTCCTTGGGCAAGACACTTCACCCTCCTTGCCTCCAGTGTGGCTCCACTGGTGTATGAATGATCCCGGTTAGGCATGCACAATATACCGCAAATTTATCGTTATCTCATAATCCAGCTCTGCAATATGCATATCGCAAAAAGACGGCAAATATCACAATAAATCGTAAACCTTAAATGTGTTAAAACAATCTAATGGCAGCTTGAACCACTCAACGAATCAAATAAATCCCTTTATGCATTTGACCAATCGGATGGCCTACTATGATGTTAGATGTTTGTCACCTATGTCAACGAGGGTCATTTGGAGTATAACTGTTAAACGGTTGCAATGAAATGGGAATGATGTTTTTGGTTATTTTGCTATTTGTTTATATACCGCAAATTATATCGTTATCGCAATTTTAATCTCTGATATCGCATATCGGGAGTTTTCCTCATATCGTGCAGCCCTAATCCCGGTGATGGTCAGAGGGGCCGTAGGCGCAAACTGGCAGCCACGCCTCTGTCAGTCTGCCCCAGGGCAGCTGAGGCTACATCAGTAGCTACCATCACCAAGTATGAATGAGGAGTGAATGAATGATGGACACAATGTAAGCACTTTGAGCAACAAGAAAAAAGTGCAGATAAATCTAATCCATTATTATTATTATTATTATTAAATATAGTTACAACCATTGATTGTATAAGATAACTGGACTGAGTGACTCCTCCCCTCACGTTCTAAACATGAAGTACCCACCGGCTCCAAAAAGCCAAAATCCCTTATAGAGAAATAAACAGCTGTTACTCAGTCATTCTATTCATCAGACTAACTATTCTTGATCTGATACTTTTGTTTAAACATCTTCTTGCTAATCCTAATTTTTTTAGGATTGTTTTCTGCACTTCAAGCTAATCAAGTTATACACGGACCAGTCAGGTGCCTCAATAAAAGAAGGCAGTCTTATGTCCGATGTCCCAAACGTTTGACTGACAGACTCTCCTAAGCCAGCTTTCAAGTGGGAGGGGTGTGGCCTTCCAACAAACTCACTCCTGATGGTCTCGAGTGGTTGCCATAGAAATGCAGATCCAGACCGATTTGGACCAATCACCACTCACAATATTTTTCAGACTATGTTGGTCAGGGGTATAAGAAGTCGCAGGAGGCACAAAAATGCACAATAAAGAAAAAAAAATCATATACAAGTCGCATTTTTGGGAGAAATTTAATTAAGAATACACAGACCCAAGAACAGACATTTTATTTTGAAAGGCAAATTATAATAATGACATGGATAACAACAATAGACTGAATAAAAGCACATGTATCTACGGTAACACATTGATGCTTATTTATCTTCGTGAAACAAAGGAGGATTCCAGTATATGAGTGCAACATATGAACAATTATATAGACAACAATAAAAAACACGTCAGCAAGTCAACTAAACTCTATCACTTAAAATCAATCAATCCTAATGCTCGGTGTCGCGTTGGAACAATTTCGTCTTACAGCTTTTGTGGCGCTACGTCTGCGTTGCTGATACACGCATCTACAGCGCCCTCTAGGAGTTTGAGCTATTTGTATGTTTAATGCAAAACATATACTCAAAACACGTATACGGTACTCTGAAAAACAGGGTACTCACTCTGAATTGGCTTTATTTGGTTGGAGCTGGAAGTAAGTCACTTTCTACGGGGGACGGCACTGTCACTCAGTCCAGTTTCATATACAGTCACTGGCACGGCCTCCATGTCATCAGGGCTGTGGTGGAATGTCTGATCAGAGCCGCCAGGGGTCCTGGGTGTCACATGCTGTGAGGTCCCCCACCCCACACACACACTGTGTAACTGCTTCATAGGTTGATTGGCAATTCTAAATTGTCCATAGATGTGAGTGTGAGAGTGAATGGCTGTGTGATTGTGGACATTCTACCCTGAGACAGACTGGTGACCTGTCCAGGGCGTCCCCTGTCTTCACCCACAAGTGGCCAGGATAGGCTCCAGCAGCCCCGTGACCCTGAAAAGGACAAACAGAATAGAAAATGAATGAATGAATGAATGAATGAATGAATGATCAAAATATGACTAAAAAATACACACTTTTTACTGTGGGGTGTGGAGTATGTTCCTTTATTCCAGTGTTTTTCAACCAGTGTGCTGTGGGAAATTGCCCTCATTAACTGATCTAAAAACATTTCCATCTCCAGGATTTCAGCTCTCTGTTCATCCAAACAGGTCCTGATAAAACACTGAGGAGTTAGGAATATGAAAGATCGTTAAATACTTTTTTCTTTGCGTTTATTTTATTTTATTAAAGACATTTTGATAAGAATGACGGTACCGCGATTCAGCTGCAGCTCCGGCTGTATTTTGGAAAAGTCCCGCCCCTTTAACTGTCTCCACCAATCATTCTTGAAGGCTTAATCACATGTCATCAGTCTGACCAATCAGAAGTGGTTAAAGTCTTCACTTCATGTCCCGATTTAGCTCGTAAAGTCGCTCAGTTCCAACAGAAATACCAGCTAAAGCTCGTCTTTAGCGGTGTAGCTTTCCACAGAATCCGGTATCAGACCGTGGAACAAGAGAACAAAACCATGAAGCTCAGAGACGCAATCTCCGCCGGCCGTGTAATGCACTACATCTCCCATGATGCATTGGGTTGTGAGACTGACCGCGCACAAGGAGATCTGTTGTTAAACATCTCGAAACCAACAAACACACATCAAACTGTTTTTAAATCTTCTAACTTAACTTTTATTGCATCTTTTAGAAAAAAAACAGCTGCAGTTTCCAGCTTTTTCTGCAACAATTATCTCAAAAATGCATGTGAGATTGTGGAGGGACTGTAGATCAATACAGACTATAGAGTTTCTCCGTTTTTTTTATTTATTTATTTTTTTTTAATTTTTGGATCCTGGTGTGCTGCGGGATTTTTTTTAAGGTTAAAGTGTGCCGTGGCTCAGAAAAGGTTGAAAAACACTGCTTTATTCTGTTACATCGTTGTTGTTTGTTTTTTAAAATTGTCAAATATAAAAGAACCCCACAATTGTACCCCCCCCCCACACACACACACACACAAACACCACAAAAACTAAAAAAAAGTTTAAAAAAGAAGGTAAAGAGGCACATATTTATATTTCTGTTGGAACATCAGGAGTGGGGGTTGGAAGGATTTCAAAACATTCATCAAAAACCTGTTTGGATGAGAATGAAACGAGCTAGCGGTACTTCCTGTCTGCTCTGGAAAACGTTCACAATTCCTCCTTTCTCCTGCAGTCTAACCCCTGAGTGCTGTCTGGAGTGGGGGGTGGGGTGGGGTGGGGTGGGGTTTGTGTGTGCTTGTTTTGCTCACGGCTCAGTCCATGTCATTAAACTTCTCTCCTCCCCACATGGAAATCTTTTTTTTTCTGGGAAACAGGCACTTTTGCAAACAGGAAGTTGATGTCTAAATAAAGTTCACACCGTGCCCCCCCTCCCCGCCCAGGAAGCTGGCACAGCCGTTTAAACAGTTCCACAGACGGGAACCTTTTGGAGGGGAAGCTTTAAATAGGCGCAGTTGCAGCCCGCCTTGGCCCCTCAGTGCCACAGCGGTCTGGGCCCCGGCTGCTGGGGCCAATCCCAGGGTGACTGTCGCAGCCGTTTTTACCCCCGGTGAGGTCAGCCCGTCCTCAGAGTCCAGTCTGTGATAACTGCTGCGGTTTGCTCAGCGGGACTTTAGCCAGGCCAGCTTAGGACTGCGGGGTCAGCTGGGTTTATTGACCAGTCACATGACAGGAAAGGAAAGGGGCTGCCTAAGCCTTACGTCTTCATTTAGTCCGTTCTTTGAATCCCAGCCTTCAGCCTCTGGGTTTCACGGCAGAAACACGCATCATTCCGTGACATCAGTGTTTCCGGTTCATCTGCAGCTCCCGCCCCCTTCACATGTTTTGTCTGAGCCCGCACCGCTGAGTGCCTGGATTGAATTTTCTTCATGTCTCTCAGGGTTTTTTTCTTTTCTTTCATAATCTGTTGGTGTTTTTTTTTTGTTGTTTTTTTTTGTGTGCCTGCGGGCGGGGCCACCCCTCCCTGTGCCCTCAGTGCCACCCCTGGCTAAGTCGAGCCTGGCTGCTCCCCCGGTGGTGGTGGTGATGCCACAGCCGTAATGACAGGGAGCCGGAGCTCTGGGTCCGCCTCGCCCTGCCGCCTCACCTGCAGCACACTCACCCGTTTACCCTCCGCCACACAAACGGGCCTCGTCCGTGTGTGTGTGTGTGTGTGTGTGCGTGTGTAGAATGATGTTGTTAACACTATTACTAACTGCTTGGTTTTACTGACACTGGCCATTACGCCGATGTCTCAGTGTCCTTTTTAAGCATGCTGGTGACACGCTGCTCTCACGCTTGACGTGCTCAAACCAAACCGTGACTGGAGAATGTTTGGACCTTTGTTCATTTTAACATTTGGTTCCAACAGCTGAAAGGAGAAGACGGTTGTTTACACTGATACTTGTACTGTTTCTCTCTTTGCATTGATCCTCGTTTATCGCAGGAGTTAAGGCCTGTTTACACCGGGACGTTATTCGCCAGCGTTTCTCAACACAATCTTTGTGTTCACATGCAAATTCATTCCCTGACATTAGATGGCGCGTAATGTAAAACAGAAATACTCCTGTACACAAGGTGGCGCTGCGCAACTTTACGCTTCTTAAAGTCGCTTTTCACTCAGAAGAAGAGAGCCAGTATTTACGCGCTTGTCAGAATCATACAAAGAAAACATGAATATTTCAAGCACCAGTAGCTCCAGCTCCAGTTCCAATGATGAAGAAATTTTTGTTCTGTTGATGATGAAAGACGCCGGAAAAGACGCAGATTTTGGGTACATTCCATAGTTACGAGAAGAGAAGAACATGGTGAGTTTTATCGACTGGTACAAGAGCTGAAAATGGATCATGAGCGTTTTCAGGGGTATTTTAGAATGTCCGTCATTATTTCTTTGCGGCAGTGTAGACGCTACTTGGCGTCTATCTTCTTTGCTGGTATGTGTGCTCAGAAAGGCAGTTTGTGTTTGAGCGCCCCCAAGTTGTGTTTTACTGTAACTTCAGAAGCTCCAGACACGTGAGCAAAAGCGCCATTCTCATTGGTCGAATAGATTTCGACGCGAGGCGTCAAAAAAACAAACAAACCCGAGGCGTTTTTTAAAAAGTGACGCTTTGACGCGTGGCGTTTTTTGCGTTGGAGTGCACACTCACATTGGTGCCCTTTGTTTAGTCAGGAGGCGTTAAACGTCTGCGAATATAGCGCGCGCGAAATTCGTCCCAGTGTGAACAGGCCTTTACACTCCAGTGGTCTTTTAATTATGATGATGCCGTTTTCAGTCAAAATCTTTAAACCTGTGTGCTTATCGAGGACATGGCCTAGTTTCTGCAGAGCGGCAGTGGTTTAAATGAAATTCACCTTTGAGTCGTGGGAGTGTCGGTTCACAGCAACCCCGCCCCCCTTTTTCTCCCCAATTTGAATGACGAAATCCTCAGAAATACAATTTTGAGTTTAATTGTCTCCATATACATCCTCCAGCATCAGAAAACTGCTACAAGTACCTGTTAAAAACACCATAAAGCATGGTTTTCATTGGAGTGGGTCTTTAAGGGGCTGCTTCAGCATCGACGACCGCAGCGGATTGGACGGCTCATTCTTTAGATGGGTTTAAAATAAATGTTGGCAACACATTTGCTGTTCAAAGTGTTCTGACCCGTCTTCCAACTTAAAATGACTTAAACGTTTTCTTTTTTTGACTAAGAAAGTAAACAGCCACAGTCATCTCGTCTATCGGACGGAGGAGCCGTGAAACATAAAGCATGTTGGAAGATGGCGTTCTCCATCCCTGCAAGGAAGTTCTGCTATTTAAGGATTTTTCATTAAAAATACTTTGAGAAACTTTGAACTTTGAAATGTTTTTGTCTATTGGCCAGTTATTAAAATGTTTGCTCCCCCGCTGTAAAACTAGGCACGTTCAGTTTAGCTGTTTTCTCCACATTTTAACTGTATTTTCCCATCAGGCCTTGGTGCGTTACAACAACAGGTGGGTTTGACTGACAGCCTCTTTTCCTGAACTGAGTGCAGATAATTGTCTACATCAAAGTACATTTTCTCCTCATTTTGATCTTGTTGCTAGAACACGGGGCAAAAACCCACAAGTAACCCAAGCCTGCATGAAAACGTGCTGCAGTTCTGGCTCCATGATTGTCTCTGGGTTGCAGGTGGAGGGTGTCGGCCTGTACTTCCGTCAGCAGCTCCTGCAGTCCCGTCACCGTGGCGCCTTTGAACTGGCTTATGTGGGCTTTGTGCGCCTCACCGACATGCTGTGCAGGTGTGTGTGTTCGCATTCTGGGCAAAGGGGCTGAAAGGTAATACCACTGCACAGCCACAGGCATAAGGGCTTCTGTCAGGACTCTGCCCTGTAATTAACAAGAAGACAAATCCTCTCAGTATCATGCTGCAGATGTAATTACATCAAAAGCAGATAATTACATTTATTTGATATCTTTGTCCTTCTAGAGTTAAAAGAAATCTGGGGAAAATGGATCAAATAAAGTGTAGAACTGATGAGAAGGAAAACATCTTCTAGAACAGGGGTCTGTAACCTTCAGCACTAAACAACCATTTAGAACTAAGTCTGGCCGACCACAACCCAGTGGGAGACACACTGTCCTGTTTCACCCTTTAACTTATGCGGTGCTCACTATTATGATGGAATCGCATACATGAACTGCTGTGTTTTTGGCATGAATAAAACAGAAAATATGATACATATTTTCTAAATATAAAATGGTTTACAACTTTTGACAGTTTTCTAAAGTTTTCTAAAACTAATCAGAGCGAACTTAGGTCTAAACCTGAATTATTTGCCTGCATTTGTCCCTCCAAGCGGACGGTTATGGAAAAATAGTGTCTTCATATTCTTACACACTGCCCCATGAACAGTCGCCGGTCAGCTACGTGCCAGTGCTGGGAAAATACATGACATCAGTTTTATAACTTTAAAAAGTCACGCTAAAATAAAAAAGTCTTTCCTTACGTTTACATGTGAACTTCTGTGCTTCAGAGCACATATCCATGTGAAGAAATGCTTTTCTCTTCTGCGGCGGTTCACCCTCCTGGTGGAGGGATACAGAGCCCTAAGTCCCTACTGCTACCACTTAACCCTTGTGCTATCCTATGGGGTCCAGATGACCCCCCCCTTCCATTGAGGTGTTCTCCTACCATGACAAAGGTGGATAAAGGTGGAGAGGATTTCATGTAATCCATGGACACCAGTGAAGATCACAAATCATTGAAGAACAAAGGTTCAGAGCTCTGTCTAGTGGGTCTAGATGACCCCACTCCCAACGTTAAAGTGACTAGGATAGCACAGCGAAAAAACATGTTCAGACACATGTTCCAAATGCCCCCACAATTGGAGGGGGAGGGCAAGAATTAGGATTTGGCCCAAGTTATAGCCTTACCATACTTTTTTTTAGGTGTACTTACATTCTTTGATTATTTTTAAAAATACAGTCCGCCTTAAAATGTGGTGCACCTTATGCATAAGTTATGGTCATGCTCAAACAGGTTTTCTGTGGCACGCGGCGCCCAGAATTCTGTCAGATTGTTTTGACTTTGATCAACTATGAAGCTTGATGGATTGTTGGAGCCTGACAGAGTGACGCACAATGCGCTTTAACTGTTTGCTGAATAAGGTTTATAAATAAAGTTTTGTTTCACTTAATGCACCTATAGTCTGAAAATAGGTTCCTTTTTGAAATAAAAAACATTTTATTTCTCCTCATCCAAAGAGCCAGGACAGCAGGGTAAAGGAACCACATGGGGCTCCAGACACCTGTTCTGCATCCACCTCATCAGTCCCGTTGGTCTTATTGTGTAACCTGGATTCATGTGAGTCTTCAGACTTCAGAAAGCCTCAATCCTAACCAGACTGTGACTCACAGGAGCTAAGTCCAGAAGGATTTGAGACACCAACGGCAACCGAGTGACAAGAAACACGTTTTCAAGCGTTCTTTGCTACTTGTCCCCGGCTGCCTGTCGCAGCTAATGGTACACAACTTTGAGACAACATTTTGTCCCCCTGCAAAACTGCAGTGGGACTAGTTCATGATGGAGTTAACACAGTGAACATCTGTGTGAATTTTAGGGGGGCTTTAGGCTGAATGTTGCATGAACTTTGCAGGATTCAAATGTAAATGTAATGCTTTCGCATAAGGTGTTGTACACGGCCGTAGCCCGGAGACATCTCCCCAAAAGGTGGGAGTGGAAGATGTGCACAAGTAACTAAAGTCAACACTGTCTGTCAACACGCTGTTCTATGTTCTAACATTTCAGCAAACCGTACAGCAGCACGCGCCTACGGTCCCAGTGCGTTTTCAGCCAGCAACAATCCTTTTCCATCCCTGAAGGGGGAAGAAGTGACTGTTTTCCTGAACGGCAGGCAGGCCGGTTGTGGTAAATGTGCTTGAACTCTGCGGCGTCTGACCGACCTCAAAGCATCGCTGCTGCGTCCACTTTGAACCAGCCGGTGCTGAGCGGGCTCGTTCAGTAGTGCAGCAGAAAGCGGCCTCTCCGTGTGTCGTGTTACGAGAGCAGCATTCCCGCGGTGGTGTGTTTTCTCCTCCAGCCGTGTGCTGGTGTGAGTGTGTGCGTGGGGGGGGGGAGGCAGGGTGTGGATGGTATGCAGACCGTGTGCTGGGTTACAGGGTGTTGATTGCGGGGTGTTTAACCGCAGTCGTTTGATGCTCGGCCTCGGGATCCGGCTTTGGTGTGTTTGTGCTCCCTCATTGTGACTCTTCGTCCCGTTTCTGCTGTTCTCTGCCCGTGTCTCTTCACTTTCTCTTTTTTGTGTATTTCACTGAGGCTGTGTCCGAATTCCCACCTTAAACCCTAGCTACTAAAAAACTATAGTGCGGCACTATGTAGTGCCCTGAATTTTAAAAGCAATTTGGACACCACGCTCACTACTTTGATTTTTTTTAAACGGCGGATATGATGTCATCTAATTCACCAAGTTAAGATCGATTGATGTGAGCATTTTGGGACGATTATTTATGAGTCCACTGTCTTCTGAAGATAAAAACGTTGATGGTTTATTGAAAAATACATTTAAATACATTTTTTTTTGGGCAAAAGTTGTTCCGACGCAATGCATTGTGGTCTATATTCACCGATCTCGTAAGCATCGTTGGACACTGGTTTTACGCAGAGATTTCTGGGAAATTCTAGGCCCCTCGATTTTGGAATTGTAGATTTTTACAGCACTGCAAAGTGGCGATGGCGAATGCCCCATATAGTGAGAAGTGAAGGATTTGGACCCAACATGAATTGTCTGGTCATTTTCATCGATGGGTGTTTGCATTGGTTGCCCTGTCAGAGTCAACCCATGAGCTCCAAAAGATCTCAATTCAGTTGTCTTTAAAGCCACAGCGTTATACTCATGGATTGTAAATGAGAACTGGACCGAGTGAGTGTGACATCACTCATAGACAAAGGTTACTTCCAGTTCCAACGAAATTAGGTCGATCAAGTTGACACTTTTTCGGTATGCAGATGCCGACATGTTGGGATTTTGGCCTCTGGGAGGCAACGGTGACTTCCTGTTTGGAACACAGTGTGGGGGCGGGGCCACTTAATCCAGTTTTCACATACAGTAAGTGGTTATACTGCTCTGGTACTAGAGCTACAGGGATGTTTCGACATTCATATATTCATTTAAATTCTAAATATATGTGCCGCTCTACTTCTTCGCATATGTCCTTTGTTCAGCCTTTGGCCCCTCCAAACAAGACTAAGTCCAAACACATTAGAGATGTAAAACTTTACGCAGATGTTTTCTGGCCAGTTTGATATTTTTCATGAAACACGATGGAGCTGGGACCAGAAGGCGTTCTGCTTGATAGACGCTTCAGCCACTTTGCATCTGATCTGTTCTGCCCACATTATTGGGACTGGAACAAAAAAAAATGCTAAGCAGCCATTTTTATTTTTAATTGTATTGGGAACGCATTAGCTTGGTAATTAGCGAATGATGCTGAGATTTGTGGCCAGAAGTTTAGTTCCAAGTTCACCAACATCCTACTTAGTTTAGACACTTTTGGTCTTCATTGGGTGTAATTGAACTTTGTCATCACAGAGTTGTCTCTCATGGATGGTTTGAGAGACTTCTGTCACTGTCAGTCCAGAGTCACAGATTTCTAAGCTTATGGCTCATATATGGAAAAGTGAACAATTCTTTAGCCCTGTTTTTAAATAAATAAACAACTAAATAGAAGATAACTTCAACAGATGATAGAAATTCCAGTCTTAAATTTTGTTTTCCTGAATTACTGGTTTATTTCGTCCCATATGTGAGCTCAATAACACTTTTATATTTAGAAATGACTCCTGGGTTCATTCTACTTTTACATACTTTCATTGCATTTCATCTTTTATGTTTAAAGTTTGGTATCTTTACAAAATGTTCTCCTTTTTACTTGTGTGTTTCAGAACAAATGGTTGTCTTTGTTGTGTGTGGATTGACCGTCATCATTAGTTCAGAGCTGTTTGTGTGTCACAGAGCCCAGCGGGCGGCTTCTTGCATGCGATCGTCTGCATTTGCTGGAGCTGCTTCGGGTCAGGTTCTCGCCGTTCGTGCAGCGTGTGCACATGACGCACGCGCTTATGTGTCTGAAAGTTTAACACATGAACTTTTTCTGCCATGCCAAGTGATCCTGAACAGCCCCATGCCGAGCCAAGGACAAACATGTTCAAATATTTATCTGATGGAATGTGGCTGCGATACTCGCCTGCTTATCAAACGCATTTAGCTCCGAATTCTGCCTTTTTCTGGTCAATGAGCTCATTACTGGGGATGTTTTCGTTTAGCTGGAGGTCACAGACATGACTGGAAAGCAACCAAGTGGATGCTGTTGTTTGTCATATTTCATCCCATGCTTTAGAACTTTAGCTTTTATTGCACATCTAATGGAAACCTTCATCTGGCTGTTAAAGTTCATTAAAACAAATGAAAAAGAAATGTTAAACCAACATTTCCAATCAGTTCAGTGTGTAAAATCAGTCGGTTTTCATTCAGGAAATAGAGAGGGTGCATTGAGTTTAGCAACAAAACACGTTTTTTTGGAGTTAACCAAATGATTTTGTTGAAGAAATCAGTCATTTTTAGTTCAAACTAGAATATTTCAAACAGTAAAACATCGCGTTGTGCTCAAAAATGGATGTAGTCAGGAACATGTTTGTGGTCATCCTCCTCCTGACAGGATGTGACATCAGCAAACCACAGACAAGCAGACCCATTGACTGTATATAAGAACTGGACCGGGTGAGTGTGACGTGACCCATAGGAAATGGCTTACCGCTGCTAACCGCCGCAACCACATGAAGTCAACTCAGTGGTCATCTTTTTGCGATATGGACATCACCATGTCGGAACCATTAATGGTGAGTTGGCGGCGCTTGGTCCAAGTCGGTCTGAGTAATCATGTCTCTGGCAACCACTCCTGCCAATCAAGACTGAGCTTGTTAAAAGGCCACACCCCCTACCACTTGAAAGCAGGATCAGAGGAATCAACGTTTCAAACATTAGACGTGAGAACACATACTTTTATTGAGGCTTCTGATTGGTCGGTTTATAACCTCAATAACTTGCAATAAAGAAGAAAAAAACAAAAAATTAGGTTAATCAGGATGATTTTAAAAAAGGAAGCAGAGCAAGAATAGTTCTTCTGACCAATAGAATGACCGACCAACAGCTGTTTATTCCTCTATAGGAGTCTATGGGATTTGGCTTCTGTGAGCCAGCGGCTACTTCCTGTTTGGAACACAAGAGCGGAGGTGTCACTCAGTCCAGTTCTTCTATACAGTCAATGAGCAGAACAGTGAGGTCATTATAGATGATTTTAAGAGGAAATATAAAATAGGATAGTGATCGTCAAGGTTTTTAAATATTAAAACTGTTGTCAGGCTAAAGGTTTTAGACAATTTCACATCCAAGAAAGTTAGAATTGAACAAACCCTCTGTGTTGAAGCCCAGTGAACTGGCCTTCCTCCAGTTTAGATCACTTCTTAAAGCACAAAAGTCAAGGGGTTGGCGTCTTGTGTTGGGGTCAGCTTATTCCATGGGGAAAGGTTGGCCTGATGACCCGTTTTCCATTTAGTGTGCCTTACTCTGAACTGGTTTTACAGCTTTACTCTTCCCAGCACATCTGAACAGCACCATGTTTTACATTAAAGAGAACTCTTGACTTTCTTAGAACTTGTAATTGTAATTAATGTTCCCCTTTAATGGGTCACAATATTGAGACAAAATGTTTCTCCCTCTTGGCTTCAGGAGTGGGAGTCGTGTCCTGCAGCAGCTTCCGTCCCGTTGGCTGTCCGAGGTCCTAGAAGAGGTCAAGTGCAGTGACCCGTCCTCCAAGCTGTGTGCCACTCGTCGCAGCGCTGGGATTCCTTTTTACATCCAGGTGTGTGAGCTTGGCCCCTCTTAGCACGGCACTCCAAAGCACCCCAAGGGTCCTTGTCCCATTCCAGGCGGGGTTCTAGAGCCCCTCTCTTCAAAGTTGAAGAGAGCTTCTTGTTTGAATTGAAAACACTTGTGAGCATGCCTAAAGCAAAGCTTTGTCTGCAAACAGCACATTCCTCAGAATTAGTCTTGTTCGCCTGGGATTTGGAGTGCGGGTCAAACAAACCCACCTGTCTCATGTAAGGACTTTCTGCTCACAGTGACTCTGTTTCTGGCCATAGAAAGATGGAAGATGGAATCCTCACTGTGTGTGTGTGTGTGTGGGTGTGTGTGTGTGTGTGTGTTTAATGATGCTTTCAGGGTTTTCACTGACACAGCAGATGATCAGAAGGTGAACATATTCTGGTCTGCTTTGAGTGTGTGTCATTCAGTCGGTTGACTTCCTCTGATTGCTGATATTGAAACTACACATGATGGCGTTTGTATTTTATCCTTGCTGTCATTTTGTTGCTTTCTTGTGGTTTTGGTGCAAAACTGCCCGCTGACAGGCCATTTCAAACTAATCACAACTTGCTGTGTTTCTATTTACTTGTTGGACTGAATGATGCTAATCAGCGAGCATTCCTGTTGCGTGGCAGAGTGGGAGAGATGATGGAGGCTGTAAAACGGAGCAGAACGTGACGAAAACAACAACTGAAGCTGAGGATGAAGGGCAGATGGAGAGACGGAGCAGATAAGACAATAGTGGAGAAGGCAGGGGAAGTCTGGAGAGAGGCAGAAATCCACAGCTTGGCAGAGCTCCGGGCTGCATTCCTTCACACAGAGAAGCAGAGTCAGATCCGGGAAGGCCGGTCTGGACTGGTTCAGAGGAACCAGGCTACGTTTCAGTGCCTCTTATCCTCCTCCCCTCCCACCCACTTAGTGTTCCTAAGAGTCAGTGGGCTGCCTCCTCCTCCTCCTCCTCCATTATCCCCAACCTCCATCTTTCCATCCATCCCTCCAACTCTCAACCGTCACCCTGAATCCCAGATGGCTCCCATCAGCTCCCGCTGGAAGGTTGCTCCTTTCTGCTCCCACTCCAGGCACACACAGATGATGTCATTTAGCGGGGTCTTCAGTTTAGGTAACCTTGTGTAATTTTCTAGCTGTACCTCTTAATGTCATTAGAGTAAATCGGTGCTTCAGGTCAAAGGTTTAAACTGAAAATCCCATGTATCTGGAACCTTTTGGCTGTCCGGTCAGACAGTGTGTGAGGTTTGCGTCTGAATGGCTCCCGTTGGAACTGCAGGATGTCATTTGGTCCAGACCAGAGCTTTCCTCAGGTCGTCCACCATATTTGGTCAGAAGGATGAAGAAAAGCTGGAAAATGTCCTGTGGCCTCACAGAGTAGTGATGAGGTGCAGCCAACATTTTCTAATAATAAGGCTGGAGACCTATTCTCTCAGGACTAATGCAACTAACGCTTGTCTATGGGCATCTTTTCATCTTTTAGGATTCTACATGCAAAGAGGTTTAATGCAGACTCTAAGATCATCTTTCTGTCTCTACAGGCTCTGCTCTCCTCTGAACCCAAATCTTCCAGCTGCAGTTTGTTGAAGCTGACCATGAGGGAGCTAACAGCTCTGGCCATGCCCAGTGCTGACAGGAACACCGACAGCTCTACGGTTCCTCAGGTGTGACCCCTTCATGAGGGGACCCTACGCAGACGCTCACCCGTCTACGGCATGACTAGTACACCCGCCAGTAATGTGTGGAAGTGCTGAGATTTTTGCTCTTTACCTCCATAACTACATTACCACTGGGGAGTTGGCGCCGTTCCAGAACACTCTAAATGTGTCTGCTTGAACGTGTGCATAGCCCGTGATCTTCACACTGGTCAAGCAGGGAGGGGCTCCTTCTTTTTCTGCTGTTTATTAGCTCATGTCCACCACCTACAGTGGGAAGAGGCGTGCTGGGAGATGTCCAAGTGGTCCAAACCTTGTGAATCTTGCTCCAGGCTTTTTCTGTTACGGCTCTATTCTGACATTTGGAATATAGAACCTGAAAACATTTATAAAGTTGTGTAGGTACTCGTGAACGCCAGAGTCCCAAAGCGCGTCTTTCCATGGACTTCACTGAAGTGGTTGTTGACCGGCGTTGCTTCTGGCGCTCATGTGGCTCCTTCTCCTCAGGTCCATGCTCTGAACATCCTCAGGGCTCTGTACAGGGACACTCGTTTGGGGGAGAACGTTATTCCGTTTGTGTCAGATGGCGTACAAGCGGCTGTGCTGGGCTTCACCTCTCCTGTCTGGGCGGTGAGTCTTCCTGTTTTTACCTCATTTTCAAAGAATCCCCACAATAAAATACACAAGTGGGAAAGGAAGGTGGGATTTGAGACGTCACTTGTGTTTTGAGTTGGTAATTCCCTTTTTCTTCTCCTTTCAGGTGAGAAACTCCTCCACTCTCCTCTTCAGCGCTCTGATTACACGAATCTTTGGAGTGAAGAGAGGAAAGGATGAACACTCTAAGAAAAACAGGTCTGCTCTTCCTCTTTTGCTTTGTACCCCAAAGTCTCCACAACTCGTTTTCCCCGCAAGGGAATCAACTTGAAAGCAATTTTCTAAAGTTTTGCACTGACCACTGAGGGGGGCTGTTGTAACACAACCCTGACGGAAAGGGCTCCTCACTGGGGAACAGGATGGAAATGACTACAGACCACAGAGAAGCCAGCCCTTTACTGCAACGGGATGTTGAGTAATGTTCAGACGCTTTAAGGATGCCCGCTGAGTTTCATTCACAAACGGCAGCAGCACAGGGCTGTCACAGACTGATGGATGAGGTGTTTTAGGATGACCTACATGTAGATGATTGATCCTTTGATGATTTCTTTTCTTCTGTAGTTGGAGCTTCATCAGCTCCGCTGTCAGAGACTGTTGGAAACATTATTTGTTGCAGGAGTCCTGAATTGCGTCTGGCTCCTAGCGCGCTGTCAAACAAACGCTCGAGTGTTTGGGAAAGCTTCGTTCTAAAATGTTGTGAGGCAAATTTGAACTGAACTTTCCACAGATATTTTATAATCTGTTGCGCTCAGCAGACATGTGTTTGGAGCAAAGGGTGTGGAAAACTGGAAAAGTTGTACAAAAAGAATTGATGCTTCTTTAAAAATGGTGTTGAATGGATTGTGTGATTGTAGGGCTTGTTGTGAGATGACTAAGGTGTGATTATGTCTCATTTCAGGTATAAAGCTGTCTGATCTTAAGGCTTTCTTTATTAAGGAATGGCTGGTGTCTTAGTCACAATGGGCCTTATGGTTGGAAACAAGCTATCTGCAGGCAAAGAGTGGACAAACGGTGTTTCTCACCAAATTTGGAGATTGTAGATCACTCAATGAGCTCATAGAGTGAAAATGGTCATGCACGTTTTCAGGTGGTAGTGAACGGTCAAACATTACTCCGCCGGTTTAACCACGGCTGAGCAAACAGCGGCCCCTGGTCCGTGGGCGGGGCTTGAGAAGGCTGGCTCTCTGTCCTGCTTCCAATGGAGGAAGCCCGCGGGCCGCCTCGGGCCTCAGTAAACACTCTATGGGCCTTAGTGGTCCTCCTGCAGCGCAGCGAGGCTGGCAGATGGAGAAGACAGAAAGAAAAAAAGAAAGTGTAGTTAAACACAGTGACGTGTGTTTCAGAGGATGTTCGATTGGCCGTATTTCATGGTGAGGATGATGATTCGCTGATGCATTTTGATTGTTTTGTTTATCTACTGTCACATCCCGATTGAACATAATGAGCAGCCCTGGGCTAGTGTGTTGCGTAATGACAGGATAGCTCACATGAAACTTCAATTATCCTTACGAATACTTCATGATACACTCACTACATACTACGGTACGTTCTGTTTTAATGAAGTCTGTTGAGGAGGCCAGTTGAGCTATTAGGACACTGCTAGACACACCTATGCGCTCTTCTAGACGCTGCCACTCCTCTCTACGACCCAAAAGCCCACAGACCCAGTATGGGTCAGGCCCTGTATGGGTGTATGCTACGTCCACCTCTGCTGATATACTGGTGATCCTAACAAAAGAGCTGGTGTTTGCTCCTTACATGCATGGACTCAACTCCCAGATTTCTTTCTGTGCTTTATCGTTGACCTCAGTCAAACTAAAGGCAAAGAGCCTTTTCTGTGAAGTTTCTGTCGTCTGTGGCTGAGTCATGGAGGAGATTCTCTTCAGTTTTCTATTCCCAAAGTAGCTGTGTTGTGTTGGTGTTGCTTCTCGTGTGCTGTGATAGTTTCCTGTTTGTTTCAGACAAAAAGCTACAAGACAATAGAAACCTTAACTGCAATGTTCTGTTGGAATTACACTGAGCTGTGGAAAAGCTGCAGGAGCTCTGAGCTAAAATACACCTGGGGTTCACTTACTTTCACTGTTTAGTCCGAGTCCTCTTCCATCTATCCAAACATATCCTTCAAGTGTTCCAGTTGTAGGGATGTAAATCATGCACCTTTGCACCTTTGACTGCTTCAGCAAACAGACACAGAATGAGAGAAACCAGTGTGGGTCACCACTTTCATTTTATTCTCACTCTGTCATGAGTCATTCCTTTAAATCCAGTTTTTGTGTGATTTTGACAGTTCTTTTTAATGTACTTGATTTGTTTAATAAATCTTTTATTGTAGGCCACATAATCTGACAGATCATTTCTGTGGAATCCTTTCAATTAAATAATCCATAAGCATTTTATACTTTCCTCTTTCCTGTTATGTTTTGAAAAAGATCTTTGTGATTTTTATCAGTGAAAGGTGCTTTAAGTACAAAAGTTACTTAGAGAGCAGCTGCATCAAAGTGGCAGATGTACCAGCAGCAGGAAGCACATCAATTCCAGGCTCTGGAGCAAAGGGAGAAGCCTTCTCCGCTGTGACACATCATGTCTTCACACCTCTGGGGGCGACTTTGAGGGTGTATTCAGACTGTTTGATTTGCTGAAAGTGAAACACAGTTTCCCCATTTCCAGTCTGAATACACCCAGACTTGCTTTGTCTCTGCTAAGTTTCTGATCATCCTCAAAGTTCCGACAACAGAAGCGAAGCTGAGAGGTGACGAAGAATGTCTTCAATGCCTTTTTAACCCTTGAGCTGTCTTACGGGGTCCAGATGACCCCCCCCTTCCATTGAGGTGTTCTCCTACCAGGACAAAGGTGGACTAAAGGTGGAGAGGATTTCATGTAATCCATGGACACCAGTGAAGATCACAAATCAGTGAAGAACAAAGGTTCAGAGCTCTGTCTAGTGGGTCTAGATGACCCCACTCCCAATGTTAACGTGACTAGGATAGAACAAGGGGTAAAACGTCCTCACAGATGCTGTTTGCATTTGGAACAGGGACCCTCCCTGGGCTGCTGCAACTCAACCAGCTGGTAGTTAGCATGAAAATACTAGTTAGCAGAACATTAGCGGTGTAGTGTGTGTGGGCATTTAACAGGCGTCCTATGAGCACTTACCTGTATTTATCACCTAGACACCCCTTGCTTAGGCATTCACACGCAGTTGGTGAGGAGCCAGTACGTGCACCTTATTAACGACTGCGGCGTAAAGGCACCGTACGACAGCATCACCTGCATCTCATAAGTGTGTGCAACTTACATGAGCCTGTCAAATACTTCACCATATGCTTACCTCATGCATAACAATGGTACGTTCCAATTTCATGAGGTGGGCTATCCGCTGCAGAGAAAAGCAGATTTGCATCAGAATCAGCTGATTCACAACGATCATGTAAATGATTGAAGATTTACGGTGTGTCAAAGTCAACGGTGTGTTAGTCAACCCAAAAACCCGCTGCACATGTTTGGGGTTGACTCATGAACGCATGTTACTAAGGCTGCACTGTTACAAAGACTCCAGTCAGGCACAATTTGCAGCAAAGATAACCAGCTGGCTGCAGTTTCTTCCCTGACGGTAAAACTTTGGAATTGATTTCATGGTCATGTCATACCAAAGACTAAAATTTGGACCCCGTACCGCAGCTTGAGAGGTAATTGGACCCCCGCAGACGCTTCCCTGGTGGTTCAGCGACCGAGTGGCCCCCACGTGGCTGTGACTGCAGCCTGTGGTCTCCACATGGACAGCCCTGTCGTTTATTTAAAAACAAAAAACTAATTTGAGAAGAACTTGAGATGAATATGGTTTATTAGTTATGCTGAAATTACCAAAAGTGTTTTATCTGAAGCTCTCTTTACTTATTTTTCCAAATGTGTTGTTCTTAATAAGTCCCCCTTCCTCCTCTGCTTTATTTTCAAGACTGGTGTCTTTCAGCCTGAAGGCCCGTACACACCGGGACGAATTTCGCCGGCGATTTTCGTCGGCGAAATTCGCCTCGTGACTAAACAAAGGGCACCAATGAGAGTGTGCACACCGACGCGAAAAAACGCCACGCGTCAAAGCGTCAAAAAATAAAAAACGCCTCGGGTTCGTTTTTTCTTTTTGACGCCTCGCGTTCGAAATCTATTCAACCAATGAGACTGGCGCTTTGCTCACGTGTCTGGAGCTTCTGAAGTACAGTAAACACAACTTGGGGGCGCTCAAACACAACACTGCCTTTCTGAGCACACATACCAGGCAAAGAAGATAGACGCCAGGAGCGGCTACACTGCCGCAAAGAAATAATGACGGACATTCTAAAATATCCCGAAACGCTCATGATACATTTTCAGCTCTTGTACCAGTCGATAAACCACATTTCTCGACAACGCGTATAGTGGCTCTCTTTTCGAGTGCAGCGACTACTTGTGTACAGCGCATCTAATGTCAGGAATGAAAGCATGTGGCTCGGGCATCTCGCGAAAATCGCCTGGTGTAACATGGCGAAAACGCTGGCGATAACGCCTCCTTTGTCCGTTGTGCCTTGAGGTCTGTTAGCGATGTGAATCATGGTGGGTCTTTGCGTGCATGAGGCTGACGGCTGCATCTCATTTAGAATGATGGTTTTGGAGGTTTGTCTCTTCCCCAGCCTGCTCTCTCATTGTTGGGTTGTGATCTCTGCCAGCAGAAAACGTGTTGTGACAGCTTGTCCGCTCCAATATTTGACTCGGGGGTGGGGGGTAGTCTCTGGGTCTGCTGAAGCCGGAGCCTTTCCACGTCTCCCTTTCACACAAATCGCTTCATTTACAGCAATATTTGGATGTTCAGACAGAGCAAGTTTCTTGCCGTTTGTGGGAATTTCTGCTGTGTATTTTCCAGACTAACTTGTATCCAGACACATTGTTTGCTTGTGGGTCATCGTCCCTGTGAGCCCAGACGGGGGGCCCTCTCTTTCTGCTCTCTGGCTGCACATTGATGTTGATGAGATACCATTGCGGAGATAGATGCAACTGTAAACAGTGCTGACAGGGCGAAGATTGCACGCTGCATTCCAGCCCAAACTCTGCCAGCTTTATCTCAAACCGCCTCACCTCCTCGCTGTGCACTCTGCACGTGCATGGAAAACTGTCCAGATTATTGGTGCGCTGGCTGTTGGACATCAGTTTGGTTGCAGAGCAGTGACCGCAGCTCTCCAGGGTTGTGGTCTTATCAGCTGAGAGGAGTCAGCTTCACTGCAATAGACTATATTACTATAATGTACCCATCGACTGGATGAGAACTGGATAGGGTGAGTGTGATGCCACCCACAGAAAATGACTCACTTCCCGTTCCAACCTAAAAGTCAATCAGTCGCTGTTTTTTTGAGATACAGACATCGCCATGTTGGAACCACACGACGTCATTAAGCCGGTCTGAGTTATCCCTTCTATGACGACAACTGCCGCAGAGAAAAACAAAGACGTACCACGAATCTATTAGTCTGTGAGTTGGTATATCGGAATAGAGCAGAGCACGGAGATTGTGCAGCTGATTGGAGTTTGTACATAACAATTACAAGCTTTTTTAAACTGCATTTTTTCACCTGCTCCTGATTCACAACAATTGAATCAAGAAATGCTCAGACACACAATTTTAATCTGAATTTTCTTTCTATATGTCCTCCATTATAAGAAAAATGGTGCAAGAACATGTTAAAACACTAAAAACACAACATTTATTGAAGTAGGTCTTAAAAAAAAAGTAGCAGAGCAAAAGCTATTCTGACAAATATAATGACTGAGTAATAGCTGTTTATTTCCAAGTATAAGTCTATGAGATTTTGGCTTCTTGGAGTACTTCCCATTGGGAATGCCGGGGGAAGGGGTCACTCCGTCCAGTTCTCTTAATATAAAGTCAATGTTTTCACCCACACAACTCTTAAACACACCCGGAGCTGCACAGTCACCAGCGTTCCTCTCAAAGACGCAGTCAGAGCACAGCTGCTGGGCTTCACTGATTACAGACACCGTTAAGTTGTCCAGTTCAGTGATGTCCAGCCTTGGATCCATCTGGATGTGATTAAAGGGTCCACTGGTTAATAAAACAACTAAAGATTCATGTGGAGTTTAAAATGTTCGAGGTCAAATGGGCGCATGAACAACAAGACATGTTGTTGTAGCATCTGTCTCTGACACCAAGGAACTGGAAAGATAATTTAAGATGTGCTGTTCCAAAGCCAAGAGGCGGGGTGCACAAGGCTGAGCAGTTCTGACACAAGTGTAAGTCCTAGCTATCAGCACCTTAAAAGGTGTTTGTAAAGAAATGAGTTTCAACTTTAGTCTGATGTTTCAATAGGCTTTACGTTTTTTTTTTAACTTGTCCTGTCCAACAGCTGAGCAGACAGATGAGAGCTGAAGGCCTCTTGTGTTGGACATATCTTACTTTAACAACAGGGGTTATGAATCTACTGACAAACCAGAGGAATGTCTGAATAAACCCCTTTTGTAGTTGAGGCCAAACTTTATTCATTTGAATCATATTTGAAAATCTTTGGTGTTGGACGGAAAAGGAAAGAAGGGAAGAAGAGAGAGGGATGTTAGAAAAACCATGAAGCAGCACAAAGCAACAACTTTACTGGATGTTTATCATTACGGTGAGGTTCAGATGTAATACAAATCTCAGAGGGCGGGGCCTGTCCACACTCACTCAGATGTTATAAACACACCTGTTAGCTGCAGAAATGTCCACATGTCAACATGAACACAATACAGATATTGTTCACACATGCATACTTATGCCTTCAAACCAACTAGTGTGAAATATTTCATTCATTCAATCCTGCAAATTATCAGTGTAAAGGTGAGCTAACACCTGTGCTCAGGTGAGTGTTTCTGTTCTTCTAAATGGATGATGGAATGTGAAAAGAAGGAGGGGGAGTGCCCAGCCATCCCCACACCAAGGCCCCCCCCAGAACCCCCAGCGCCACACAGCAGCAGGCAGAGAACCACCGCCCCCCAGGCGATTACATCCACCACTCAGGCCAGGGCCAGGAGGACCGCCATGAGGCCCCCAGAGCCAGAGAGCAGGGAGGCATGGGGGGGGGAAGAGAGCGCTGCCCCAGCCCAACCAGGAGAACAGCCCCCCCGCCGTGCCAGGAGGGCCCAACGCCGGGCCTCGCCCGAGAAGGGTGCCCACAGCCCCAGACGAGCACCCCATCACCTCCCAGGAGTTCCCCCTCCCAGAGGCTTTACTTTTGACTTACCTTCAATGTGTCATAAAGCGGAAACAAGCTTCTGGAGGAGACTTTTGCAGACTAGAGTCTTCACCTTTTCAGGTGTTTCCTCAAGTCAGGGTCCTGGAGATCTACCACCTGCCTGTTTTCCGGCTGTCCCTGCACTGCTGGCTGCTGATTACCTGGACCAGGTGTGTCCATTCAGTCAAACTGTGGAGGCATCTGATTGAGTTGTTCAGCAGCAAGCAGGACTTGGAGATGTGGAAAACAGTCAGGTTGGTAGAGCTTCAGGACCGGGCATGAGCAGCCCTGCTTCAATCATTGATGAAATATTCTTTGGGATTTTATGCAGTTTCTTCTAGTTTTGGTTGAGAGCTCTTTGTGGGCTTTGTCCTCTTTTATTCTCAGCTCAGTCTCACCACCTTCTTTCCAAGTCTCTGACAAATTCCCATTCTTGACTTTAGTTTCTCCCAATAAAATTTCATAGTTTGCAAATGTTTCTGTAAACACCAACTTGTCGTTTATTTTTATAAAATTTCTGAATCAAGACAACTAAATGGAGAACAGTTTGAGAAACCTTTGAAAACGTTTGACTTTTATGAAACTAACATCGACTCTCAGCCCCCCCCCCCCCCCCCCCCCCCCCCACCACAGACTCAGACACAGATAATCAAGTGAATTTGTCTTTTAAAAAATGTCCTCAACTGGTCACCGACGATTGCCATTACTCATGGTGTGTGGTGACTTGTTGCGTGAACTTGTTTAGGTGATTTTGTTTACGATGCTTAGAGGTCATTTTTACTTCAGGATCAGACATCCTGTGTGCTCACTGCAGCTCTAAGAACACCACCCATCTAGTGTTTGGCACTGCCAGCTGCTCCCAGGACTCTACTCCGGAAGTGGACCGTCACCCCCACACTCAGCAGTCACAGTTTTTAGAAAGAGCAAGACAGTCAGCATCTCTTCCCTGTTGATGTTTTTTAAGGTCGTTTTGTTCTCCTTAACTTGTGGTGTTGATCATTCCTGGGCTGGACAGAGAGGACCGAATCTGGCAGGCAGCGGGGACACGTCTCACACGGATTGTTGATTTGATGCGTCTTCAACACAATTCCAGCTTCTATCAAACTCCAGCGTCAGCATCACTGTAGGACCAGGTCAATCCTGGATGGCACTTTTGAACTTGCAACACACTGGTTTTCAGATTCATCACTCCCAACTGAAGAAAGTGAACATAACATTTAAAAAAGCCTGAACCACCTAATCTATTATGCCAGCAAACCTTGATGGAGAAACTTGGTTTTCTTTTTTGGTTTGTTTTGGGTTGCAACATTTTGAAACCATTTGACAGTGCATCTTTTCCCCCGCCCCCCCTCATCTTGACCCGAAGCCCTCATAGGCGTCTAATCTGCTGCAGCACCTCCTCTGGCCTCTGTCCTGCAGGCAGTGCGACTCCTCAGGACCACAGCCTCTCATTAGGAGCAGCAGAGGAGCCCTAACGCACAGAGCTGGGTTTTTACGCTTTCATTCAGGGAGCATGTTTCCGTTTGCAGTCTTCAGATGCAATTACCCTCACATGCTCACCCAGCAGTGTCACCAGAGGAAGGGGCTTTTCAGGCTCCCTTTCCTCCAATCACAGTGCTGGATGCTAACTTGAACCAGATCCAAAGAGCTGGTGTGTTTTCTCTGCAGCTCTGAGTGACGCATTTGTATAGCAGAGTCTCCCTCGTCTTGTGATCGAGTGTTTGGGCAAACCAAGCCTCTTCCCTTCAAGGCTGACTGCTTTTAGACAGGCAGAGTTAAATAAAACTTTATTGGTCCTCAGGCTGAACGGTGGTTGCCGCACCACGACCGCTGGTGTTAAAGATAAAGTTTGACATTTTATTGACAGTCGTGTCTGTGTGTGAGTGCACGCATAAGCACAAACACATGTGACTTCTACACGGGGTGTTGTACTTCTTGAGTGCACTGCTCACTAGTAGATGTAGCAGACAAAACTCATTTGCTCTGATTGAGAAGATTCTGGACTATTTTACCAAAATTGAGATGTCTTGTAACCAAATAAAATGATTGTCCTCTTTTATTCTCAGCTCAGTCTCACCACCTTCTTTGATTAAACTCTGAGTTAGGCAGCATCTTCCCATGATGGAGGGCCTATATAAAGAAGAAAGAAACTTAAAATGGCATTTCTGAGTATTTATTCAAACGGTTGTGATAATGAAATCATGCCGTTGGAAAACGAGCATCCACCTGCAGACGACCAGATCCATGAATGTCTCCGTTTTCCTCGTCTGAGCTGACGTCTGGTCAAAGATGTACGGATCCAATAATGATCACCATTTTTGTTGCACCAGAAATGTTAGGTTGGCAATGTTAAGGGCTGTAAGGAGAGTGTAAACAGATGGATGATGGGAAGTGGGGTGGGGTTGCTCTGTGCCAACAGTCCTGCCCAGAACTCAGAGGTGAATTTCTGATAAACAACACAGTTTTTTTCTTATTTTGGCTAAAAACATCATAATCATAAATAGAAAGACACTGGGAATTCTTTTGCAGTAGATCAAAACATGATCCGAGTGGTACTTTAACCTTTTTAGGAAACTTTTAAATTGTGTTTTGTAGGGCTGCACGATATGAAGAAAACTCCCGATATGCAATATCAGAGATTAATATTGCGATAACAATATAATTTGTGGTATATAAACAAATAGCAAAATAACCCAAAACATTATTCTGATTACATTGCAGCTGTTTAAAAGTTGTACTCCAAATGATCCACATGGGTGACAAACATCTAACACTATAGACCTCCATCCTTGTGGTCAAATGCATAAAGGGATTTATGTGATTTATTAAATACTTCAAGCTGCCATTAGATTTTTTTAACATATTTAAGGTTTACCATTTATTGTGATTTTCCCCGTCTTTAGCGATATGCATATTGCAGAGCTGGATATTGCGATAACGATAAATTTGCGGTATATTGGGCAGGCCTAGTGTTTTGAATGATTTTTTACTTTTTTGCATAATTTATTTTATAATTCATTTTTGAAATGATTGAGTTTAATTTTGGTCATTTAAAGTTTTTGTGTGTAAAGTTTGTCTTTCTTTGTTAGCAAAGATTATTTGAGTTGTTGACTGTTTATTTTAAGATTGGTGGTGAGCGTTGACGGCATCTACTCCAGCTTCAGTGTGTTATGTAGCAAACAGTTTGAAGGCTGTATCAGAATGACCTTAACTTCCTGCAGGTTTCTCCCCTGAACCAACAATTTACCTTTTGTGTTCAATGACGTAGACCGTCACTTTATGTCTGCATAGTAGGACTATCGGTATTTAAAATCTTAATAAACAAAAACATTGTTGAAATGTTCCTTTTTTATAGTTAAAAATTCCACTCAAACAAGCTTTTGATTGCAATTAGACCGTACAATATTGTTGGAAGGGGCGGGGCATGGGACACTAGATGTCCAAATACTTTTTAATTCTCTTTCTACTGTTTTTATGGGTATGTCTTACTTTTTAACATATTCTTTATTTTTTAATTATCTTAATGTGTGGGTGATCTGATGGTTATGTGGATTAATGGACTCTCATGTAATTTCCCTCGGGATCAACAAAGTGTCCCAACAAAGTGTCTGTCCGTCCATCCGTCCAGCCAACCCATCCATCCATCCATCCACCCACCAACCCATCCATCCATCCACCCATCCATCCATCCACCCACCCACCCAGCCACTCTGAGACAAGAGGGCTGACCACTGCACCACCTTGCTGTCCTTGCATGCAGTTTACTTTGATTTACATTGAGAAGATTTGGTTTTGTTGTGGCTTCTCTTTTCTTTGCTATCAGCCGGTGTGAAATGTCTCCTTGAAATGGGAATTAAGAAGCAGAAAACAGCAGATAAACATTTGAATCAACGTTGGAAAGATGTCCGATTTTCACAGAAACAGCTGGAGCTTTGCGTTGTTGGGATTTTAACTCCTTAAATCGCTCTAAAGTCGTCCCTTTTGTGTACAATCCAAAGAAGCATTTTACGTAAAACACATCCTACAAAGCACACATTTGGCCAAAAGAACACGCTCAAAACCCTATTTTCATCAGAGCGTTTCCAAAGACTTAAAGTCTTAAACTCTTTTTGCTATGCCTACGTTTTTTGCGGATTAGCATTAATTCTCTTATTCATAACTCCTTTTGCCCACAGGATGACTGGTCGGGAGTTTTTCACCCGTTTTCCGGCCCTCTACCCGTTTCTTCTGAGCCAGTTGGAAGAAGCTGCAGCCACGGTGGAAAGGTGAGCGCTAACTCCACTTGTGTGTTGGGTGCTGTGGTCTGTGGCAGTCTTCCTCCACCACAGCTTTGACACACTTTGATGTCGCGTCTTTGTTGACCTGTTTTGTGGTCTGTAGTCTGCGGCGGTGCCTTAAAATGGAGGTGGATGGGAAGCTGGATGGGATTTCTCCGAACAGTAAATAAAAAAACTTTATCCAAACTGTTTTGTCAGATTAAGCCAGATTGCCATGTAGTGAGTTTTCGTTTACCTCACAGTCTGTTTGCTCCCTCGCTCAGTGGACAGTTTGTTTGCTCAAAGCACAGAGTTTTACGAGCGAATAAAATAAATGTCTGGTTGAGATTTAGTCCTGTTATTTTGCAGTGAAGGGTTGAGTCCACTTCAGTTCATTGGCCTGATCCTAGTCAGCCCTTACTCCCTTCTTGAAAGCATCTGAGAAGTCCAGCGGCTCCCCAGGCAGCCTTATCTTAATATGGATCCAATTAATTGAAAGCTTTTCGGGGCAGCTCTTTCAGAATTACCCTCACTCCCTTAGCCTCTTGTTAAAACATCAGCAAATTTCCCACGGAACCAGACCCCAGCTGTTTGACTTCCCACATCATCTGAGCGAATTGCACCACCGACACAGACCAACCGCGCCGCACTGCAGCCTTCCAGAGCAGGACAGCAGGCCAGAGGGCTGCTGTTAGTGGTTTCAGCCAGCAAAGTCACAGAATGATCACACTTCCAAAATACTTTGGAGACCAAATGTACACATAATGTATTTTCATGCGGCTCCCTTTCTCAGCTACCCGTCAACACAGTTCAAAAAGAGGCTGTATACTTGGAAAATGTGTGCAGAAATTCAAAAAGGTACAATGTAGAATCGACATGCTGACATACTCCAACGAGCCGAGGAGAGGCAGCTACATTCATGAAAGGAAAACAGGCCTGGAGTCTTTGGGTTTTTCCTCATCGGGATTTGTTTCAATCATCTTACGCGGATAATAAACTCATGACAGGGGTTCACTTTAAGCCTTAGTCACAACCGCCCTTAAAGGTGGATGGCAAGGTGTGTGCAGGTGGCCCGCCGGTATTATCAAGGTTGTAGACCGCTCGGTCAACCCGTTGAGCCAAAATGTTCATGCAGTAGGTTGTAGTGAAGGAGGTGAGATGCAGGAATAAATGTATATGTATTTTTTCTCCTGCACACAGCAGAAGGGGCTCTTGAGTGCTGGTCAAGTGCTAAGCTCACACTCTGTGACCTGAGAAATAGGAAAATTAGACTATTATAGAATATTTACTGTGGGCATTGTGCAGCTGTTTTCTATGGGGAATTCATGTATCACCTACACTGCCCGTGGGTTCAGCGTTTGCACACGATCAGTAAGAAACCAGTACGCACACCGTATTAACAACTGGAATGTGGTGTGAGGGTTGTAGGACAGCATCACTCGTACGTCATAAATACATGTGACTCATATTATCCTACTTTACAATACACTGCCCCACCCACAACAATGGTTCGTCCATTTTTAGGACGTCCTTGAGGTTGCATGAGCCTCAAGGGAGCTGCAAGACACACCTGTACACGGGTGTCTACGGACCCCATCCACCCAAAAACCTGCACCACCCTTCCAGGTCACTCCACTGTGCAGGTGCATGGGACTAAGGCTTTAGGCGTTGTTAAAACATATCTGCTTATTTGAGATTGATATTTTGTATTATAGCATGATGAACCATCGTACAACCATTAAAATCGAAATTTATTCTCTGTTGTTTGTATGGAGTTTGACTGAAATTACATCAGTTTAGCTGATTAAAATCAACATACCTAAGAAGAGTAAAATAAGTTGTTCAAGGTTTTTATTAAAAAAAATCATCAAATGAATCCTCTATAAAGCTGGTTGAAACAAAAAACCAGAGCCAACCCAGTTCAGCAGGTAACTGGTCGATGGCTTGTTACAGCAGCCTGTAAGCCTCATGCTGACTTTTGATGAGCATTATCATTTTATATCCAACAACAGAATTGTGGCTTTTTGATAGACAGGAAGTTGTCAAACCCTCAGTTGCCGCTTACGCACGCCGCTTACGCACGCCGCTTAAGCACGCCGCTTACGGACGCCGCTTACGCACGCCGCTTACGCACGCCGCTTACGCACGCCGCTTACGCACGCCGCTTACGCACGCCGCTTACGCACGCCGCTTACGCACGCCGCTTACGCACGCCGCTTACGCACGCCGCTTACGCACGCCGCTTAAGCACGCCGCTTACGCACGCCGCTTACGGACGCCGCTTACGCACGCCGCTTACGCACGCCGCTTACGCACGCCGCTTACGCACGCCGCTTACGCACGCCGCTTACGCACGCCGCTTACGCACGCCGCTTACGGACGCCGCTTACGCACGCCGCTTACGGACGCCGCTTACGGACGCCGCTTACGCACGCCGCTTACGCACGCCGCTTACGCACGCCGCTTAAGCACGCCGCTTACGCACGCCGCTTACGGACGCCGCTTACGCACGCCGCTTACGCACGCCGCTTACGCACGCCGCTTACGCACGCCGCTTACGCACGCCGCTTACGCACGCCGCTTACGCACGCCGCTTACGGACGCCGCTTACGCACGCCGCTTACGGACGCCGCTTACGGACGCCGCTTACGGACGCCGCTTACGCACGCCGCTTACGCACGCCGCTTACGCACGCCGCTTACGCACGCCGCTTACGCACGCCGCTTACGCACGCCGCTTACGCACGCCGCTTACGCACGCCGCTTACGGACGCCGCTTACGCACGCCGCTTACGGACGCCGCTTACGGACGCCGCTTACGCACGCCGCTACGCCGCCGCTTACGCACGCACGCCGCTTACGCACGCCGCTTACGCACGCCGCTTACGCACGCCGCTTACGGACGCCGCTTACGGACGCCGCTTACGCACGCCGCTTACGCACGCCATACACAGTCATTGTGTAAATCATGACCTCCCAAGTCTGCTCCTGGATCTCCCCTTCTGCATGCCTTCCAGCCTTTGTTGCCTCATTTGCTGCTGAAGATTGGAAGAGTACACCTGATCCAGCTAAGCAGGAGGTGAGGCAGGTCGAGCTGGAAAATAATTCTGCTGGTAGAGAACTAGGGTTAAACATATGTGTGGCCTATTCTTAACACACAGATGCTGAGTTTGTGACAGCCCAGAATAGTCATCCTTTGCTCGTATGACAGCAAGTTAACTCCTGAAACAATGTTTGTCTGATTCATATGTTAATTATCTAACATGAGTTCAGTGACGGAACTGAAAAGAACATTTGCTGCAGAAGCAGATGTTTGAAGGCAGAACAAATGTCTCTGTTCTCTGAGGAAAACAAGCTAGCTTCTTTCTCTCAAGCAAATCTTCTACAATTCCCACAAGAGGTTTCTTCTAAGGTCCAAGCCACACAACTCCATGAAACTCCAAATGTTTTAGGACTTCTGCTGAATTTAGAGGACAGTCCAGGGATCATCATTTTTTGGGATCAAGCTTTCTCTCAGATTTGATCAAATCCATCATTATCTCCACGTGCAGCAGATCAAAGAAGCCCGGATCTCGACAAAGCCACCATCGAGCTTTGCTGTGATCCACGTTATCCTCTTAGCCTTCAGAATGAAGGCCGGTGTGCAGCGACTGAAAACCAAAGTGCTTTACAGTCCCAGTCCCATTCATCCATACATGTGCACATTCACACACTGATGGCAGCTCCACTGCTACACTGCCGTCCACTTATAACCACCAGGAGGAATGTGGGGGGGTCAGTGCCTTGCCCAAGGACACTTCGACACATGGACGGAGAGAGGGCAAACCGATCTTCCAATTAGAGGTCGACCGCTCTACCTCTGCACCACAGCCACTGATTGAAGAAGAACTTGGTGGGACCTCAGTTCTTTTTTTTCCTCCAAAGATGCTGCAGATCAGCAGAAGTTCTAGTTGTTTTATTAATGATGCAGAAATGGCGACACTGTCTTTGCTACTATTATATCGTAATTATTGCACTGTTTCTTGCATGTTGGCCTGTTGCAGTATCTCTAGCTTCCATTCTTTATCAGCAAAGTGGAGACTGTAAATAAAATCCTTTGGGCCTGCAAATGTTATCTCTAAAACTATTTCAGTTCAGCGGCCACATTAAGTAGAGACAGTGTCTCATCCTTTCTGCTTGCAAAGAAAACTGCTTTCGTATCATATTTCAAGAGATTTTCAAAACAGCTCCGATGATTTATTTGTAGGAGTGCAACTAAAATGGAAATTGAAGACTTTAGTTTACGTTGGAGCTTTTTTTTCTCCCCTTTTTGTTAAATCTGTCTCCGCTTCTGTATCTCCTCACTGATCTGTTTGTGGAGAAATAAAAATCCTCAAATCCCCCCCAAAGAAACAAACCCTTTTTCATCGAGCGCCCAGATGCCGCATTCGATTTTGGAGTTCAGGGAGACATTCATGGCAGACCTCTGCGGAGAATTCCAGACTGCTCTGAAAGGCAGAAGAGCCTCTTTTTCATCCTGTCAAGTTTTTCTGCTCCAGCTGTATTTCAACAAGGCCTAATGTGTTTGCAGCCCCCCCCCATCTGCCCTGCCGAGAGCATGACATCACATCCTGTCCCGCTGTGCTTGGCTGAACTGCCACTTTAAGCACATTTGACCAGCTACTAATTGGCTGAGATTACGTTTCCCATCTCTTCGATGTCTGGAAGTCCCAGCGGATGGCGGTGTGTGTGTTTGGTCGGGCGCGGTAATGAAAAGCACACGTTGTTTTTGCATGGGGGTGTGTTGTTCTGTCTCCATTCTATGAGATCCTCATGACTAACAGCGGTCTGAAGGACACGCTGCTCTTTTTACACCCATTAGCAGACTTTACATACTTACAGACCTTCACAGAGCTCAGCTGCAAAGCCGCACGACAATGTAAACACACATTCCTCCTCATCATCTTCAAGCACCATTCAAGTGGCAAATATAGAGGTTAAAAACAGCAAAGGATACATGATGGGAATTGAAATACCTCTCTGTTCCTTTACTTCCAGTGTGTCAGAGTGAAACTGAAAACTGGCAGATATCAGATTTACTTTCAGAACTGTGTCATAGTGTGGGTGGATTTATGCAGGTAGAGGAGCTACTTTGTTGTTTTATGCCACTTTGAAAAAAGAGACCAGGTTGCCGTTGTTTACAAATGCAGCCATTAAAAAATGTCACTCCTTTGTTTGGTTGAGAAGCAAAACTTTGATTTAAAACTGACGATACATGGAGCCAACACACTTCTCAGTGTAAGAACACCAACACTTTTCTACACGTCTTTTAGGTATATTTTATGAAAAAAATGACAGGGTTGAAATTATGATTGTTTCCCTTTGGTAGTTGATTTAATTTAATTTATTTGAAATAGGGGACAGCGCATATCAATCAACATTTCTGCAAATATGCCAGAGTTAGCCAAAGGGCTATTTTTCATCTGCAGTCCCTCAAAAGATGTTAAAATCACCCTAAAAGATCAAAGTAAAATGACATATTTACATAACATTACATACATATATTAAACAATGCATTCAATAAAATTAACCTTAAAACAAATTAGTGGTAAAACAATCCAAAATCAGACAAATGTAAGAACATACGCGCATATAAAAGACATGACAGTAGCAAGGATCAGCGACAGGAAATGTAGTCAGTGTTGACAGCTCTGATTGTCAGTGAGCCATTTCTTCAATTGTGTGGTATGATTTTCTTTTATTTTATGTAACTAATTTTAAACTGTTTTAACTCAAGGTATTCTACTATTTAGCTTTCGCTACTGCCAAAGCAAAGACAGCTCACTAAATAACTAGACATTGGTGTGGACCAAGCAGCTTACTGTGAAAGCACCTGAACGGAAGAACTTCTATAGAGAAATGAGCAGATGTTACTCTGCCGCTATATTTGTCAGAATAACCTCTATATGTGTATATATATATATATATATAGAGGTTATTCTGGTCTCCTGTCCCCATTGTCTTCACACCGTTGCTGTATTCGTTTTTGACTGTACGGTTTGTTTGTTTTTTGGTTGAGGATTTTCTGATGCAAACATTTTCACCACTTATGTTTAAACTCATCACACCTGTATATTTCAGAAAATCGGACAAGTTTTAGGCTTACTTTGTGATTACCCAAATGCATTTATAGATATGACAAAAATATATCTTATTTGACGTAGCGCTTTCCAGGAACAGTCCCACTTACCCATGAACACACACACATTCACACTGTGATGGTGGTTCCGCTGGCATTGGTGGTTCAGTGTCTTGCCAAGGACTTCAGCACATGCGGGTAAGGCAGGAACCGAACTTGCAATTTTCCGAGGTCAACCACTCTACCTCTGCACCACGGCAGCCCATCTATAAAACAGCTGTCTATGACATGGCTTGCCCTACGTACATAAAAACAAAAAGCAAGTGCCCCCTCAGAAGATCCCATGAAATCCTATACCTGCTTTTATTTCTGTCTATTGCATCATTTTCTCTCAATTGGATGAGTTTTTAACACTAGTTAAAGTCACGACAGCATTGATCAATAGATCATGATTCCCAAACCAAGTTACTCTAAGTTTGATGCCATGAAACTCTCTGGAGGAGAGCAGCCCCAGATCATCACAGCACCACCTCCATGTTTGTTGCTTAGATGAAACGATCTTTTGAAATCACTTTGGATGTAACAGGATACACGTTACAGAAAATGTCTTTGTGGCTTATCTATTGAAGACGTTTTGGGGATGATCCAGGTGTTTTTGTCCAACCTGAGACGAGCCTTTGTGGTATTCTCTTTAAAGGCTCCTGAGAATTCATCTCTCTGCTGTCTTTTCCTGCTAAATGAATCCGGAATTACTGGGTCATGTGACGCCCACGGTTCTGTCCATGTTCATCTGTCCAGGACTACTTGACGAGTCCTGGTTCTGGTATTCCTTTTGTAGTCTTTTTGGTCGGTCGTTTACTCGGACAGTATCTACTACAGAGATTTCTTTATTCAACAGACCTGACCTCAAAGTTTGTTTGTGCTTAAATAAAGGGAAAGATTAAGAGAAATCAGGAGAGGTGCAAACAAACATGTCCACAGCACAGTGTTTAGTCGGGAGGGGATGTTATTTTTCCTTTGGTTCTTGGAAAACAATGCAAGACATGGAATCTCAGTTCTGCTAGTATGTTTGCTGAAATGCGTCTTTGACCTGTGTCATCCGTTTGTGTGTTTAGTGACAGTGGTCATGTGAAGCTACACCCCAGCCTGTTTTTGCTGCTGCTGGTGCTCAGCCGCCTTTACCCCTCCCCAATGGATGGATCCTCTTCCCCTCTGGGGCTTGCCCCTTTCATGCCCTTCATCATGAGGTAAGACTTAGTTCTACACACAGGTACAAAAGCATGTCACTTATTTGGAAAATGTAAATGTCTGTCATAAGTTACAGGCCTTCACATGGTGGCATAAACAGATCTTCAGGCGTAGAAGGCATTCGACTGGCTCATCTCATCTCTGTCCCTCGCCATCGTTATCAGGAAAACTGTGTTTCCCGTCAGTTCGCCCTCCTAAACTCAAACAGAAATGATAATAAGCAAGTGAAGGGTCTTTCAGGCACCTGCTCAAACAACCTTTCACAGGACTGCAGCTCTAAGTATAGAACAATTTACAATCAGGGAGACAAAACAGCTGCAGTCTCAACATGGCTTCCATGCCTCTGCGTCTTTTATCAAATGTTGACACAGGTGCCTCAGCTGCTTCTAGGAAAATCCATTGCATCCTGCATCTTTTTTTTCCCTGAAGCTCCATCCATAAGGTCTGAATGGAGCTGTTAATATGTGATGGTGACCTGACGTTATTGTGCCGCTCTGAGCACCCATGTCTTTTTGATTCTGCGCACTAAGACAAATCAGCCGTCTTATCTCGCTCGGGCTCTCGGGTTATGTGTCGTCTTGTGTTGCAGGCCTTGTTTAACGTCGGCTGGTTTTTATCGGAGTTCGCTCACTGTTTTTTTGGGTAATGCTTCATGGAGACGAATGGGAAACTTCTGTCCTAGCAGTTGGCGTGGTACATTCTTGAGATAGAGAAAAATGCTAATATTTGTGAACATCTTCATCTGCCTTCACGGCATCTGCAAACATAGGTGTAGTTCATGTCATCCCAAAATAGAAAAATCCCAACCAACCTACAGCCCTAAAAACAAATTCACACAGTATTTTTTGTTTGTTTGTTTTTAGCTACTTTGAATATGAAGTCCATTATCTGTGGCATACAGTCAGACAGTGCCACACTGTTTATTTGTGTCTCGTCATGTTGATTTCACCCCAAACACCAAATGATGATGGTAGAGTCAGAGAACTGGCTGACATCCACTATGACACATTGGATGGCTGATCCACTATGAAGGGATGGATCAGGTGATCCTAATTACCTAATGCAGGTAATCAGCAGCAAGGTTTAAAGGTTTCTAATTAGTTTCTAAAACCTTTTGTTGTTCTTGTGTTTTCTGTCAATACCATCTTAGTCAAGTCAAAGTAAAGTAACTTTATTGTCAAAATCTACAATGTTGACACATACATAGAAATTGAAATTGTGTTTTCTCTTCCTCTTCAGTAAAACGGGGAGACATCTTCAAATTGCACAATTAACAACCTATAAACAAACTATAAATAGTAGGGGCATAAATAGTATAAAAAGTAAATAGTAAATTGCCATTATGGGTATCTGTTTGACAGATTGTTTAATGCTGAGTTTTTTATTAACAAAGAATTATAGTTTATCAACGTTATTTACATCAATCTGGTAGCTGGTTGACATGCCGACGTCTCCTCAGTGCATCAGTTTAAATAGCATTTTTATAATGTATCACTTCATAATCATTGAGAAATGGTTGGAAATGGTCATTTCTGAACCCTTTATCCAAATAAAGATGCTTTTATTAAGCTGCAGAAAACTAAAGTTTGAACTTTACGTTGTTTTCACTAGAAGTTTTCTGAATTTTCATACAATTTTAGAATCACATATCCGGAAATGTTGGTTTACTGTGAATCTTTGTTCTAAGCAGTACAGAGGAGAACTGACCCTGAACCTCAGATGGTGGAAAGAACAGTAGTATCGTAAATGGTGTATAATGGTATAGCGCCTTACTTCCTTCTTAGAAGGCCCAAACCACTTTACAGTCACAGTTCCATTCAGCCATGCACACTCACACATTCACACACAGATGGCGACTTTGGTACCAACCTATAGCCACCAGGAGCAATGTGGGCTCCAGGGTCTTCTCCAATGATCAACCCTCAACACCAGAGCTTTAGCTTCAGTGTTGACATTCTTTCAACCACAGTAGTTCTTCAACCGTTTACGCAACTAATGTAATTCTGGTGGATTCTGAAGCGGAGTCAAGCAGCTTTGTTCCATTATGCAACACTTTATTAGTGATGTGTTGCATTTTGGTGCAAAGCTGGAATGAAAAGCCATATTGTGCATCAAAATGAGCTGATTCACGTTGATCATGTAAACGGTTGAAGAGTTATGGAATGTCAATGAGCGGGTCTTATGTTGGTATCGCTGGCAACATCTGTGGGTTCAATAGGATCCTACTGGACAGTGTTGTAAACCAGTTACTACTACCGATCAGAATTTGAAAGGTTCCAAGACACCCAACACCAATGACATTCTCTGAATCCGTTCAAAGTAATTAAGAAAAGTGTGTGTTGTAGTAATTGGTCATTTGGTGTCGTCTTGGGTTCTCTGGACTTTCTCTGAGTCTGTTTCAGTCAGAAAGGGGAATGCAGCTCACACGTCGTCCCAAATGAAGCCCACATGTTGGAGATGTTAAATATAGCCCAGCTCTAACTTCTTTGGCTCCAGACATTTTTCTTTATTCAAACTCCTTCCTCCCCAAGCTGGTGTCTCTAATGAGGTTGATGACTAATCCTCCCCCTCTTTTTTTTTACTCCATAATCGGAAAAGTGACATCCAAGAATCAGATGGTTTTTGGTTCTCACATCATGTGGGTTTTTAGATCCTCCCGACTGTAAGATCTCTGACATTTCCTGGTGCCTAGAATGATGACAAACAACCGATCATTGCAGCAAAGAGAAAGTATTAATATTCTATTCGTATTTAGCTTTTCTCTTTGCAAGGTCTTTCGTTTTCACTTTTTTCTTCTTTTACTCTTCCTCTCATCCAAAGTGTTGTCATAGTGATTTATATTCTGTTATATCCAGTCCAGCCGTTTTTTTCTTCACTGCCATTTTCACTGTTTCATCCGAGCTGGGCTATATCTCATTTCTTTGGAAAAGCCAATGTTAGAGCCATAAACTATTGCAGAGCTTCAAAAACGGACCACCGTCAATGCTGAATTGCGGCTGTTATTATCATTTTCCTGTGGATGGAGACGAAGGGTGAAGAAATGCTGGCAGAAATGGGCCGTCATTAAGCCATCCCGCATGCTTAACGGTGCTGGAAGTGGTGTGGGAATGTGTGCACACCTGTGCCCTCTTTGACTGAATCAGTAAAACCTGTTCAATTAGGAAAACACCGTTTATTATTGATGTGTTTGCCTCACCGTTGCATTCAACAGAATGCTCTTTTCCATTAGAGGTTAGACCACTTTTCTCTAATTCTGCTCAGGTTCTGCTTGGAGGCCCATCACACCACTGACTGGTTCAAGATTTAAAGAATTGTATTGGTTTAACGGAAAGCAGCCTTTTTCTACAGATGAGAAAACATCGCAGTTTAGATCAAATCCCACTAAATTGAACAAACTGAGCGTTTCACACTTCTTATGTTGAGCTGAGAATGAGATGACGTTAGAAACCGGTGATCACAGACACTCCGGTTGCCTCATTTTCACAAAAGCAACATCCAGATCTGCTAAAGCTTTAATAACCCTCTAGACTACCTGCTAATTTGATCATAAACTGTCTAAAATTTTATCCTTTTGGAAAAATGGAAAAAATTGGACACATTTGGACAATTAGACCTGTTGCTACCCGTCTAACCACGGTGTTCTTAAAAGTATACCGTGGTTTCAAACAGCTTCAGTCGTGACTTTTTGACATTCAAAACATTTGTAGATTTATTTATTGAAAGAATAAGTTTACACTTCTTCACTGTAGTTGGGACTGACTGAAAAATGAACACTGCAACACTAGACACTCATTTCAAATGACTGAATATATCTAGACTCGGATATTCTTTTAAAATAGCATCTTAGTCCATCTGATGTGTAAATACTATGACCAATACTAAAAATCCAAAAGCTTTAAGACAAGAAAATGTTCCCCTAAACAACTTATTATTGCAAAATCCACAGTACAAGGCAAACGTTAACATGTTCAACCATGCTGAACGGGGGGTTGAGATTGTGAATTGAAAGGTTTGTAGTAGGGTGTAACTATTAATCGATTTCTATTCCTCCGATCAGCCAGATCGATCTGCCTGAGGCCAGTTGTTAATCAAATCGAATCAACCCATACCACTAAACAATCAATAATCGATATTGGAAAATAACATTTGGATTGACACACGGTAGGTTTATTTTACCCTAACGCAAAAACAACCAAGTACATCACAGCAACAACACACATGTGATGTCATGAACACGGATCAGTCCATCATTCCAGTCCAATGTGTGGACAGACTGTGAATAAAGTCATGTGACCATCCAGGGTCTAGAATGTTCTAGAATGTTCCCTTTGGATTCTCTGGATGTGGAAAAACAACAGTGGTGAACTTTAGGAAACTAGCATGTGAATGGATCTGACATTCATTCTAGCTGACTTGTTTGTTTGGACACAGATTTCATTTAACTTGATGATCTGGAAGAAATCCAAGAATCTGGAAAACTTCTGAGTCAAAGTGGTTGAATTTTTGGCTAAAGATGTCCTGGATCTATTTAAGATCTTTCAATCAGATCCTCCAAAATGAATCAAAATGGACTATGAATCAAATCATAACCCACAAATTATGATATGAATTGAATCATTGTTCAAATGAATCGTTACATCCCTATTTAGGAGTTTTTACAACAATAACTAGCTTGCTTTGTCATGAAGTGAGCCCATTGATGGGATTCTGGGGGTCAGAATCTTTGTACTCTTCAGGATGACAAGAACAAGAAAAAAATAATCAGAAAATGACCACGAATAGAATTATTCAGGAATTCAGGAATAGGACCCGAAATGCCGGAGACTGGGCTTGGTGACAGAAACTTTTCAAACAGCTTTTTTTTAATCTGCTACTGATTCACAGCAATTTAATCAAAGGAATACTCAAAAACGCTGGTTTGATATTTATTTTCTTTATATATGTGTTTAATCATCAGAAAATGCTACAAGAAAAACATTCAGACCCCGGCTGATAAACGTAAGTTGAGAGCAGATCTGTCTTATATGCTCCTGGTTTGTTCCGTAGCAGAGTTCAGGTGAGCTTCCACACCTGTCAAATAAAGTGGAATATCCACGGAAGTGAACCCTGGTGGGGATCAAACCTGCCAGTATAATGGACCTTGTGGTTTTATTAGTAATTACCGTTTGAAAATGTCCTGTTGTTCTTTGCTCTAATTGTTGTAGCACTTCCTTAACAAATCCCAAATTGTATCCGTATTTTAAATTGATAACAATCTGAATAACTGCTGCTTACCTTCTGGCCTGTTATAAATGAAGCACTTCAACAGAAAAATAAATGCATTTCATCCAGCAGACTTGACAGGATCATTAGACTCACTCGATAAAGCCAAGTCATGGTTTGCCCTAAAATCGATGAAACTGAAAATAGAGTATGTTTAGTTTTAGTTTTATGCTGTAAGACTGGGGCCAACTTGGTGGACTTTGCACATAGCAGTCATTAAGTTGTGAATTTTAGCTGGTGTCCAAATGTCTTTGCATTAAACATGTCTGACATCTTCTCACGATGCAGTGACCCTCATTCTTTCCAGAAGACTGGGGAGTCCCAACCGCTGCCCTGACCAGGGAGCTCTGGCCGTCAGAACTGATCCTATTTTCCTCCACAGCTACAAGAATGAGCAACGCAACTCTGTTGTTGCTACGCTTAGTATTCATTCTGTACAGACAATGAAACTGGCACTCTTAACCAGTATGAGCAGTCTCTGAGGAGGAAACGGCTCTGCAGCGGCCTAAAATAAAGGCCAGATGAGCTCGATCCACGCCAGTCAACAGTCTGCAGGCTGATCCCACAGGGGGTGTTGCTGTTTCTAAATTACACCCCTCCAAACTGTCATTTCCTTTTGCAGAAGAGTTTCAATGGGACAAATTATCACAGATAGTTAACATATGCATCTGTTAGGGGTGGGAAGTCGACTGGTCGTGGAGTTTTGCCAATGCTGTAGGTGTGTTTGTGTTCCTACACCAAAAATTAACGAGTAGGGGCATTTAGAGCTAAAGTATGCTAATTGGTTACTGTGCTAAATTCTTGCTTTTAGCTATTCTGCCTTTAAGCAGTGTGACAGAGGAAGAGACATGTCCACAGCAGGTGGAAAAGCATTTCTTTGTTTAAACCCATAAAGCTTTTCCTTTCAGCCACCTTTCAGTCTAATCATGACAGGAATAAAACTTGTTTAACCTCCTCACTCAGCGTTTATTTGAGACATTTGCTCCCACAGCTGTAATGTGCCATAGAAGCCTCAAAGCTTGTGTTTTATCCCAGCATGCCTTTGCAGTGATGGATTGCTGTTGCACGTTTCTCTGGAGCTCTCTGCTAAATTTTCCACAGTGAAGCAGAGCTGCTTTTTCATCCTTGGAGCTCTGCTTTGATTCCACAACAAGCCTTTGAAAACGGGTTTTAACCCTCGTTTTCTCTGCACACATGTCCAGTTGTCCTAATGTGGGCTAGTTCTTTTTAAATAAAAGCAGTTAGGGAGTCCCCATCTATATCCTTTATACTGAGAGCTGCCTGCTGGAAATTTCTAATTGAAGAGTTGCAAAACTGCAGATGTAAGTGTGCAACTGATGGGTCCACATTTGTGTGAAAGTACTTTGAAGAACCTACTCTGATGAAAATGGTATTTCTGGTGTTTTTAACATGTTTTTGTGGCATTTTTCTCCTGATGATGCACATTTGTTAAACAATACTAAGCTTAAAGTTGCATTTCTGAGTATTTATATATTCAAATCGTTGTGAATCAGGAGCAGAAAAAAAATTGCCGTTTGAAAAAGGGCTCATTTGGGAAGTAAAAAATACACTGGGCGGGCCACAGCCGCCCTGCTCTGCTCCATTCTGGTGCATCCACTTGTGAACAAATAGATCCATGTCTTTGTTTTCCTCGTCTGAGCTGGAATCTGGATCTAAACTGTACGGCTGGACAGCTGCAGTATTAATCACCATTTTTGTTGCACCAGTAATGCTAGATTGTGGATGTGAGGGGTAGCGGGGGAGTGTGCCGACAGCCCCGCCCACAATTACTAGCAAACTACTGCAATTCTGCAGAAACTAATGACAATTTTTTAAATAAAGGCTACGGATGAATCTTAATTGAAAGACCACTGGGGACGCTTTGACAGTAGATCACAAGATGATTGGAGTGGATCTTAAAGCAGTTTTTAATTGGTGCTTCCCCCAAACATTTACGGCACAAGTTATGTGTAACTTATTTTTTTTCTAAAAAGGAATCCACACTATTTGGATGGTGTTTTTGCAGGAGCTTGGCTTGCTTGTTTAGTCTAGAACAGGGGTCAGCAACCTTTTTTAACTCAAAGAGCCATTTGGGACCGCCCCCAATGAAAAAGAAAGCTCCCGGAGCCACAACCCGTTTTGACATCATTATATATATCATGCATGTATATATTATATCAAGGGTGCTCATTACGTCGATCGCGATCGACTGGTCGATCTTCAAGGACATGAGTGTAGATCTCGGGCCAGAAAAGATTTTTTTTTAAAAAGTACTTCTTAAAAATATCACTGACAAATATGGGACTTGATTGACATGCAGATTGGCCAATCGGACATCCTCTGAAACATACATCACTGCAAATGCACATCGTGTTCTTTAAAGGATGATACCGCGGCAGCTGAAGTTATGGTCTGATCTCTGCATGGAGCGATGTGTTTGTCAATGCATGCTAGACACGGAGAATGTGGAGAGATCAGGTTTATGATTCTGAATAGTTCTACTTGGTAATCATGTTTCCATGTCTGAGGTCATAAAATCATCCCAGAGAAAGTCTCTGCTTCAACTCCTGCAGGGAGAGCTGCGTCTGAATCTGACGCTCGTGTTTCCATCTCTGACAGTTTGAAGCCAAAGCCCCTGTACTGTAAATGTCTGTTTCAGCACAGACACATTTACTAAAATGTTCTTTTCTCAGCAGCATTGCTCTGCCAAAGCTCCACTCTGTCGTCCTGTTAGCTGCCGAATGTCTCCGTTCTTCATGTGAGCTCTGGCTGTGTTATGACACCAGAGGAAGAAAGACTATCGCTTGTAATCAGCCTTAATTTTAACGTACACACAGTGGGACGAGAAATGCTGTCCGTCAGTAGAGAAGGCTAAGAATGACCGTGGGACGGAGACTGTCTGTGTGTGGGCAATAACAAAGTGTAGCGGAGCATTTCCTGGCTGCTTAGGTAATCATTTGAAAATAATTTGTTCTGGGTTATCGGTCATCCACTGGCCTGGGAGCTGTTTATGTCCAAGGGTTAGGTGTTTGCAGTGAAGGTCGGAGGCAGAGAAAAGAACATTTTGAAGCTGTGCACCAACCATTAAATGATCCCCTTTTTGAGTAAGAAGGTTTTCTAAATCCAAAGGGGATCATTTAATGGTTGGTAGTTTGTGAGGTTGTATTGCAGAGCAGGAAACTTTTATAATCAGTCGTGACAAAAGTTGCTTTGATTCTTTTGTTCTTCAGAACAAAGTTAGTGTTGAAATAATTGAGAACATCCAAAGAAAAATCAAGCATAACTATATGGATTGAATGATGTAAAGACTGTCCTTGCAGCTCCCTCTGTTCAGCCGCGGAAGCTAACCTATCTGCTCTGGTTCTGCAGATGCGGCCGCTCCGCTGTGTACCGGACCAGAGAAATGGCAGCTCGCGCTCTCGTCCCGTTCGTGCTGGTCACCCAGGTGCCGTCCGCTGTCGGTGCTTTACTGCAGGAGCTGCCTTCAGGCCCGGGACCAGGAATCCAACACAACCACATTCACGGCACTCTGCTGCAGGTCTGCTCACACTGCACAGCACTCATCTGACAGGAGGGTGGTTGTTGTTGTTGGACAGGAAGTCTTGCCAATATGTAGTTCACTAACAGTACAGTGGTGGACAAAGTAGTTGGAACCCCTCAGTTAAAGAAAGAAAGTCCTCAATGCTCACTGAAATGACTTGAAATGTTCAAAAGTAACAATAAATCAAAATGTATTGAAAATTACACCATCAAAATCAGCCATTACTTTAGAGTTGTTGATTAACAGAATTATTTATAAAACAAACTAATGAAATAGGGCTGGACTACAATGATGGGACCCATAACTTCATATTTAGTTGCTCAACCTTTTGAGGCAATCACTGCAATGAAACGGTTTCTGTATTTGTCAATGAGCCTTCTGCACCTGTCCACAGGTATTCTGGCCCCCTCCTCATGAGCAAACTGCTCCAGGTGTCTCAGGTTTGATGCTGTCTTCTCCAAATGGCATGTTTCAGCTCCTTCCACAGATGTTCAATGGGATTCAGATCTGGGCTCAGAATCCACTTCAGAATAGTCCAACGCTTTTCTTTGAGCCATTCTTGGGGGGGTTCTGGCTGTGTGTTTTGGATGGTTGTCCTGTTGGAAGACCCATGACCTGCCACTGAGACCAAGCTTTCTGACTCTAGGCAGCACATTTCTACCCAGAATGCCTTGATCATCTGGAGATTTCCTTTGACCGTGAACAACTTCCAGACCCCCTGTGGCAGATGCAGCAAAGCAGCCCCAAACCAGAACTGAGCCTCCTCCATGTTTCACAGTAGGGACAGTGTTCTTTTGGTTGATGCTTCATGTTTGAGTCTACCAACATAGAGCTGATGGGCCTCACCAAAAAGCTCCAGTTTGGTCTCATCATTTTCCCAGAAGCTTTGTGGCTTGTCAACATGCATTTTTGGCTTTTTTCTGATTTCCTTTCAACAGTGGTGTCCTCCTTGGTCGTCTCCATGAAGTCCACTCTGGCTCAAACAATGACTAATGGTGTGATCTGACACTGATGTACCTTGATCTAGGAGTTCACCTTTAATGTTGTTGGAGGTTGTTCTGGGCTTTTTGGATCCAGTTCCAACTATCCGTCTCCTCAATTTGTCATCAATGTTCCTCTTCCAGCCACGTCCAGGGAGGTTGGCTACTGTCCCGTGGGTCTGAAACCTCTGAATAATATGAGCCACTGTGGTCACAGGAACTTCCAGCTGCTTAGAGATGGTTTATAGCCTTCACCTTTACCATGTTTGTCTATCATTGTGTTTCTAATGTCCTGGGACAATTCTCTCCTTGGCTTTCTGTTGTCCATGTTCAGTGTGGTTCACACCTTTTCACCAAACAGCAACGTGACTTTTGTCTCCCTTTAAATAGACAGACTGACTGATTCTGGGTTTGAAAACAGCTGTGATGTCAATGAAAGGACAAACCTGAGTTCATCATGACCCCCTGGGCAATTAGTTCTCAGTCTTTTATGGAGGTACCATCATTTTAGTCCAGCCCTATTTCATTACTTTGTTTTTTTAATAATTCTGTGAATCAACAACTCAAAAGTGATGTATGATTTTGATTATTTAATTTTCTATAAATTTTAATTTATTGTTACTTTTGAGCGTTTCAAGTCATTTCAGTGAGCATTGAGAACTTTCTTTCTTTAAATGAGGGCTACCAACAATTTTGTCCACCACTGTAGATACCCGACTCATACTAGTAAATATAGATAAATGCATTTTTTTTGTCAAAAACATTAGTCTACCTGTATTTGTCTGCATATACATGTTAAATAACACCTCATTGTTGGTCCATTTGGGTTTAATGTCAACCTGCCTTTTGCAGTTCTAGCAGCTTTAGCCCTTCTGGGAAGGCTTTCCACAGGTTTATAAGGGAGGGTGTTTAGGGAGATGTGCTAATCACTCCAATGAACACGTCTCCATTGCTGATGTGTGGCGTTGAAGCAGCTGCTGTGTCATGGAAACACATTCTGCACAGTTGTTGAGCCGATCCTAAGGCCACTGAACTTTGGAAGGCTAGTTTGGAACGTGCTGCAGTTTTACTGGTTGTGTTTTTGTATACCTGAAGCCTTTAGTGTTTAGTTGTTTTTGCCTTGGTACATGTTTGTCGCTTTTTGGCACTTTTTGTAATTTACTGTCCACCCACCCAAAGCAGAAACATGTTAGGCTGCTTGTGAAGAAATCCCTGCAGTTGTTGGATTTTTATTTCCTTTTTTCCTTCAACTGAAGTTTGTCAGAACTCAACAGCTTGCATACATTATTACAGAATTCTGTTCTTCTGGCCTTCAGACGTTAATCCAGAAACGTTTTGATCTAAGTAGCTTCTTCAGTTCATCCAGATTACCTCTGTGTGCGTGTGTGCTGACCACTGCAGAGGTAGGGCATCAAGTCAAAGAACAATATGTTATGAGTGCTGATGTAAATGTCTACGATCCAATGCTCAACTAAAGGGACGACAAATGTCCTTGTGGATATAAAAGGAGAAGAATTAGACCCACATTTAGGTTTAGATACATAGCTGCCACATGGGTTAAAACAAAATGCAGAAAGTTGAAGAAATCAATCGCTACATAAATGCAGTGGAGAGACGCATTAAAATTACTCGGAGGATGGAGTGGGGTGGGGGGGTGGGGGGGAGCTAGGACCATTGTTTGCCCTTCTTGAACTGCTCCATAAGGAAAGACAGGAATCTGATCATCGAGATATAAGGAAACCCACTCGCACTGATCAGATTGACTCATTCGGCTCCCATCACCCACTTGAAAATAGGACAGGAATAATCAAAGTATTACAGCCCAGAGCAAAAATATGAAAAACTTAAAGGTTACCAAAAAAGAGTAGACCACATTGACTCTGCCTGCAGGAACTGCGGTTGTCCCAGCAGCAGGACTGAACCCAGGAAAGAAAAGCAGCAACAGAGAACCAGCCTTGTCCTCCTTATGTTGTGTTCCTGAAATTCAGAAGGATCTTAAACACATTCCTGTAAATTTCAAACCCACCAATACGTGGAGACCATAACTGGTCCACCTCCAGGACAAAATGCACAAGCAGAGCAAAGCGGTCAATGCTATCCATGGCAGTCAGGGGGGCTCTGACCTGTTGCATGTTCAATTCCTCTTTTGACATCTTTGCCCAGAAGACTGGGGTCTCAATCCCAACCACCACACTCCAACAATAAACCATGGATAGGTCCCACCTGAGTCCGGCCAAATACCCCAGTCAAGTAAAGGACATTTGCCTTTTTATTAAGAAAAGCACTGGATTGTTGACATATGCTTCTGTCTGAATGATATTTTTAACTTTTTGGCCAGCTCAAATGATCCAGATTCCCCCGTTAAAGCTGAAGAAGCTACACACATGAGCTGTGAAATGTCTTCTACATGTAGTTGAGGTTTTAATGAGTTTTAAATCTATTTTCACTTTAAAAAAGGTCAACATAAATTCATTGGAACTGATAAATTGATTGACTTTGAGGTTTTCTTATTGTTTCTGATTGATTAAATAGTCATTTTGATATTAAAACTATTGCTTTGGTTAAGATTAAAAAAGGAACATTTTCTCTCTACGGGCTCACCTGTAGGGAGAAAAACGATGTGAAAACTTTGTCCTAACCCTTGTGCTATCTTGTGGGGTCTAGCCCCCCCCCCCCTCCCCCCCCTCCATTGATGATTCCTCCCTACCATGACAGAGGTGGATAAAGGTGGAGAGGATTTCATGTAATCCATGGACACCAGTGAAGATCACAAATCATTGAAGAACAAAGGTTCAGAGCTCTGTCTAGTGGGTCTAGATGACCCCACTCCCAATGTTGGAGGCACGTTTTTTTAGTCCTACTACAAACCTTGTAGGAATCGCTGGAATTCACGTTCAGTATCTCTGGATCTCGTTTGGGGTCCGGGCGTTGATAGGTGTGGAGATGGGTGTTGGGGCTCAGAAAGATGAAAGAAACTGATGTGTGGTTGTGGGAGCAGGGCTGAGGTGTCCCAATCGACGCTGTGGGTGGGGAGGGGCTCTAAAGAAAGTACCATGCAGATAGCCATGTACTGTGTACATGTGGAGAAGAGTGTCTCACACGGTCACGGATGTTATGCATACTTAGCCTTGTGAGAAATTGTTTGTACTTTTGTGAACTAAGACGGCTTTAGATGTTTAAGATTAGCATGGTTTAGAAATTTGTGGTGTGTTTCAGATAATGGAGACATTGGGTTTAACTTAAGGACCTGCTTAATGCGCAGTGTTATGCCTCATTGTGTGTGTTGGTGTGTAATAGATGGCAGATGTTAATGCTCCAGGGAGGAATGACTTCCTCTGTTATTGTGAAGGAGTAGCTCTGGGTGGGACAGGCCGACAGCTATCAGAGCTACTGAAGCTGGCCTTTCTGCTAACGTCCACCTTCACACCATGAAATCTGAAAGCCATTCATGAAATGTCTTCAACCAGCAACAGCTCAAGGCACAGCTTGTCATTGCTCTTGGTTGTTCTGCGGGCCGTCTGTCATTGCTCAAAGATCTCTGAATTTTGAGTGTTTTGTTATGCAGTGCCTTGCAAAAGCGTTTTGCCTCTTGAACTTTTCAAACTTTTGCCACATTTCAGGCTTCAAACATAAAGATAGAAAACCATAACTTTTGGTGAAGAATCAACAGCAAGTGGGACACAATCATGAAGTGGAATGAAAATTATTGGATATTTCAAATTTGTTTATCAAATAAAAACAGAAACATGGGTCTCCCAATTAATGTTGGATCCAGTAACTTTAGACTTCCACGAGATAAAGTAGGTCAAGTTAGTTGATCCATACTTGTGTGTGCCTTAAGGCCATGTTACACTGTGCTTTTTGTGTATTTTCCCCCTATAATGTTTGGGTCTCTGGTGATACATGTGTAATATACGTCATTCCTAAGTGTTTCTTGCGTTTGTCATTCGTTGATGTCATTTTGTCATTCGATGTTTGGTGAAGGTTTCAGCTGGCAGGTCTTTATGTGAATTCGGTTTTGAGCTGTTCAAAATTTTTGGTCAGCTGAGAATTAAGCCGTTTACACGTATTTTATGTAGATTAAACGTAATTATTACACAAATACCACTGTGAGTAATCAGGAGATGTCCCCTCAGTGCCCTACCCACCAATTTTAACTGCACCCCCTTAGTGCACACACCCTCTACTCCAAATATACATTCCAACACACACACATGCACACACACACCCTCACAAACACACACACAAATGCATTTCACAAGGAAGGTGGGACCTTGGACCATCTGTCCCCTACCCCATCCCTGGTGGGGGGTACTGGGCCCTTGGCAACGGAGGCCGTGTCCCCTGGATGCTGGTTTTCTGGGCCTGGTGGTCCTCTCTCCACGCAGGGAGGGGGATCCGTGAACATTCTGGCAAGGCCAAGAACCGGGGATCACATCACACCTGAGCCGGGGGTGTCCATGTCCCTGTGGGGTGGGTTCTGGTCTTTGCCCCTGAGCGCTGGGCCTCGCCAAATTTCCAACTGTGGCCGAGCCTGGTGGGGCCATGTTTACAACACCTCTCGTGGGCCCCCCCTTTCTCCTGGGCCCCTGCCTTGCTCCTTCCTGGACCAACCGTGGGCCGGGTGGGTGGCTGCCTGAAGGGCAGGGCGGGTCTCCCTTGGGGGGTCCTGGCTCGTACCTGGGGTTGGGGCGGGGGGATGCCCAGAATTCCTGGGTGGTGATGAGGTGCTCGTCTGGGGCTGTGGGCACCCCTCTCGAGCGGGGCCCTGTGTTGGGCTCTCCTGGTGCGGCGGGGGGGGCTGCTCTCCAGGTTGGGCTGGAACTGCACTCTCTTCCCCCCGTGCCTCCCTGCTCTCTGGCTCTGGGGGCCTCATGGTGGTCCTGCTGGCCCTGGCCTGGGTGGCGGATGTGGTCACCTGGGGGGCGGTTGTTCTCTGCCCGCTGCCGTGTGGGCATTAGGGGGTTCTGGCTGTCCTGCTGCTGTGGCGGGGGTCTTGGTGTGGGGATGGCTGGTCACTCCCCCTCCTTCTTTTCACATTCCATCATCCATTTAGAAGAACAGAAACACTCAACTGAGCACAGGTGTTAGCTCACCTTTACACTAATAGTTTGCATGAATGAATGAAATATCTCACACATTTTCTTTTTCCTAGGGGGGGCCCGGCAAAAAATAATTGAGAACCACTGGTTTAAAGGCATAAGTATGCGTGTGTGAACAATATCTGTATTGTGTTCATGTTGACATGTGGACATTTCTGCAGCTAACAGGTGTGTTTATAACATCTGAATGTGTGTGTGGACAGGCCCCGCCCCTTCTAGATTTGTATTACATCTGAACTAGGCCTGCATAATTTACTGCAAATTTCGTTATCGCAATATCAAGCGATCCAATGTCCATATCGCAAAAGTCAGCAAAAATCGCAATAAATGGATACCTTAAATGTGCTAAAACAATCTTATGGCAGCTTGAAGTATTTCACGAATCAAATAGGTCCATTTATGTTTTTGACCAATTGGATGGACCCTTTCACGTTGTTGACCAATCAGATAGAGGTATTATGTTAGATGTTTGCCTCCTACGTCAACGAGGGTCATTTGGAGTATAATTTTTAAATTGTTGCAGTGAAATGGTAATTATTAGGGGCGTGTATTGGCAAGGGTCTGGCGATACGATACGTATCCCGATATTTTACCGAAACATGTTTTCTTTCTGTTTTTTCAAATATGACTTTGAAAAAACTCAACCTGAATTTTAATGTCTTCCACTGTAATAAAATGGTCAAATTTGGTTTAATGATCACGATGTTAAGCACTGCAATTGTATCTCATTTATAAGTTGCGTTTACCAAAGCAAATTCATAGTGCTTTTATTTTGGTAAGTTAAAATATAGAAAGGGAACAGTCAACATTTTCTGATTTAAAAAATATATATATTTTTTTCAGTATAAAAAAAACAAAGAATGAATGAGCCTTAACCAATAAGTTTCTATTGGGGAAATAAATGCTGTTTATTTTCAGCATTAATGTAGCTTCTCTAGTGCTTTTAAACATTTCAGGAGCCTGAATGGTGCTTTAAAAACAAAGGGTGGGGGACACACACTGATTCTTTCCAGAAACAATAAAGTGTGATGATGAGGCAGCATGACAGAACGAAGGAAAGTTGCTTTAATGTGACAAAAAAGGGGCTTTGTTAACATATCTGCTCTGTTGCACCTTTGCAGCCACGCTTCTCACACACAGAAGTAAACTGGTAAAGCTGATCACCACAATGTCAGCCTTTATCAGAGTGTTGTTCACATCCCTCTGATCCATCAGGTCCCTAAACTAGAATCCATTGCTTTGAGGTTCTGCAGAACTTTAGCCCGCTTTGCTAGCATGTTAGCAGATGCTAAGCGCATTAGCCAATGAGTTATATCACTAGAGGAGACATCACGTGGTTCCTCATGGGAGGAGAGCACCGCCATCTTGGTGAGGTCAAGTTACTGCTGCAGTGAATGCATGTGAACACATTTTTTGCATAATGCCAGTTCATTGTGCGGGTTTCAACTGCCAAAATCAGAAAAATGAGTCCATGAAGGAGGAAGGTATGTCATTTCCCAGGTAAGTATTTAATTTTTTTTCTTTTAAGGCTGCAGGGGCTTCATTAATAGAACATATGTTGACATGCATGATGCTGCAGGGCTATTATCAACATGCTGCATGATGTACATTTATTTTGCTGTCAATATAAATGTACATTTTATTTTGCTAAACCTGTATACAGCATACTAGGCTATTTATACAGATTTATACATTTCTGACTCAGTGACTGAGTCAGGTTTCCAATGGACTCAGACTTCAGGAAAAAGTGGATCTTGGCTATCAAAAGAGCTAACCCAGATGGATCACTGTGGTACAAACTAGTAATACAGTCTGGCTGTTCAAAACATTTGTGGAAACAGATTTTGATAAGAGGCCAGGGTAAATCTATTGTTCACTTTTGGACTTCTTTTGATTATTATTATTATTATTATTATTATTATTATTATTATTATTATTATTATTATTATTATTATTATTAATAATAATAATAATAATAACAATAATAATAACAATAATAATATTAAAAATATAATTATTATTTATTGACTTATTATTTATTTATTGTTTGTATTGACTTACTATTGATTTATTATTATTATTATTATTATTATTGACTTATTGTTGGGGGTTTTTAATAATTTAAATTGCATGTCAAAGAGGTCTAAAACTTCTAAATGTTTAGAAATTAATTTTAAAAATTCTTTCTAATAATTTTTTTATTCGTAAGAAGTCCTGCAACAATGCATTTTCATTCAAGTTTGAGCTTTTAAGGCTGACTCTCTCTCTTCTTTAACAACAACAAATGAAGTGTCTATATATACATTATATACATAAAATATAATATATTTATATATATGTATAAATATATTTAAATCTAAAAATACATACAGTTTATAAAAGCTACTTAGACACCACTAAAATCAATGGAAATCAATGACATGTGGGCGTCGTCGACCTCACCAAGATGGCGTCGCGCTCCGCCACCGTCGGCCAGGCTTCTAAAGCGGGCGTGTCTCCTCTAGTGATATACCTCATTGGCATTAGCCTATTAGCTGCTGCCCTGCTTCACTGTCTATCTTATTTATCTGAGCCGCGAAAAAGCACAGAAATCCTCGTTTTTATATCTTACTGGCAGCAACATGGCTCAGAGTTTCTGTTTGGTATCCATTCCAAGTAAAAACTAAATAGTTCATGTCTCCTAACAACAGAACCAGCTGCCTCTGGCTGCAGTTTTGTGCAGAGTAGAGCTGCTCTAAGAGGCTTTGTGCTCTGCTGCCAACTAGCGGTCGGAGGGTGAAGTGGACAACAAGAGTCAGGCGCTGAAGGACGCTCAGAAATAATTAAATAAATATCGATCTGGCAGCATTTTGAATCGATACAAGTATTGCCAAATGGCGTATTGCGATATATTGCCGAATTCGATTTTTTCTTACACCCCTAGTAATTATGTTTTTGGTGGTTTACTATTTGTGTATATACTGCAAATTATATCTTTATCGCAACATTGATCACTCAAATCGCATATCGCAAGTTTTGCTCATACCGTGCAGCCTTAATCTGAACCTCACCGTAATGATAAACATCCAGTAACTTGTTGCTTTATGCCGCTTTATGGTCACCATATGGTCTTTATGGTGAAGATGACCGACCATAATGGGTATGAGCACACCGGACCTTAAACTTGAATACAAAAGGATTAAATGAAAAATGCATGAATGTTTTTACAAAAGTGAGTTTTGTTTCTTTTTTTGCCCCGTGTTGAAACCTTATTTTTTTTTTTTTTTTTTTTTTTTACCAGCGTACACAACGAAATAGCTGGAAAAAAACAAACTGCATCTCCAGACATTATGAAAATAAGGAATAGCTCTCTGGAGATATGTTGTTGTGACTGCCACAAAGATGTACTTTACAGTTCTGCATGTACTTGAATATACTCACACCACAAAATGACTTGGTTGTTACGCCCATGTGCATATGCAGATGTACGAGAGTATGACATGCTGTCTGGAAGGCACATTTAAGCTTTTGTTTTTCTGGCTATATAGGGCTAGAGAATGTTTATTTCCTTTATATTTAGTTCATCTTTATTGGGATTTATTTTTGCCTAATTGGGCGTCTACACTTGCTTACCCCCGTATCTGCTTTTATGTGAACGTCGATTTATGTGTTTCTTTGTGCGTGTGTTTTACTGGCCGGAGTCTTGGATTTCTGTGCAATTATTTGGACTTGTAGGAACCTTGTGTGTGTGTGTGTGTGTGTGTGTGTGTGTGTGTGTGTGTTGGGTGAGCGCATATGTGTGCATGATTGCTGTAACCTGTGGTCAGTCTGTGGTTGCGGCAGTGGGAGGGACGGCAGGGCAGCCTGATAACAGAGTCTGACGGGACCTCACATTCACCACCACTATTTTTACCGGGCCCAAAAGCAGAGTAAGGCTTGTTGCAACACATCAAAAAAAAAAACATATGCAGAAGACGTTAAACGCCTCACTATAAAACAAAGCGTGCAGAAGGTCCTGATGGTTATCCTATTTATTGCAGCATTTCCTTTTTTTTTTTCTTCAAAATTCACAAAATTGTAGCTCAAAAGTTCACATGGAAGTTGGTTTAGTCCAGTTTACGTCCTGAAATTGTAATAATAAAGTCAAATTGATGTTTATTAGTAAATCCCAATTCACAACATTCCAGAAAATAATACAACCGTGTTGTTCAATTTAAAAGAAAATAAATAGGTTGTTAGAGCAATATTTGATTGAGATATTCTCATTAATTGTAAATGACATAAAATCACCTGGGTCTCATCAGGTATAGCATTTAATTCTTGGCTCCCGTTAATACAATAAAAAATGATTTTGGCTTATCTCCTTCTATTCTGTCTCAGAATGAGTGCTGGGCACAGCTGATGGCAGAATGTTAGTTCTGTAGAGTGTCTTGTTACAGATGCATCTGCAGGGAAACAAAGGTCAGAATCAGTAGCCATAAATGATAGTATTGACATGAAATAAGAACACATTTAGAGACGGCTGAAGAGTTCAATCCAAAGCTTCAGACTTTGTGCCACTGTCTCTGCAGCCTTCTGAGATCGTTCTGAGGTCCTGCATCTCCTCCCTCGGGGAAGCAGGAGGGAGGCAGTGTTGTCTATAAATATGACTCCATGCCGAGCTGGATCCATCCGGTTGAGCCTCCCATGCAGGGACTTCCCAGACTCTCAGATGAGGTGCAGCAGCGCTGAGCAGTGAGGAGGCCGGCGCCGATCATGTTGATCCGATGCCAGTTTTGGCCGGTCACATCTTCTGAGAGAATTGTAGTTTCAGAAGAAGCCGGCCACGTTACATCACACCGGACTGTGATTGTGGTGCTGATTTCCATTGAGACACACAAGTAAACAAGGTCGTTTCTGCAAAAACACATGAAGTAATGAAACTTTTCTCAATTTATTTAGTCCTCCCTTGACAAACAAGACTGTGACAGAAGACGGTTGAAATCCAAACGTGTAAATTTGCCCACAGGTGAACCGTGAATGGGCAGCCTGCCAACAAAGCACTCAGAACTTCTAATAGTGAACAAGTTCCTAGACTTTTGCTTTTGGTCACATGTTTCCATGAATGATAAGCTGTATGAATAATTACAGACTCTGGAGAGAGTGTCTGATCCCCCAGAGCACTTCCTGTCCGTGGATTCACTTGGAAGTGTTCAGTATTTGGTTTGGTAAGCAGCTCCTTGTAACTGGAAAAGCCCTCAGTGAGTGACAGCAAGAAGCAGAAGAAGGCGTTTGGGGTGTGAAAGCTGTTTGTGCGAGCCAGTGGGTGTTGCCTGGGCGTGGAGATTGCAGGAGCGAAGACGGGGCAGGCCAGGACTCGGTGGCCATACTTGGTGCTACGTGGTCGGCTTGGTTTTCCCCACGTTGCCTTCCCTGCACGGCGTAATGAATGGCTTCCTACTGGTCTGTGGCTACAGCCCCAGCTTAAAGAGTATACTTACCAAAGCCCAGAATACACACCCCAGCAGGCGGGCAGGCAGGCCGGCCGGCCAGTCAGTGTCTTCGCCTCCGAACGCCTTCAACCACGAGTCCACCTGCTGCTGACTGACTCAGCCTTTCTCTCACAGGGAACATTTTCTTTCAAGAACAGGTGTTTTTATCCATCTTCAAGAGTCTCTGTTTGCAGGAAAAAAATGTTAGCTTCATACCAAAACAAATCGTACTTGCTTATTTCCTGCAACCCAAAGTCTTGCTGCTGCTAAATGGCCTGATTGGGTGATTCCAGATTCTGGCTGACTGGTCACAGCGAATCCTGGTAGCTACTAATAGCTGCAGCTTGAATAAGAGTGGCTAGAAAACAATGAATCTGCAGCTGTTTTAGGACAAGATTGAAGAATACCAATAGAAAATGTAAAGATTTTAATATTTCTGATGTGTGTGTGAAGATGTTCTGTTCCCTCCATTGTGGGAAGTTCATGGAAGGAGACTTTGAGGGGAAAGGTTGTGGTAGAACAGAGATGATGCAAGAGGCCGTAAAAATGCAATCGTATCACTCAATGTCAGAACGACCGGTGTTTAAGGGTTAAGATGATGAATCTGTGTTTGCTAGTGGCAAAATACTACTACCAAAGTACACAAATAAATTAATAATAAAATATTAAACAAAAATTCAATTCAAATATTCAAATAAACATTTGTGTAAACTGTAAAAAAAATGTACATGAAATAAATAAGACATATAGTCTAAATTAAAGTCTGATCAAATGAAAGGGTTTCAGAACAGAGCCATGGCTCACCAGCAATGATGAGGGACTGACTGTCTAGAAACTAAGAGGTTTGAGTCAGACAACCAACGAGGAACCATGAAGATGAGACTTAAACCGAGTCAGAAGGCCTGAATTATCCCAGTCAGTGTTAGTCTTTTGTGAAAGATGATGTGAAAAATTGTTTTGAAGGCTTTAAGGATGAAAAATGGAGTAAACTTTTGAGTTTCTAGTACTATCAGTGCTAACTTCTATGAATCTGTTTATCTGATTCAAGTCTTTGGACAGTGGTTAACACTACAAACAGTTGAATGTTCCCACAATCCAAAACTTACAGGCTACTATCACACCGCCCTCAGCAACACACGTTCAAGCCCATGGTTCAAGTGCCCCCCTTCCAATCAATATGTAAATGTGCGTATCATGTCTATGACACCAAGTCTTTCATAAATCGAAATAGAGCTGTGAAAGAAAAAGCCTGGAGCAGGATGCAGGAGATTTGCCCTGCTACAACATCTTGGACCAAGCCATACCCAGCTCTAGGTGGCAGGCGTGTGCAGGCGTGTGCAGGCGTGTGCAGGCGTGTGCAGGCGTGTGCTAGTAAACAGTAGAAAAAGACCAAGAACCCCCTCGCTGATGTACATTCATCAAATGCCTGGTGTGTACGTAGCTTCAGACTCTGCTGCTCCTCTCTTGACCTCATGTGATTAAATGTCATGGGCGCTGGCTCAGCATGTGTGAATGTTGTGTTTCTTGTTGTGTGTTTGCAGGTGCTGTTTCTGCTGCGCTCCTTCCAGACAGACTCACACCGGCCCCTGCCAGAAAGTGGTGGCATTGGCGAAGCCCTCTGTCAGCACATGTGGCTCGCTTCTCGGTAACCCTAACCCCCCCACACCCACATGCACATATACAAGCATGAACACAGATAAGCATCCACTCCACTCCTTCAGTTGGCTCCCTGAAAGAATAGCTCCTTGTGTCAGTGCACATCCCCTCTCTGGCTGCGTCCGCTTCGTGTCCTGCTCAGGCTTCCATTTCAAAGAGGCCGCCTGCTGACCCGTCTGCAGCCCCCCTACCTTCTTCCACCACCCCAACAAAGATCCAAGCTTCAAGCAGGGGGGGGGCACAATTTACCCAACTGCCACCCCCCCCACCTGACTGGCTGAGGTCAGGCCCAGGTCCACAGTCTGCTGTGTTCAGGCCGGCAGCAGATAGCTCAGGGTTGCTGGGTCGGACGCGCTGGCCCTGCGAGCTCCGCTTGGTTACACCGATGAGCCTTTATTAAGATGACAAGGTGAATTCTTGCTCACCAGAGCGCCCAGCGTCTGTCGTTTGATCAGCAGCGCTAGCCCCTGCGCCCAAAAGGACATCAGAGGTCAGAGGATGTCTGTTTTTTCGGGAAAAGAAAACCTAACCCCGCCGGAGCTCCTCTAATTTGAAGCAGCCTCCTTCCACAAACTGTTGAGTGCATTGTTGGTCCGCTGTGAGGCAGTGTTTGGTTTGGCATGGCACCATCATGTCATTTGGTTTCGCTTGTGTCATTTTGGAGTTTTTCTGGCTCCAAGAGACTTGCTGTCAGCACTGGAACTATTGCTGCCAGTGCTCCCCATGCAGACTGCAGGTGACCCTGGTTCTGTGGAAACATGTCAGGCCTCAAACCCTCCGATTACAACCTTTGTCCTGTGTTTGGATCGCAATCTACAAGGTTTCGTTGTTATTTGCATCACATTCATGCGCATAAATAGAGTTTCAGATAGCCTCACAGGGTCAGCCCTTAATTCGGTTATCTCCTTCTGATCCAAGTCTTTGTAGGAGTTTATGGAAAACTGTCCACAAAAAATGTTGTTTCCAAGCCTTAAGAAATCAGATTTTTAGAATTAACTGGAAAAAAATACATCCAAGGGCTTTAAACCTTCTGCTCCCACTCTACTAAATTATTGTCTGCTTTCATGTTAAGATGTATTTTTAGCTACAACTGAATGTCCTGATGTAAAACAGTCTTTAAAGATCGAAGAACAAAGTTTCCAAACCATAATATCAAACAAAAACACACATTCTTTTCTTCTTCAATGTTTTTCGCTTAAGGATATCTTGAGAAAAAAACATTCTGCTCTTCATCAGATATGGAAATTATAAGAACTCAGTTTCATAAGTAAGACAGAAAATCAAAGTATTTTTTTCTGGGTTAAGGAATGGCCGTCAGCAGCAATAATGTGCTTTAATTTAGGCCTCGGTATACAAAAGAAAACATCAAGTTTATGTATTCAGTGCCATATTTGCACAATGAAACTTTGATCCAAGTGTGTTTTGACACAAAGAGCAGTTTGACTAAAGACCTCATTCCACATTTAGGTGTGCTAAAAGGGATTCATTTGATTGGTTCAACACTTACGTTTCCTTCTTAATGCTGCTTTAAATGAAAAGGAAGTGGAGCCAGTGCAGTACACCATGTCACCACCAGGTGTCCCCTTTTATTTTTAGGGCAAAACAGCCCAATTTGAGAAACAAACCTTTCCTCTGTTAAATATTTGGTTCAAGATAAATAAACGTAGCTGCATTAAACAGACTCACTGTGACAGCCAAAGCCAGTAGACTCTGAAATGAATGTCTGGCTCCTTGTTTGTCATGAGTTGAAGCATCACACAGACTAACACTGATGTGAACTCGAATCTTTGTCTGCTTCACAATGATCTTTGTCCCTGTTGACAAAACCAGTCTAAATTGTGTGGACTATGTCGTGGGCTTTTGTACTGGCTCAGTCTGTAATTAGAGCTCAGTTTGTTTTAAATGCTGTAGCTCAAAGTCAGGTGGAATGTAGTTTAGGTGTTTGTTTAGCTAGAAATAAATACGGGTCAAAAGTATGCAAGACTAGTGAAATTGATCAAAATGTAATCATTTCAATTTAGAGTTGCACCCTTTCACAGACTGGCGACCTGTCCAGGGTGTCCCCTGCCTTCGCCCACAAGTTGCCAGGATAGGCTCCAGCAGCCCCATGAAGAGAATAAACGGAAGATGAAAACATAAAGCTACTCCACTACATTTGTTTTGTGGAAATGGCCATAAGATCTAATGACTTAGTCACAACTGCTCTTACATGTGGATACATGTAAGAGCAGTGAACTTTTCTGACCAGTAAAAAAAAAATCATGGCTTTGTAGAGATCATAGCTGATCACCATCTAATTCAAGATAAGTAAGATAAGGTAAGCTGTATTGATCTTTCCTTGGGAGTCATCAATTGTCACAGCAACTCTGGGGATCAGGCGTCAAGGTGCAAAGAAGGGAAAAATTGAAAAGAAATGTCTCTTAATGCATTCTAAATCATTAAGCCAGAGTTTTTTTCATCTTTCATCCTTTTTTTTTGTTAATTTTTGTATTAAAAAAAACCTTTATTTGTTGGAGACCACGACAAAAGTACAAATACAAAAGTTTTAGTTTTTAATTAAAAAAACAAATAAAAGAACAAGAACACATATTTGGACATATCTTTATTTTTATCAGGTTTAAATGAAATGTTGCCGTTAAGTCCGCCCACCTTGCTGTATCTTGTGTTGAGTGGGAATGAAGCATGCAGAGAATTGGTGACAGGCTTTGGGTTTTATGAATACCTAGTGATGAAAACATCACATTAACCTTTCACACTGTCCCACCAGGCAGATTGTAACACACACATCTCTATTCTCATATAATGAACTCTGCAGATCATGGCAAAAATGAAAAGGAGCTGCTTTTTATTAAGTCACTGATGTATCAATGATAAGATTATGTAAATTTAACAGAACCTGGTTTCAAGCTTGTTTATTTGTGTGTAGTGGGGAAGTTACTATCCTAGAGCAGCTGGAGGCATCTCATGAGATGCTCTCACATTCTTTGTCTTGAGGGATGGACCTCATAAGAAACACATCATTGTGCCTCTGTGTATCTTATCCGACGATCTGTTGACCTACAGATAACGGACTTCTTGTTTGGACCGCAGCATGTAAATACTCCCATGGATTATCTTATTATATTATGACCACATGAACTACATTTCAGCAAACCACTTAAACTGATCTGTTTGGACTAAAAACTTTGTCGGTACAAGCTTTTCTTTTTTTTTATATCTCAGTTTTGTGTCTCAAATTAGGTTTCACATTGAAACTGAGACATGGTCCTAAGGTCTTTGGAGGGAAAAGGGAGCTCAGCTCGAGGACCAGACAACATCTGCGGCCGTACACTGTGGCAAAGTGTTGAGCAAATAGGGTGGTGTTTCTGCATCTGTTCCAGAGCATTCTGTCCGGTGGCATGGTGCCTACTTGTTGAGAACACTCTACAGTAATCCCCATCGAAATAGAAAGCAACCCTAAGATCCTGAATGATTTCTGTCCCATGGCTCTCACATCCCTGGCTATGAAGTCAGTGGAGAGGATCATAAATGACCACATCACAAAGCAAACCGACCCAATGATGGACCCACTTCAGTTTGTTTACTGGCAGAGGGTTGAGGATGCAAGGATCTTCATCTTGAATACAATCCATAATCATCTGGAGAGACCCAACATCACAGCCAGGCTCCTGTTTGCAGACTTCTCATTGGCTTTCAACTCCATGCAACCACATGACAAGCTTATCACGCGGTTCAATATCGACCACCTCCTCAGTCGGTGGATCTTGGACTTCCTCACAAACAGATCACAGAGTGTTGGTGAATAAATGCTTGTCTGACACCATCTACCCATCCACAGGCTCTCCTCTGGGCTGTGTCTTCTCTCCTCTTTATTTTGTACACAGACAACTGAAGATCTGCCCATCAGAACTGTCATATTGATACATTTGCTGATGATACAGTCCTTTCTCTTGTCTTCCAACCAACCTCAGCATCACAGCTCAGCTATGCAGGACTTTGTGGAGTGGTGTGACAACTCACATCTTGAGCTCAACATTAGCACAACAAAAGAGAAAATAGTACTGTAACCTTCTCCCCCAGAGAGAGACAGTTGGCTAAAGGCCCGTACACACCGGGACGAATTTCGCCGGCGTTTTTCGTCGGCGAAATTTGCCTCGTGACTAAACAAAGGGCACCAATGAGAGTGTGCACACCGACGCGAAAAAACGCCACGCGTCAAAGCGTCAAAAAAAAAAAACGCCTCGGGTTCGTTTTTTCTTTTTGACGCCTCGCGTCGAAATCTATTCGACCAATGAGAAGGGCGCTTTTGCTCACGTGTCTGGAGCTTCTGAAGTTACAGTAAAACACAACTTGGGGGCGCTCAAACACAACACTGCCTTTCTGAGCACACATACCAGCAAAGAAGATAGACGCCAAGTAGCGTCTACACTGCCGCAATGAATAATGACAGACATTCTAAAATATCCCTGAAAACGCTCATGAGACATTTTCAGCTCTTGTACCAGTCGATAAAACTCACCATGTTCTTCTCTTCTCGTAACTATGGGATGTACCGAAAATCGGCGTCTTTTCCGGCGTCTTTCATCATCAACAGAACAATAATTTCTTCATCATTGGAACTGGAGCTGGAGCTACTGGTGCTTGAAATATTCATGTTTTCTTTGTATGATTCTGACAAGCGCGTAAATACTGGCTCTCTTCTTCTGAGTGAAAACCACCTTGTGTACAGGAGTATTTCTGTTTGACATTAAGCGCCATCTAATGTCAGGGAATGAAATTGCATGTTGGCTCGGCTCATCGTCAGCGAAAATCGCCTGGGTGTGAACACAAAAGACGTGGCGAAAAACGCTGGCGAATATTCGTCCCGGTGTGTACGGGCCTTTAGTCAGACCCCACCATCCTTTGTGGAGAGCATGTGAAGATTGTCAAGGAGTACAAAGACCAGGGAACAATCTGTGATGACCTGCTGAGGTTCTCCTCAAACACCTGGACTATTTCAAGAGACAATTCTACCTGAGTAAATTAAAACCTTTTGGAACTAACTGTGACATTCTGACCAGATTCTACTATGCCTTCATTGAAAATGTAATAACCTTCTCTTTCTTCTCCTGGGTTTCCCTCACTAACTGTACAAGACAAAAACACACACTTTGAAAGTCTGCTCAAAAATCATTGGGCATGTCGATCAGAACACTTGTCACTTAGGCTACGTTCACACTGCAGGCTGAAACGACCCAATTCCAATTTTTTTGCCCCTATGGCTACGTTCACACTGCAGGGCTTAATGCTCAATTCGGATTTTTTTGAAAAAAATCAGATTTTTTTGCAAGGCCGTTCACATTTCCAAGTAAATCCGAACTTTTGTGGTCTCCAGTGTGACCGTGACACGACCCAAACCAGACCCGCATGCGCAGAAGCCAGAAGAATACTCAACTGTGAACGACGTCACTCGTTGTTTGTGGAGCCAACGTTAACAATGGATGTCAACAACAGTGTTGTCAACAGAGGAGCTCTTTTTGTAATATTACATTTATTTTCACGAAGGAGCAGCACCATTACAATCTACTCATTTTAAGAAGGCAATGGAGTCGGGATCGTCTGGACCCACTGTAGTGGAATAGGAATGTGTGTGCGTTGGGGCGGCGCGCCCGCGTGTGTGTGTGTGTGTGTGTGTAAGAGACAGAAGAGCGCGTGCTGAGATGGAGAATGGGGGGGTCAGTGTGGGGGCGCATTCATGTTGTGTGTTACGGAGGAAGGAGGACGGTAATAAAAGAAGGTTTCCCCCAGAATAAATGCTGTGGACTCTTTATGAAGCCGTTCTGGAGAATCTAAGGATCAGAACAGGGAGGAGGAGGAGGATCGCCTTGGGACCCCCGCGCTTCTGAGCACGGTCGGAAAGGGGAGAAAGAAAAAAAAGTCATCGCGGGAAAGGTTCAACACCACGCTCGGCCATTTAGCTGGAGTTTTTTTTTCAAAAACTGCCCGGTTGCGATAGAGCGATCACCCCAAATATGAATCCAGTCGGTGACCTCACTTCCTTCCACTGACTGGTCTCAGCAGCATCGTCCACCATGGTTGATGTTTACGTTCTCGTTCCCGCCTACTTCAACGCAAAATGATGACGTTTGTTGCGTGTCGATGACGTACGGTTCGGAATCAATTCACCTGGCTGGTCAGACGGCGGTCCCAATTGAAAAGATCGGATAAGTTTCGGAATCAGGCCGGCAAACCCACAGGGCCTGGGTCGCATTTGAAAAGAGCGGATCTGTGTCATTCACACTGTCAGGAAAAGATCGGAATTGGGCCGCATAGGGGCAAAAAAATCAGAATTGGGTCATTTCAGCCTGCAGTGTGAACGTAGCCTGTGTGACCTGTATCTGATCTTTTCATGACAGTCTGAACGACACTGATCCCACCTTTTCAAATGCGACCTCCGTCTGAACGGCCAGGCCGCATGGATCCGTCCTGTACGTCATCATTATGCCACAAAAGTCATCATTCTGAGTTGAAGTAGGCGGGAACGAGAACATAAACATCAACCATGGTGGACGATGCTGCTCAGACCAGTCAGTGGAAGGGAAGCAGGTCACCGACTGGATTCATGTTTGGGTGATCGCTCTATTCAGGCCAATTTCAAGCCACTGAATTTGGCTTCCAGCAAAATGGCTGAGCGTGGTTTTGAACCTTCCCCGCGATGACTTTTTTCCCTTTCTGACCGTGGTCAGAAGCACGGGGGAGACCAGCTTCTCCAGGGCCGTTGGTGGATCCTCCTTTGGGGTTCACTTCCCTGTTCAGACCCTCAGATTCTCCAGAGCGGGTTAATAAAGAGTCAACAGCATTTATTCTGGGGGAACCTTCTTTTATTACCGTTCTCCTTCCTCCATAACACAACATGAATGCGCCCCCACTGCCCCCCTCATTCCCTCCTGCGCTGCACGCGCTCTCTCCTGTCTCTACACACACACACACACACACACACACACACACACACACACACACTGTCTTTACACACACACACACACACACACACACACACATGCGGCCCCAGCACATAAACATCCCCATTCCACTACAGTGGGTCCAGATGGTCCCGGCTCCAATGCCTTCTTAAAGTGAGAAGATTGTAATTGTGCTGCTCCTTCATGAAGATAAATGTAATCATGAAAAAGAGCTCTGCTGATGACATCACTGCTGATGACATCACTGCTGTTGACATCACTGCTGTTGACATCACTGCTGTTGACATCACTGCTGTTGACATCACTGCTGTTGACATCACTGCTGATGACAACACTGCTGATGACATCACTGCTGTTGACATCACTGCTGTTGACATCACTGCTGTTGACATCACTGCTGTTGACATCACTGCTGTTGACATCACTGCTGATGACAACACTGCTGATGACATCACTGCTGTTGACATCACTGCTGTTGACATCACTGCTGATGACATCACTGCTGTTGACATCACTGCTGTTGACATCACTGCTGATGACATCACTGCTGATGACAACACTGCTGTTGACATCACTGCTGATGACATCACTGCTGATGACAACACTGCTGATGACATCACTGCTGTTGACATCACTGCTGTTGACATCACTGCTGATGACATCACTGCTGTTGACATCACTGCTGTTGACATCACTGCTGTTGACATCACTGCTGTTGACATCACTGCTGTTGACATCACTGCTGTTGACATCACTGCTGTTGACATCCATTGCTAACGTTAGCTACAAACAACGAGTGATGTCGTTCACCGTTGAGGACTCTTCTGCGCATGCGGGTCACTTCTGGGTCGTGTCACGGTCACACAGGAGATCACAAAAGTTCACATTTAACTGGAAATGTGAACGCCCTTGCAGAAAAATCGGATTTTTTCAAAAGATCAGAATTGAGTATTAAGCCCTGCAGTGTGAACGTAGCCTTCATGTGATCAGTAAACAATAAAAAAAGCCAGTAGAATCCTCCAAGACCCCTCCCATGTGCTGCATCATGAGTTTGAGTGGCTCCCTCACATAGCAAGACTTCAGAACCCTGGATGCAAAACACAGAGGAGGAAGACAACCTGGGCAGTCCAGCTGCTTAACTCTGACTTACAGTCCTGCTAACAGTCCAATTAAACAAAATTAACACAAGTACTATGTCACTTTGTATTATCTTGTTATCTCCAATTTTACGTATATATAAAATAACGCCCCTCTCACCCTCCGCGGGTGGTTTCTCCTCCAAGCTGGGGTCCTCTACCAGAGGCCTGGGAGCTTGAGGGTCCTGCAGTATCTTAGCAGTTCCTAGCACTGAGCTTTAGGTCTTATATATAGAGATAGAGATAGAGATAGAGATATACTACTTTCTTTATTGGGTAGTATTGGGCCTCTCCTCTCATTATAGTTCTGTACAGTTTTTGTTTGTTTTTTATGCCCCTGTGTGGTGTAAATTGTCAAGCCACTCTGTGCTCTTTAAAACATAGAATTGCCCCTCTGGGATTAAAAAAGCTAGTTGGATTGAATAATGTGATTATTGAATGTTTGTGATTTTTTTCACTGATATATTTAAACTTAAGAAACTCATTCATAAATATTTATTGAGAGGAAATCTGAATGTTAATGATTTCAAATTCAAATTCTGGGCGATTTTAATATGAATACATCAGATGGATTTGTCCCATATGAGTGCAGTATGTATTCTTTGCATTTGACCCATTTCCTGAGGGAGCAGGGGCTGTAGTCAGCTGTTCCCAGGAAACATTTGGTGGTCCAACCACTTGTGCTTAGTGGGGGGGGGGTCATGGGGTGTGAACCAGATGTGGATTTGATCTCACAGTCTCAAGGGTTTATGAAATAAACCAAAACATGATAATGTTTCTTTTATTGTTATCATCGGCTGAGTAGCTTCTGCTATCTTCCCTGTGAAGTAACGTCCACACATCGTATGTCTGTTTTTTAGCATTCTTTTATTTTCAAGTCAAAGGCTCTTCTTCTGTTTCCTCACTAATTCTTTTTCTGCAAAAAGAAACTTTAAATACGTTTGGGTACATGGGGTATACGTTCAAAAACTGCATTTAGTCCATGGTGTTCACACTGGAGGAGAGGGAGGGGCTTGTTTTTCATTTGATAACACGCACATGTATGCCACCTTCAGTTTGAGGAGCCTTCCGTGTTTGGAGCAGAACCAAAGCGACCACCATAGACGGCATCCTCTACATTCTTGAAGGGGCTGCACACAACGCCGAATTGAAACCCCAAAGCAAGCAAAAAGCAAACATATTTGGAAAGTTTCTTTTAACAGAAAAGAATCAGTGAGGACACAGAAGAGCCATGGACTTCAAAATAAAAGACAGCAGGATCTAACACAAAAACCAAGAGTCTTTCCTCCAATTATGGATTTATTGCAACAGTTGTTCCCACAGACCATAATAATAATAATAATAATGGATATTATTCAGCAATCGGCTGTCTAATGTTATGAGGATGTTGCTCAAATGGTGGATTCTCATTTCTGATTCTTTTTGGAAAATACCAGTTTTAGTGACCGTTTTTGACTGAGTGAGTTTTGTTTGTCGCACCGTAAAACTCGGATGTGGTTGAAGTTGGCGTCTGATTAAAAAAAATAAAAATAATAATAATAATTTAGCTGCCACTTTGACAGTTATGGTTGAGAGGAAATCCATAATCATTTCAATAGTTCCTACATGAAAGCTAGAGAACAAATGAAGTTCAGAGCAGCTGCAGAGTTTTTACAGAAGACCAAGACCCGGTCAGAGGAACTGGAAGCTAAAAACAACCAGCTTTGAGGTCACTAGAGGTCCACAACTTCAGAATAATTTAGACAATGATGTCAAACGGTCTGCTGCAATATACATATTTAGAAGGAAACTAAAATTGTAATTGATGTGGACTTATTGTATATAATGTTGCTGCGGCCGAAACCACTCATTGTTGTCTCTGTTATTTCTCTCTGTTTGTGACGCTTATATGGATACGTATCTGAATTTATGTTGCTCAATCCTATTGACTTATATACCAACACTTTCCACTAATATCACCATCAGATTTCTTACATTATTATTTTATTCATTTATCATTAGATTTTTCTTTTCCGCCACTCATTTTCGTTCTTTAATGGCTGATAATAAGCATCTGCTTCCACGTTTGTATTGTGAGGCGATTTGTTGTTTGGGACACATTGTGGAAAAGAAAACTAAACTAAACTAGCCAGCTAACTTTGCATAAGCTGCTCTGTGAAAATCTGACATTGAACCGGTCCGCGGTCTGGGAGAGGTTGCTGAGCAGCAGTTTGATTTACACTCAGCCTTGTTATTGAGCGATTAACATGCAAACATGACACATGGTGTAATTGTGTTCTTTGCTTTAGAAATGTGAGCCCTGGCACAGTGGCAATCACACCAGATCCATGCCGCACCAAGACCCCAGATTTAAGCCGCGGCCTATCTCTGTACACAGTTTTCTTACCCTGACATGGTCCAGATTCACCGCTATGAGTCTTCATCAAAAACCTCTGATCAGCTGTCTTGTGCCTCGAGTTAGGAATATCAATTTATCACACACAGACGTCATTGTCAGCTGCACTACAAGGCCGCTCTTCCAATGGATTCACTGAATGTGGAGTAACCGGATTCAGTTGTTTACCATGAGACATGAGCCTGTTTCTGAAGAAAACCCGAAGCTGTGATCCTAATAGAAAACAGATGATCGATGACTGGAGGCTGCAGTTTTATCTGTCTACATCAGTAAGTGGGTTAAGCAGCCTTCTCCTCTATAAAAGACATCCTTCACTGCATAAAGTTCAAGAGTGCTTTTCCCAACCCACTCTAGAACTGGCTGAGGTTTGGCTGATTGTCATCAGTTTTAGGGATCACATCCAAGATAAGGGCCTGTTTTTTTTTCTCTTTCAGGCAGAATGGCTGTTTGGTGACCAGAGGAGCCTATTTGAATGTGGTGTTGTGTCTGAGTGGGCAGAGGATCAGCCTTCTGCAAGGTGAGCCAATCACTGATTTCCTCATAGGCCACGAACGCCTAAAAAGTACGGTCATTGAAGAAGGATCCACTCAGCTTTTGGTCCAGTGTTGGTTTTGTGGCATTAATGCTTTGATGTTTGGGGTATTAATCAGCCGGTATCTATGAGTTAAAAAATAAATGATCACTGCACAACTTTACAAAAGAATATGAATGCCTTTTTTGGTTCTACATCTGACATGTCTGTTTTAATACGACTGTTCTTTGTTTTGAATATGAAATTCCTCCTATTAGATGACTGTCAAAATGCATTCGGCGTCACGGGCATTTATATCGAGTTTTTTACCACTCTGGGTCTGAAACGATCCGCTGGTGCATTGTTTACACGATCAGCTGTATAATGCATCCACATCGCCGTTATTATTATCTGTTTGTTTTCTACGAAGTTATGGTAACAATACCAATAACATTCTAAAAAATGTTCTATTCTATTTAGTTTAATAAATGAGCCTCAAAACACATGCTCACTTTAGTGAATCCATGTTTCGGGACTCGATGTATAAACCCGTGACCCCGTGACGCATTTCTGACAGTTTGTTAACGGGGGAAATTTTGTATTTCAAGACAAGAGAAAGTCTCATTCCAAACAAGTTTTAGTTGTATTAATGTATTAAATGGGGAGAATGTGCAAAAACATTAAAGCTAGACGAAGACAATCGTGTACCAAACAGACATGTTAAACACAAAACTAAATGTATTCATAACTTTTGGCAAAGTTGTGCACAAAGTAATCATTTGTGGGCAGTTTTGGTCTTTATGCATATGTTTCTTTTGGACAGCTACCTTACCCCATAGGAATCTAACAATACAATCGTTTTGTTCATCTGAAAGTCCTAAAAACTCCTACAAAGCCAACATCTACACAACACTGTTGACTATTTGACTTCAGCTCTCAAAGAGACTTTTTTTTTATGTCCCATCGTTGAAAAAGTAAATCTCAACGTGTATTTGATTTCAATGGGCATAAAGTAAAACATGTACCAAAGTATTAAGCAGTGACATACCCTGGTAAGATGAAAGCCAATAAGCTTACCATGTTCAGACTTATACAGTGAAATAAAAAAGATCATAGAAAGCTGTTCTTTTACAGGAGAACACTCAAACATTACTTAAGGGTTGAAGTAGAGGAGACGCAGGAATGCCGCATGGGTTCTTCATTTTTCCCCCACTGTGATGCTTAGTACGTTTATCATAGTCTATTTTGTTTCTTAACTCTACTGCAACTTTCTCAGGCCTTCTTCTGGTAACAGTCGATGGTTCCTGAACGGGTCAGCCTGATAGAAAGCACATCAGTGTGCGTACTTGGTCATTGAACGAGAAAGTGTGTTCCTTAGTCCATGCAGACACTGCCAGGCATTCTTTACTTTTACTAGATAGCACAACACAGAGGGGAGGGGTTGGCCTGCAGCATCCATGTGGCTGAATGTTTGAACAGGATCAAGTTCTACCACACTGCTAAAAGCACGCCCACTCAGTCAGCAGATCTCATCATCGCTACGGTTGAATTATCTTTAGAACCATTTTTTTCACATTTATCTAAATGTTTAGGGAAGATGGTAGTGTTAGCTGTATCATTGTGTAGTCAACAACAATCCATGGAAAGTGGTCATAAGGTTGTTTTCACTCTGACAAACAGTGTGATTAAAATAGACGGTGTGGAAATAACCGAGCTCTTACTTGTGTTGGACACCCGTCTGTCGGGGTACGAAGGCCAATGGTGTGATGGGGTTAAGCTGGTGTCTATTGTCTCAAGGTGTCTGTTGAGTCTCATCACTTCATCACAGTCTCATCACAGTCCAGGCTTCCAGGATGGAACAGACCAGGGTTCTGCAAGCTGAGCCTCTGGAGCCACATGCAGCTCTTTGGACCCTCTATTTTTGCTCTTTGGTTGGTGAAAATTAAAAGCTTTTTTATTTTAATAACTGGAAAGTACAAAGTAAATGTATCACTCTGCAAGGCTCCTGACCATTGTACCCATAGTTGTCCAACAATCCATCAAGTGATTTGGCCTTGGAGTTGAACTATTTTGACAGACTTTTGAACTGATTACCACAGAAAAGCAGTTAGAGGTCAGTAAGCTCAACCAGAGGCCTTCTGGTTTAAAGCAGTACAGTAAGGGTCACTAAGTTTCCTAGAATATTTTGAATTTCAGGAGATGTACGACAAATTGTAAAATAAACCTTTTTATAAATCACTGCTGACATACCTCTGCCTGCCACTTTAGTTGCTGCAATAAGATGATCCTGTGTGACACAGGAAGTCTTTTACTTTGAAAGGAAGTCATGTGAACCTCTGTCAAAAGTTCTAAACTATTTCATATTTTGAAAAAAAGACTATCTTCTCTTTATGTTTACATTTTAATTATGTAAAATACAGTAGTTTATTTGATCTTAATAGTAACATTACCATAAATTCAAATCAGCCTTATTTTTCTAGAGGGGGTAGTAGGACGTTGGGGCTCCTGCTGGGTTGTGGTCAGTAACAAATCGACCCAGGTGGCTCTAATATTGTGTGAGGGAAGTGCTGACTAAATCATCTTTTCATTTTTGTCTGGTTTAGAACATGACTTTCTGTTGGTTCTGGTGGCTGTAGTCCAAACTGCAGCACCCGCTCTCTGACTTTCACTCTGGAGCCTTTTTCAGGGGGGGGGGGGCGTCCGCGCGCCGCTACACTTTCTGTTTAGATTTACTGTTGACAGAAGTTGGCTTTTGGTCTCTGGCGGTTCAAAGGGACCCCCCCCCCCCTCGGTGTGTGTGTGTGTGTGGAGTGTGTGCACAGATCTTCAGGGGTCTCTGTGGTGATGGTATGTGAAACCAAAAGCGGGCGTATCGTCTGACAGATGGCGGGATTGTGCCTCTGACCCAGTTTATGGAGGAGTGCTGCTTGGAGAAGAGGGCGGGCTCTGGCGTTCTTGGCTGACCATGTGCTGCACACATGGCCGTCCTGACGGGGGAATTATTTAGGAATTCTTCAAGCAAGCATGTAGATGGAGGGCCTGGCCTGGCCTGGCCTGGCGCTGCTCCTTACATAACAAAGTATGCACCCTCTGGCTGGCAGCCTCTAATGCCTCTATTATTATCATGAGTCTGTCTTGAGCCTCATCAGTCAGAGGCTCGGTGGTGGAGCTGCTTTCTCTTTCCTTTATTCATCATTTCATCTCTTTGAGTTCCTCGTCTTTTGTATACGTCTGTGTTGCACAGACAAATCAGACACCAAGTGAAAAAGCCACAGGTTTGTAAAGTTCCCATTAAAGAAACTGCAGGAGTGCCTGGCACAAGGGTGGAGGAAGAGAACAATCCTCTTTTTCAGTATTTTCTTTTTTTTCCCCCTTCTAACTGGCACCCTGCAGTAAGTAGGAACACTGCCTTCAGCAGCCAGCTCCTCCGGCTGAACACTGGTCTTTGTGCGCTGCTCCGCCACTTTGATCCACACAGACTCAATTAAAAAAACTCCCTCCATCCATTTCTCCACCTCTGCCAGCCTACGTTTTCTTTTCTTTCCAGCCACACAAAGCTGAAAAGCTTGGTTTGAAAGAGGAAGAGAGTGAGGGGAAAAAAGCCCACAAAAGTGCAAGTAAGTTTGCTGGATTTGAATGTCCTTCTATTAGTGTGCCAGCAGATGAGGATGGAGCCAGATGAGATGTGTTTAGCTCTGGTGAAGCAGAGTGAGCTCGTTCTGGAACTTTGATCTGCAGAATTCATGCCTCTCAGAATATTTGGAGTCAGATTTTTCAACAGACTTTGGGTTATAATGGGGCGGTGCTGACGGTGGTCATCAAGTCTTTTGATGAGCGGGAGAGCAGTGAAAGTAACAGTCTACCTTCACATTTTTTTATTGCTTCTGTAAACGTTCTGCTAACTCCGAGTTTGTTTGTTTTTTTTTTTCATTTGGATCATATAGTGGAAAATGTAGAGTAACTAAAAACCCCAAGTTACTGCACAATGGGACCAAACAAGTGGTTTCCAGCCGACACACCAAAGGGGCTTGGCCTAAAATCCTAACATTTAGAAACAGCACTCAGATTGACATATTTTATATAGATTTAACGGTTTGTGTTATAAAAAACAATCGCGTATTCTTTGCTCTTAACCCAATTGATTAGTTTTTGAATGACGTGATTGTTGGATAACCAATATATGTTAGTTTAAGATGGATAGAATTTATTCCAGACTCATGGTCCAATCAGTAAAAAAGGAGTACACAGACCCACTACATTTAAAAAAATACACAGCGTCAAGAACACACAAGTTGAGGTGCAGTGTAAAGTTACAGTTAATAAAAAATACTTACTAAAAATAAGTTAATTAAAAAGGATAAGAATAAATACCAAGACAAAAAGAGTACATATACATACCACACCATAAAAACCTTAATTACAATGTCAAATAAAAAGACAGTCCCTCCAGTGTTTCCATAAATTTGACCGGAAACGTACGGCACTAAATCTAATGTTGCTTATAGCCAAGATGAGAGTATTCTCTGAAGCGTTTAATCGGCAGATAAATTTGAACATAAGCGAGGGCATGCAAGCCCAGAGAGTGTTAATTGTGAGAGATACGAAAAGCTCACTAGCACTCGTCCTCCTTGGCTTATTTAAAAGCACTCTTAGAGCATCATTGTACGCCACCTGCAGCTTCCTCATACTGGCACTTTTCTAGTTCGCCCAAAGATGAGCTGTGTACAGAGGAGTGCAGAAAGCTTGAAATAATGTCACCTTGACTCCTTCTGTACACATACCAAACTTTCGAGAAAGAGTGTTGGCTTGGCCATATACCACACGACACTGCCTGTAGATGTCTGCGTCATCTGACAAGTCCTCCGAAATGACATGCCAGAGATACTGGATCTTATTAGTACACACAAGCACAGCATTTGATAGGTAAAAATCTGGGAATTTTTGGTTTTTCTCCTCTTTTGTCCGAGAAATCATAATCAGACTTTTTTGTGCATTAAATATGATGTCATTATCAAGCCCATAAGCTGAACAGATGTTTAGCAATTGTTAAAGACCAGCAGTACTTGGACTCAACACAACTAGATCGTCAGCATACATCAAATGGTTGATAATGAGATCTCCAGCCACACGATCAGTGTGACAGGCATTAAGATTAAGAGACAATTCATCCAGATATAAATTAAACAGAATAGGAGAGAGAATGCCCCCTTGTCTCACCCCATTGGTGGATTTAAAAGGTTCTGACACCTGGTTTCCACATTTAACCTGCATTGTCTGTTGAGCATACCAATACCCCAGAATACGCACAACACATTTGGGTACACCTCTCTTCGTCAGTTTCATAAATAATTTCGTATGATTTACCCTGTCAAACGCTTTAGAGGCATCTAAAAAACAGAGGAATTTAGACTCCTATATTTGTAAATCATATATACACATGTCAGTACCAAGCTTTTCTTTAAACCCAAATTGATTGTGAGTCGTTTTCACAAACTCTGTAATCACGTCCAACAGGATCATCTCAAAGAGTTCAGATAGAATACTAGCCAGAGCTATTGGTCTGTAGTTTTCAGTGCAACCAATTTTTCCAGCTTTGTTTTTTAACACTGGTACTAATATTACAGCTATCATAGAGTCTGGTAAAAACCCATGAACAAGAAAAGCTGGAAAACACATTGTAAGTAGTGGAGCTACCTTTGCACTGGCTAACTTCACATGCTCAGAAGATACCCCATGAAGTCCAGTAGCTTTGTTATTAGACAGTGTGGAGAAGGCTTGGTGAACAGTATGTGCTGTGACTATACCAGTGGTATCAGTATCATTGGCTACATAAAGATCACTCTGGACACTGTTAAATATTCTTATATAGTGTTGTCGCCATAGCTCTAAGATATTTTCAGTGCCAGAGCCCCCGTCTACCACACATGGAATTGTTTTTATGCCAGCAGTATTAACTTTCACTTCTTTCCAGAAGTTTCGACTGTTGTGACAAAATAGATTCCTAGCCATGGAGTCAGCTCTCATTGCCTGGTCGTTTTTACAAATAAAACGTATTGCATACTTATATCTTGCATTGGTAACCCTTTTTTGCTCAAAAACTGGCCCATACCTTGGTTTCCCAGCGAGAACCCATTCCCTTGAGGCTTCTCGTGCTCTTAAGAAGAATTCGGTTACATGGGAACTCCAGCCTGGTTTCCCCCTTTTCTTAGCTTTTGGTAAGGTTTAAGATGTCCTTCAGCTAAAATTCACTAATGTAAACCACAGAAAAATTATCTTTGCATAGATTCACTATTCTGTTTTCCCTATAAAGGAAACAGCAGCTACTAAGTCTTACCTCGGTTTTCCCAGAATTGTGGGCTCAGCTTTTTAATGCCACTTCAATGTTTTAAAAGTGCAGTGGAGCGTTAATGAATGTCATATCATGACAGTCTCAGAAGGAAAATAAAGACTAAAGCAGAGCAAACTAGTGCAAAAGAAATCAGCCAGTTCCAAAGGTTGCTCACTGGGGGCCAGTATTACCTGACCGAGATGAGGAAAAATACACATAGAAGAAAATGGGCCAATCCCAGTAAACCTCTTGATCCCTGGCAAGTGGTCATAAAGTTGTTTTCACAGTTCGTCCTTAAGGCTGTGTCACACAGCCTCTATGTACATTTTGCGCATATTGCACGGATGCGCACTGGTCATATGTGAATATATGTGGAAAAAGTGAGAACATGTATGATCTTTACGGGAAATTTTCACAAATTTATCACAAAAGAACCAAGTTGAAACCGCAGAAGAATTACAAATAAACCACGCAAAGAACACGTAAATCAATAGAACATGAACCGTGTGTGATTATTGCGCTGTGTATATGCAATTCATTAGTGATTTTATGTTAATTACGCAAGACACGATATGAAAGTTATACATCGGTGGTACATGTGTGAAAAGGCTGTTAAACATCCGTGGAACGGTCATGGAACAGTCGTGGAAAGCCACAAATTTTTGTGTATCTTGCAAAACCACGCACAATTGCGTAATATTAACGTAATAATTGCGTATAAACTACGTAAAACATGTGTAAACTGGGCAATTTTTAACTGACCAAAATTTTGAACAGCTGAAAATCAAACTCACGTAAAGGCCCATCAAACGAAACCCTTGACGGACAGCTGCGCACATCAACGAATGATAAATGCAAGAAACGCTCATGAATTACGTATATCACGCCTGTATCACGACAGACCGATATTTTATACGTGGAGAATGTGCACAGTGTATGTAGTGGCTGTGTGACGTTGCCTTTAGCAAAGACCATGTAGACACCCTAGTTATGAGATCAATGATCGACTTTGTAGTTGTGTCATCTCACCTTCCGTCGTGTGTCTTGGATATAAAGGGGGAAGAGATTTCAACTGTTTCCTATCTGGTAGTAAGTTAGATTTGCTTGCAGAGAAAAAGAGCCCATGAGCAGAGATTCCTGTAACTCCCACATCCGGTAGAATTGTAATCAAGGGAAGCTTGAGACATTTAGTCAATGACACCAACATTTGACAATGTTTTTCACTTCAATGGTCAGGTCAGTCATTCAGTTGAGGTTGTTGTTGGAGCTGAAATGAGGGATGCTATAAACCTGAAGAATGAGTCCTATTAAGTCTGGCCGGCTTGGAATTCCTCCAAAGCAGCTGACAGGTTTTGGCATTTTTAGCAGCATCAAGTGCAGGCAGTTCTGTGAGAGGCACACATTTGGGTCTTGGGGTAAATTTAGGGAGGCTGTGGAGAAGAATGTTATACTTGCTTCAAAGAAAACCTAGCAAATTAATTGGCATCTCAGGAGGGGGAAGTTGTTCTCTGACAATACTGTATTTAGTTCAAATGATTATTTGTTGACCTCAAGTGAGGACGTGGTGAAGGAGATGGAAGGACCACTTTGAGGATCTTCTTAGCAACAGTCCTGCTGATGCAGCAGAAGTGGGTCAGACTCACCTAAGCGGAAGTCACAGAGGTAATCAAAAAGCTCCTTGGTGTCAGAGCATCTGGTGAGGTCCGTCTTGAGTATCTCAAGTCTTGGGAAGTTGTGGAGTGTGGGTGTGTTTTGAGTGACACACCTTTGAGACTTCACCTGGCAGTTTGGAGCAATGCCTCTGGACTGACAGACAAGCGTGGTGGTCCCTCATTTCAAGAAGAAGGGCTGGAGGGTGGGCTCCAACTATCACAATACTAGGCCTCCTGGGAAAAGTCTACTTCAGGGTACTGGAAATGGAGAGGAGAATGCAACAATACTCAAGCCTATCTATCAGTGTGGTTTTGATTCTAGTCATGGAACAGCAGATCAGCTGTATATCTTACATGAAGTGCTTGATTGAAGGTTCATGGGAGTTTACCGATTCAATCCACACGTGTTTTATGGATTTGGAGAATTCATGTTTAATTAAAGAAAACATCTCGTGACAGAAGTACACTTACTTGTAATATTTTTAAATAAAGCCCAAACCTTTTGTTATATGTGCACTTGTTAACATCTATAGTGATATTTTCCTAAATGTTACACTTTCTTCATTTGGACTCTGGAAACACTGCCATGAAATGTTTGTATGTACTTTATGTCTTGAGTTCCATTTCAAAATCTGCAGCCTTTCTAAGTGTAGTAACCTGATAGATAACTGATCTCATTCTAGTAAGTAAAGCATTATAAAGTTCGCTTTACATAAAGTAGAGTAATGTATTATCTTTTCTTAAAACTTGCCTATTCTGCATCTTTTCAAGTAATAAAATAAGACATGAAAATAAAAAGTTGTGTTGTATTGGAGAGGCTAAGCCTGTAATGACAACACTCATATTAACTTTGCCAAATCCAGTCTGAACCATGAGAATTGTCTGCAATGCACCCCTCTGTGCAGTCATGGAAGGATTGGCTGTGCATGTATGATAGCGACATCATGCAAGCGCATGGATTGCACGCAGGAAAGGCTTTGAGTATTTGTTGATCAAACTTTAAAGCTCTGTCACATGGATGGCATTTGTTTTTCTTCTTTTGGAGGCTGATGGGAAATCCAGCTGCATGTTTGCGTGTGAGAGCACGTGGTTTCCCCGCTTCTAGCTCCACACAGTAAAGTGTCTCAGCTTTTATTGGGTCGAGAGCCGCGCTAATAAAGGCGCAGCACGCGTCCTTCTGGTTTTTGCGGCGCAGCTTTTAATTTATTTTACTTCATGCTCGCACATACTTTCATATGTGTTTGAGCCTTGGAGAACAGGCTGGATCTGTCTGTTTCTCAGGCACATGTTTGAAAATGAGCCTCTGTGTGGTGCTTGTGAAGGAGTTTGTGTGGCATGGTGCTGACCCGCTGCCCTCCATCCAAACTCAGCTGGTGATGGCTGCCATCCTCCCTAAAACCACAAGAAAGTGTCTCAGGTTTATTCAGTCCAGATGTTGTGGCTACATGTAGTTTAAATATTTGACCTTCGCTGGATAAGCCACCTCTGCACAGGAAAGACCATCTCACTCCCAGCTGACAAACTCAGTTGGAAGGCGTGTTGCATTGTGCCAAACGTTTGATGGTGTTTTTGTCGTTTTCTTGGGAGTTCCAAAGTTTAGACTGCATCACTGCAGACATCTTTTCTACAATTGGGCGTGTGCTCAGGAATATTAATGCCACCAGGTTATGGCAGGCTCTTTCAATTCCTAAGTTTCACATAGAAGCAAAGGGGAAGTCAGCATAACCGCAGACCATGATAGATGTTTGACTCCACTGGATTCTCTGTGTTCTTAAGTCTTCTGGTGGTTCGGGCCCAGAAAGGGAGTTCAACAGTTTGGGTGTTCCTGCTCAAAAGAGCTGTGATGGTCTGCAGTTTTCTCATTCATCTTTGGTCTCTTTGTGAAGCTGGACCGTCGTCTTTTCCATGTGGCTGACACACACAGTTACTGAGGACGTACTGGTGGTTCAGGAAAACTAGGTACCGTTGTGTGCCAAATACTCCTATGATCAATGATGCTACATTCACACCAGACATGTGAACGTGTGTTCTTGAATTATACCATGTTCCGGGTGAATACTGGATTCTGATTGGCTGCTGGGTGTGCATTAAAAAGTGATAACGCACAGTGATAACCGCACACCTGAAAAAGAAGTTCAGGTCAGCTAGCTTAAATGTTTTTTATCAGTGCGCCGGCTTCTTTAAAACAACCTTTTGCTTCATCATCTGGACAAAAACAAGTGGTGAGAGGAGAACTTTCTCTGTGATCTGATGCTTTATTTAGCCCATCGTGATCATCAGCATGGATGTCCCTTTATATCACCGAATGTTGCTGCAGTGGTAGTGCGGCGTGTTGTCACGTTACTGTGAAAACGTGCCGCACCACGGAACGAATAGTCTGCTTTTTGGGCAAACAGCGATTCCAAATCGGGAAAATAACAAGAATTAAGGACTAAAAACGGTTGCTTTGCGGAAACAACCGTCCTCCACTTCGCGAGGGACGGTTCAGGCTTCCACGCCATGCGTTAATTTCTGATAATTCATAGTTCGTCTGCCATTAACCGTTACTTAGCCCATGGTTTTCACACTGAGCAAGCAGGTGGGGGGCTTCTTTTTCTTCTTTGTTACTATTTACTAGCGCATGTCCACCACCTACTGTTGGAAGAAGCAAAGTGTGGAATGTCAAAGCAAGTCTCACAAATCTTGCTCCAGGCTATTTCATTTAGAGCTTTATTCTGATATAAGATAGACTTGGTGTCACAAACCACAGTTCTTAATTTCTCCTCCATGATCAATTTTCAAATGGGACACCATCCATATGACATTTCCATGTCCAAGTCCCTGATTAATCAAAGTTTGGCCTGGTTTAACTTTCAATGCGTGTCCTATGGCTGCAGAACCCGAAAACAGTCTTAAAAATGGGCGGAGCTACGCATGAACCCTAGAGTTTTGAACGCGGAAGCTCAAAACGCACATGTACGCATGTTTATGTAGACTTTTCATTGAAAGTGGTCGCCTGAACACGCGTTGCTACATAACTGTGCTGGCCTAAACGCTAGCTGGTAACCGGAACAACAGAAACTTCAAACATACGTTTTTATTAATCTGATTATTGTTTGTTTATTGGTACACATTTAATCAGAGTAAATGGTGGATATTTCTTCAATGAAAGCAATCTAGGAAACTACTTCTGGACTTTTTTCCTTTGAAACAAACTATTGCTTCACCATCTGGACACGCCTTTATTTATTTTTATTTTTTTTAACAGCGCTCAGGCACCCTGATTGGCTGTTGACCTTGTCAATCAACCTTCTCCGTGCCATGTCTCCTGTAGTGAATGGATCACTTTGCCACATTTACATAAATCTTTGATCGTGATTAGATCTTTGTTTTCACTCTTTAATACTGAACTTACTTTTCTATGACGGTTTGAACAAGAGAGAAAAGTGTGAAAATGTTCATGTCTGTCTGAGAGAAGTGGATCATGTGTGTAGTAGTGTTGAGTTTTAAAGCCTTGAAACATGTCATTCTCCCTCACAGCTTTCACCAATCAACAGTTATTTTCTGGAATGGATTATAATAATAATAATAATAATACATTTTATTTCAAGCGCCTTTCAGGTCACCCAAGGTCACTGTACAAGGTTAAAATAAGTACAAACAGAATAAAACAACAATAAGAAATTATCAGAGTAAAACAAAAAACATAAAGACATAAAAACATAAGAACATTTAAAATAAATAAATAAATAAAAGACAGGATAGAAAAACAGACAAATGGAGTCGTGTTAACTGAATGGATTAACTGTATGATAGTTTGAAGAGATGAGTCTTGAGTTTAGATTTGAATAGTGGCAGTGTGTCGGTATTGCGTAAATCTGGAGGAAGAGAATTCCATAGCTGGGGGGCGGAACGACTGAAAGCTCTGCCCCCCATGGTGGCAAGACGGGCAGGTGGGACATTGAGTTGGAGAGAGGAAGAGGAGCGGAGAGATCAGGAGGGAATGGAAAAGTGAAGAAGGTCAGAAATGTAGGGTGGAGCCAGGTTATGGAGAGCTTGGAAGGTTATGAGGAGAATCTTGAAACTAACCCTCCGTTTTATGGGAAGCCAGTGTAAGTTTTGAAGAACTGGTGTGATGTGGTGGGATAACGGGGTTCTGGTGATGATGCGGGCTGCAGAATTTTGAAGAAGCTGCAATTTCTTGAGTGTTTTATTGGGTAAACCAAACAGGAGGGAATTACAATAATCGATCCGAGAAGTGACAAGACTATGAACAAGTACAGCAGTCGTATGAGGAGTGAGAGAAGGGCGGAGACAAGATATATTATGGAGATGAAAGTAAGCAGAACGGGTGATGTTATTAATATGAGATTGGAATGAAAGTGAGCTGTCGAGGATGACACCCAGACTTTTTACCTGGGGGAGGGAAGAACAGAGAAGTCATTGACAGAGATGGAGAGGCTATTGGATTTGGAAATAGTGGATGGAGTGCCTACAAGGAGGACTTCAGTTTTGGAACTGTTGAGTTGCAGAAAATTTGAAGAGAACCAGGAATGGATTTCTTGCAGACAGAGGGTAAGGGAGGAAGGAGGAAGTGATGAGGAGGGTTTCGTAGAAATGTAGAGCTGGGTGTCGTCCGCATAGCAATGGAAATTAATGTTGTGTTTATGGAAGAGAGAACCAAGAGGGAGGATGTAAATGATGAAGAGAAGGGGACCTAGGACAGAGCCCTGGGGAATACCAGCAGAGAGTGTGTAGGTGTTTGACGTATGAGGTTTAATATGGATAAATTGACTACGATCTGATAAATATGAAGAAAACCAGGACAGAGGGGTGTGAGAAATACCAATAGTTTGAAGTCTGTGAATAAGAATATTGTGGGAAATGGTGTCAAAAGCAGCAGTTAAATGAAGGAGAATTTATTCCCAATAAACGATGGAAATACTACTTTCCTGCACTGGTTGGTCCTCATCCACCAGCTGCAGCAGAGCGACCTGCAGGTTCTGTAGTCGTTATCATGACAGCATGTCACATGACATCGTCAAATCACGGATCAATAGTCAGCTTCTTGTGAAGAAATAAACATTTCTGATGATGACACCTCGTCGGGCATTATCCCTTACCCAATTTTTATCAGAGTGGGTCTTTAAAGAATGTTTTAAAACGACGACTATTTGTAAAGAGTGAGCAGCATTAAAGGAAAATGAAGATTGTTTTTTTCACAGAGAAAAGCTTTTCCTCTTTTTCACCACTCCAGCTCATTAAAACTCCATAAAAACAAAGAAGTTGCACTCTGACTGCTGTTATTTCTTTCCTCCTCCCTTTCTAATGAGCACACATGGGTTTTGAGTTGTGGGAGCCAGGCTGGACTCAGAACTGCAGCGTCACAGTTGAATATGAGCATGTGACAGGCTAATGGCAACATGCTGTTTCTACAACCTCTAACACGCACACACAAATACACACACACACACACACACACACACACACACACACACACACGTCCCTGTGCTACATTGTTAAAGCCAGCTGCTTTCTTTGGACACGCTCCTGTGCCCCCTCAGTCATCTTCCCCCTTTTACTCCCATTACTTTGCCCTTAACCTCCATTACAACCGTTAAGCCATGCGGATTTGGTCGCCGACCCCCCTGTGAGGATCAGGTTCTGTGGTGTCCTGGCTCATCTCCACAGCGGCTCAGCCCTGCTGTGCAGGAATGCGGCGTCTCCCGCTCTTTTGGCGGTTTAGAACAGCAGAGGTGGAGCTCCTCCGGCGGACCTGCAGCTCCAGAACAGCTCTGTAGCTGCCCGGCTTTGCGATTGTTCCTGGTGGGAGCGTGCACGTGTGTGCACATGTGAGTGTTTCTCTGTGTCAGTGGCTGGCAGTGGGCGTGTCCTCCCAGGTGGCCCGGCTGGCACAGCTGTGGGCATTTCCACACAGACCCTGACGCAGCCTTTCCTGTAAAAGTCCAAATAGAAAAGAGCAGAAGACATTCAGTTTGTCCTGCTCAAATCCCCAAATGGGGATTTAAGTGCATCCAATGAAAGGAAACTACTGGAAACATTTATTAAAAAAAGATCAAATGATTACACGCTTTTGGGATTAATGAAAAAAGAAAAGTGGGACATCAAAGCAGGACAAATAGAAAAATCGTGTCATTCATTTGTAGCAATGTTTCAATTGTTTCCTGATGGTCATTATTTAACCCTGGTGGTATCCTATGGGGTCCAGATGACCCCCCCCCCTTCCATTGACGTGTTCTCCTACCATGACAAAGGTGGATAAAGGTGGAGAGGATTTCATGTAATCCATGGACACCAGTGAAGATCACAAATCATTGAAGAACAAAGGTTCAGAGCTCTGTCTAGTGGGTCTAGATGACCCCACTCCCAATGTTAATGTGCCTCCAAGCACGAGGGTTAAAACAGGATTCTCACTTCCACAGATTCAGAGGTCAGCTCTCTCCGCCAGAGGACCTTGTCGGTGCTGCTGGCGTCTGAACTCCTGGCCTCTGATCCCCGCGGTGACGTTGTTGGACCCGGCAGCGTTCAGTACCTTCTGAGCCTGGCCCAGGTAGCGCTCAGTGCCAGCATAGAGCTTCCTGACTTGTGGGACAGCTCTCACCTGGCTCCTCAGCTCCTGGAGCGTCTGCTGAGATGCCCACAATATGAGGTGAGGGAGCTGGCAGCAGAGAGCATCCTGAGGAGGCTGAAGGAGGAGGAGGAGGAAGAGGAGGAGGGACGGCCGCTGTGGCTTGATGAGACCACCCTGTCCAACCTGACCAGCCTGGCTCTTCATGAGCAGCACCCTCAGTGTCTGGCCAAGGTGAGACCACACATATGCACACAAACGCGTTATAGGAGCAGCATTTGTTTTCTGTGTTTGTTGAACTTCTGCTTGTTTTATGGGTGTGTCAGGTGTGATGTCCTTCACCACTTTCTCTGGTCTACGGAGATGTTTGTCTGCCTGAGTGACACATCGATCTCGTCCTTCCTCTCCGCTGCTCATAGCGGATTTATTAGTGGACTTTAATATTAGGATTAGGCTGTTTTTAGGCACTGTCAAAAAGCCTGTCATTTTCTAGGCCCTAGTTTCTGCAAAGCACCATAAGTTCATTAGAAATTCACCTCTGAGTCGTGGGCGGGACTGTTGGTGTGAAGTAAGCCTGCCCCCTTCCCATCATCCTTTTGTTTACACTGTCTCCCACCAGCTAACAGCCCCTCACACCCCCAACCCAACATTACTGGTGCAATCCGGAGCTATCCAGTAATACAGTTGTGATCTAGATTCTAGCTCTAATGAGGAAAATAAACATGTTCATGGATCTGTTTGTCTGCAAGGGGATGCATCAGAATGGAGCAGAGCAGGAACCCCCCACCCCCCCAGCGTCAGAAATAAGACCTTTTTCCAACAGCTTTATTTTCATGGTGTTGAACCTTTATTTATCCAGGTGGTTCGATTGAGAACCAATCAATTACAGCAACGGCACAAAAACGGTCCAAAATCGGTCACATACATGACATCCTTGCACATCAATAATTACAATAAAAAGTCTACAGGAGGCACTAAATTCATGTTTACAGAAAATGACAGAAGGAAACCCATAAAAACATTTACAAACATCTGCATTCATCACAAACCACATCCATTAAATACGTCTTAAAGGCAACTAGAGAGATGAGGGTACGCAAGTTCAAGGTTTTCTGCAACTCATGCCAGTCGTGACCCATGGTGGTACAACCATAGTACGATAGTCAATAGAACACAAACTATGCATACTAGTAGGAATATTAAGGAAGGAACAAAGGTAATATGGAGTTGTACCAATTAACCCTTGTGCTATCCTATGACCCCCCCCCCCCCCCCTTCCATTGAGGTGTTCTCCTACCATGACAAAGGTGGATAAAGGTGGAGAGGATTTCATGTAATCCATGGACACCAGTGAAGATCACAAATCATTGAAGAACAAAGGTTCAGAGCTCTGTCTAGTGCAGTGTTTTTCAACCTTTTTTGAGCCACGGCACACTTTAGCCTTGACAAAAATCCCGCGGCACACCAGCATCCCCAAAAAAAAAAAAAAAAAAAAAAAGCAAAAACTCAGTCTGCATTGATCGACAGCCCCCCCCCCCGCCCTCCGGAATCTCACGGGCATTTTCATGATAATTGTGGCAGAAAAAGCTGGAAGTTGCAGCTGTTTTTTCTACAAGATTATATTAAAAGTTAAGTTAAAAGATTCAAAAACTGTTTGATGTGTGTTCCTTGTTTAAAGACGTTAAGAGGAGAGGCTCATTGTGCGCTAAGACAGTCGTTCTAACCCAATGCATCATGGGAGATGTAGTGCCGTAAATACGCCGACCGCAGAAAGACCAGCTTCTCTGAGCTTCATGGTTTTGTTCTCTTGTTCCACGGTCTGACACCGGATTCTGTGGAAAGCTACACCGCTAAAGACGAGCTTTAGCTGGTATTTTTGTTAGAACTGAGAGACTTTATGAGTTAAATCTAAACAAGGAAGTGAAGACTTTAACCACTTCTGATTGGTCAGACTGATGACATGTGATTCAGCCTTCAAGAATGATTGGTGGAGACAGTTAAAGGGGCGGGACTGGTATAGCTAACAGGTATAGCTGCAGCTAAATCGCTGTATCGTCATTCTTATCAAAATGTCTTTAATAGAATCAAATAAACACAAAGAATTTTTTTATGATCTTTTATATTCCTAACTACTCAGTGTTTTATCAGGGCCTGTTTGGATGAACAAAGAGCTGATTTCCTGGAGATGGGAAATGTTGTTAGATCAGTGAATGAGGGCAATTTCCCACGGCACACTTGACCATCTCCCACGGCACACTAGTGTGCCGCGGCACACTGGTTGAAAAACACTGGTCTAGTGGGTCTAGATGACCCCACTCCCCATGTTATATATAATGTTGTTAGGGATGAAATGATACCAATGCCAGAGGGGAGCAACGGCCATTTGACACGATCATATAAATGGGGGGGTATTAAAGTGATAAATGACATCCGATTTATGGATGGAATGGAATGAGTTGCCATGAGTGCAGCATAGTAGATATGAAAATCAAAGGTAAGTTCACTGTCCAGTACCCAAATATTTATGGGAGCAGACACCTTACAGTGTTGTGCCGTAGAAGGTTGAAATATTCATAAGGTCTCTGATCTGACTGATGATTGAAAATCATCAATTTAGTTTTGTTAGTATTGATCCGAAATCCGAAATTCATCTACTCCTGATTCACAACAATTTTAATTAATACTCAGAAATGCTGTTTAAAGCTTAATTTCTTTACAGAGTAATACTACTAGAACATGTTCAATGCACCAAAAACGCCATTTTAATCTGAGTGGTTCTTTAATTTGACGGCTACCCCGACTACCTAACCTGTTACCATAGGGCCTTCCTTCCTGCACTCAAGCATTCTGGGAGAGAAGCCTTTTACCTAAACAGATGGAAACGCTCTCCTTTCAGGAGAGGCATACGTCTACTTCCACCCAAAGCACTGTGGGAGTTTTGGGGTTCTATTTGTTGAAGGACTTCCCCTCTGACTCCCCAAACCAATCGCTCTCTGATTGCCGTCTGCTGCAGGTGAAGCTCTAACTACTTCTCTCACAACCCTTTAATATGTGGAGGCCGACTACTCCGACCTGAAGAAGAGCTGTCCCGCACATTCCATCTGCAGGTCCCCCTCCACATCCGGGTTCAGGTGTCTGAAGAGCTCAGCATGACCTTCTGCACCTGTAACCTTCACATGAAGGTCCACTTCTAAGGTGTCTTCTTTGCCATCAACATGTAATTTAGGACGTTTTCTGATTCATTTTACAGCTTTGTTTGATTCACTGGTCAAAGTGGATTTACCCAGCATGCTGTTATTTGCTTGCAAGAAATGGCGAGGTCTGAGGCTGTGTGACCCAGTGAGCAGGGGGGGGTTGCTCCTCTCCTGCAGGGTGGGCGTCAATGTTTATTTGCATGTAACAGCTATGAAGGTCTGTAGCCTGAGTCTGCATGTTTTCCTATGACTCTGTATATTTGAGAATGTGGGCAGCGGAGTGCGTCGCAGGACGGAGCTCATTAAAGCAGGCTGTAAAAGTCAGAGGCAGCAGAGCTGAGAATAGAGCAGGCAGTCAAATACGGAACAGCCAGACGTATGGATAAACAGTGAAGCGCAGGCGTGACGGCTGCTCTGCCCACTGCTGCGTTTTTCAGCTCATCTAGAGAAGAAGGAGCTGTGGCCACGAGAATAATGAGACCGTTTACAATCTAGAGGCAGAGACAGAGTCAGGTCTCAGCTGAATGAGGGACCGAAGGAAAGGTGACGTTCAGCGCTAACATCAAGTCTAGTTTCTAAAAGGTTCTGATTTGCAGTCGTTAAATGTGACGGACTTTGCTGAAAATATGTTCTTTTTCTTGTTTCCACCATTTTTGATGCTATTGAAAAAATGTAAATAGTTTTTGTTCTATTTTTTTTCTTCCTAAGCATTTAGATGCTTTTGTACAAAGTGACATGCAGATTATGTTTCCAATGGGGAACAATGTAATGTTAGGTGTTTCCCAAATGTCTTATGATCATGTAGGCTGGGATTTGAACCCCTGACTAACATCCCTCCATCTTCTTAACCCACTGAAGCCCTCTCTGGGTCACAGGGTTGCTAGAGCCTATCCCAGCCGCTGCTGGACAAAGGCGGGGTACAGCCCTGGACATGTCACCAGTCTGTTGGAGGGCTGCACAGTCATGAATCATCAATCAATCTATGAAGCATGTCTTTGGTCAGTGGGAGGGACCTGGAGTCCCTGGAGAAAGGTCCCAGCTGGGATTCAGACCTTCTACCTGTGAGGCGAGAGTGCAAACCACTGCCCCACCGTGCAGATTCTCAGAAAAAGCCTGCTCGGGTTCCAGAGTGGCCTTTCCTTTCTCAGGCTGAACCCCTATAGTGTTAAACCAACAGTCTCTACCAGCTCAGTGGCCTTGTGGGAGAGTGTCCACCCTGTGACTGGAAGGTTGTGAGTTCAAATCCAGGCCGAGTCATACCAAAGACTATAAAAATGGGACCAAATGCCTCTCTGCTTGACGCTCAGCATTAAGGGTTTAGATTGGCCCGAGTGCGGCCGAGTGGGTAAGTTAAACCCGAGTGCGGCTTATGTGGACACATAATGGGACTTTAACACCGACTTTGTCCTCTTTCACGTGAGCCACGGTTGTGCAGCCTGAGGCTCCAGGGCCACATGCAGCTCTTCTATCCCTCCATTGTGGCTCTTTAGCTTTGAAGAAAAAGAAATCAGGTTGTTTTAGTTTGGTCAGTGGGATAATTAGGTAATTATGTTTTATCTTTTATGTTAAAATTTTGAACATGTCCGATAATTGACTGAAGCAAAATGTTCAAGTTTCAAGCACATATTCTTATCTTCTTCTGTTCAACAGTGTCTAGTGGTTATTCCAGGATGCATATTTACATCTAAAGGTTTTTTTAATTGGATTCAGATTCAAAATGAAAGAAAAAGTCAATGAACATGTATAAACCAAGTAAATGTGCTGCAGCAGGAGGATCTGCATTCATATTTAAAAGGTTAAATATATAAACATATAACACTTTTATAAGTAACATTTTTGTAATTTGATTTAAAGGTACATTTTGTAAATGCATGGTCACAAAAACATAAATAAAATGTATTTTTCTAGACAGTGAGGTGGAACTCTGAGTTTCTGTTCAGGAAGACACTGGACCAAAAGGCTTTTCCAGCGGTAAAGATTGCAGACCCCCGACGTAAACGATCCAGACAAACACACAAATCTTCGTTTTCACTTCTGTGGTTTTATGACATTCCTCTGCTGGGTGTTATCTTTGTTATTTGAATGTCTCAAATGCAGAACTGCTGAGGATTTTAAGCCAGATCTCTATTTTTAAAAGTTCCTGTTTCTCACTTTGAGTCATTTCGAAGAGTCTGGCTCCTCCTCAGGAGCTCAAACGTCTCCTGCTCGGATGCAGGAGGCGCTGGGCTCACACTGCTCAACACATACAGACACACAGCTAAAGTGAAGCGGTGGGTTTAAAAGGGGGTTTGGAGGGAGAGCAGCGTGTTGCAGCATCTGTCCACATCCAGATGTTTGTGTGAGTCGGAGAAGTGGAGGCTGTGTAGTCATGTTCAGTCTGTGAGCAGAAAGATAAGAATACGCTGATGACATGCTGCTCTGCAGAGAGGATGTACTGTCGACCTCTTCAGCTCACGTTCCTCCTCTTCCTCCCCTCAGGTCCTGCAGGTGTTGAGCGAGTGGAGCTGCAGCAGGGAGCTGCTGTGGAGAGACGGAGCAAAGTCTCTGTCCCGGGACGAGGTCCTGCTGCACCTCCTCAACCTGACCCAGAGCTCCACTTTCAGGTTAGTGAAGCTTTTGAACAGAGAAATGCACTTCTACTGACATGCTGCTACTTTACAGGGTTACACCATGCAAAACAACAGTTTTAGGTAATTCCTCTCCAAACAAACAAACAAACAAACAAACCCCAAAGCGGGATTTTGATCACTAGCTTCTCCCGATCCACGAGTCGGTTCTCACATTGCGACGTAGATGAGTGAGGAAGAGCCTGCCCTAGGCAGACTCACCTATATAGTTCACTTCATAGGGTGTTCGCCAGTCTGTAGTGCTGTCTGAATCTACAATTCCAAAATCCAGAGCCCTAGAAATTTCCCAGAAGTCTGCATCGATGCTCACTAGATCGGTGAATATAGACCACAAAGCATTGCATCAGAACATTTTTTACCCAAAACATGTATTTAAATGTAGTTTTTGATAAACCATCAACCTTTTTATCTTCAGAAGACAGTGGACTCATAAAAAATCATTGCAAAACGCTCATTTTAATTAGATTTTAACTTTGTGAATTTGATGACGTCATAAAAAACAAAAGTAGTGATCATGGTGTCCGAATTGCTTTTCAAATTCACAGCACTACATAGTGCGGCACTAGTTTATAGGTTTTTAGTAGTTAGGGTAGGAATTCGGACACAATCTACGTCGCAGACTAGTTTCCTTCAGAGATGGAGTCGTCTCACTTCAGGGATGGAAAGAACAAAAAAACCAAACAGCGTTTTTTAGGACATAGTTTCTGCAGTGCAGCAGTAGTTCATCAGGAATGAGTTCGTCATCACTAAGTTGGAGCGAGGACTGTTGGTGTGGAGTTTACACTCTCTCCTTCAGCTTACAGCCCCTAAGCTAGCATTAGCCGTGCAACAAAAATGCCATTTTAAGCAGAATTTTCTTTCTATGCGTCCTCTATTACAAGAACATTAAACATTTTTAATTTTTATCTGATTGTTTCTCTAAAGGAAGACCCATGCATGGAAACACTGCAGCTGGTTGTTTTGTGTAGATGTGGGAAAAAAACGTCACCAGTTTGAGTCCGTTGGACAGTTATGCAAAGAGACTTCTGTTTTTGGAATGGAAGGAAATATTCTGATGACACCATCTCCTCAGAGGTTTTGGTTTGTTTCTCTCTGAGCCGTAACTGCTCACAAGCTGTTTGAGAAACAAAAATAAAAGACTTAAATTAGCAACGTTTCACTTCAATCACACAGAAATGCATGCATGTTGAGCAAAAAGGAATGCCAAGCATAGTTTCTGAATCATCTGCATGACAGTCAGGTGAGATCCTCCATTAGACCTTCAGAAATGTCACAGTATAAGCTTTAAACATCGACTGCAACTCCTGAACAAACCTGGAGTGACGTCGTTGTTAAGCAGGATTCGTGGTTTTACTTAAACTAACAGGTGGATTATGTCCTGGACTGCGAGGACCAGATGGTTTTCACAGGTTTTCTGTCTTCCTACACCAGGGGTGTCAAACTCATTTTCACTGAGGGCCACATCAGCATAGCGGTTGTCCTCGAAGGGCCAGATATAACTAATACATGTAACTAAATGTAATGAAAAATAAATGTAACTACTCCTTAATGTCAAATAACCCATTATTTATTTACTATAACTTTTTAAAGTAACGATTATAGTTGCATAGAAAACATATGTTCACTTGTTACTCAAACATAAATCCTTTTAAATGTGATTCTGTCAGGTACGGTTATATGGACAGTGTTTAAGTCCTAATGTATAGTTGCCCAATCCGATATTTCAAGTCTGATTCCCCCTAGATATGAATAAATACACACCAATTTTATTCCTTATTCTAAGAAATCAAAAACTTGTATGCTCTCGCGGGCCACATGAAATGTCATGGAGGGCCACATTTGGCCCCCGGGCCTTGAGTTTGACACATGTGTCCTACACCTTTGAGGTACCCGGTGAAAATCAATGTCGGACATAGCCAAACATAAAACGACACCCCCACCCCCAAAAACAAAGCAAAAAAACAGAAGATGACATCACAGCGGGCAAAACTGTCAAAACAATTAAGAGACAAAATCTTTTATGGTACTTAAAATATATTTCTAAGTCCTCTGATGAAACCAAAAGACAAGTGTCAGGGATGTCCAAAAAAAGTTTTAGAATTATTATGGGATGGCCACAGGACCTACGGTTTGTGAACATTTTTGTTGACCTTTGACCTCGGTAGGAGACCAGCATGTAGAATTTTCCTTGAAAAATCCCCTTAAGTACCAGCTACAAATTTAAACGTCTCCTAGGACTGTCAATCATTCGCCTCCGAACGTCCTCCGTCCATCGGGACGCCACTTGAAAAGATCTGGTGGAATTAGAAGTAGTAGATGTTGAACAGCGTAACCTGCATAAGTGGCGTTCATTTTTCACTGGAATAGCGTGTACATTTCTAACATGAACCATTGGCTCAACCTGGATAAATATCAATATGAACATATCAGGAATGTGGGCGGGGTTAACAGAAAACCTCTGTTGCCAAGGATAGTCACAAATTCACTTTCAGAGAATCTTCTGAAAGTCACCCAAAAATAAGATGGTTGCTATGGAGATAAAGCTATCAGAAAAGCTGCCGTTTGGAAAGCGTGCTGCTGTTTTTTGTCTTCTGTAGCTCTGAGGGCTGGCAGAGGCAGAGGGGGAGAGTGAAGAGCTGGAGCATCCGTTTAGCCAGTGCCGCTCGCTGCTCTAGCTTTGTTTGCGCACATGTCTTGTCTTTTTGTTTCGGGGACGTAGTGTCTTCACACCACACAGTGGATGGAACTTTGACCACACTGTATGGTAGTTTGGCTGCTTCGGTCACTCCCTCCTGTGATGGAACCGGAGTAAACCAACTGTCTGCCTGCAGAACTCCTCCAGAGTCAGCACCATCAGCCTTAGCGCTGAACGTTTGTCCACAGTCACTCAGTTGAGTCTGTGTGTTTCATAACCTTTTTTTAAAAAGCCATTATTAACGTGTATTCAAAGGATTTAATCGCTGTTGGGTCAGTCTAGAACAGGGATAGGGAACGCCAGTCTCTGCATCATTTCCAGATATCCAGACCTGCTCGTGACTGATTACCTGCTTCAGGTGTGTCCAGCCAGTGACGACATGCCAGAACAGGGTATGTTAGAAAACATCCAGGAATGTGGCCTTTGGGGTCTGGAGTTGCATTTCCCTGGTCTGGAGCAAATTAGATTACCGCAACAGAATGATATTGATTTTTTGACCACATTTAAATGAGTCAACCTTGGTTCAAAACTCCACTTTATAAATACATTGAATAGAATGTGTGAGCTGCTGTTGTTTTCCTAAAGTGTTGGTTTTGTCACATAGACCCAAACATTGTCCTTTTTAAGAAGGCTGTGTTTGTTTCTGCTCCCCAGTTTTCCTTCAGTCTCAAAGGTTTGAAGCTCTGATAGATGGATGAACAGAGAGAGAAGGTGAAGCCACAAACTCCTCCTCTGCTGCTCAGGTTTTGTTTTCCTGGGCTGGGAAGGGGTCTTCATCCACAGTCTGGATCCATGGGGGGGCGCAGAGGGTCACTGCCTGCACCTGGCTGCTCCTCGGCTCTTCTTTCTTCTCTTTGTGCGGCTCAGAGGCGCTTCGGCTGCCAAAAGTCCACCAGCAGTGAAGGACCAGCAGCGCTGCGATGAAATGGAGGGCATGGAAACGTTTATGTGGGTGAAAACTGATATTTGCTCCCTCAAAGGCCTGTATCTGCACCGCTAGCCGTCCATCGGATTATTCACACCTGCCGGGCCCTCAGCGGTGTTTTCGTCAGAGCTGAAGGACTGCAGAGTCGCACACCTCCCTCTTTTGAGCTGCAGACTCGTTTGGCACATTCTGTTCTGGTGTGTGTGTTTGTACAGTAAGCCCTTTGACATGCACTGACACACACACACACACACCTTCCTTTACAAGCAGTTGCGGTGCTTTTCTCACCCCTGACAAGAGAATACAGGCCTGAACGAGGATTGGATTACAAAGGCCTCTGAAGCCTTTTCCTGGCCACAATCTGGACCCAGAGATCCGCTTTCCCTTCAGAGCGGCCCCAGGGTTATGATTAGAGCTGGGCTGGGGTGAGATTGGGTTGCTGGTTGCCCTTGTCCGCCAGTGCTTGAATAGCACTCGGCCTATTGCGGCTTATAATGTTGTGGAGGTACCAGCACACTTCTTTTGTGGAAGGCAGGTTGGGGTGAGGGGGTGTGGCAGGCGTTTCCACCTCAAATAATAAGAAAGAAATCAATGACCATAACTGCCTGCATACATGCAGACAGTTATGGTCCAGGACCAAAGCAAATCAGCAGGCAGAGAAACCGTCTTGCTTGATGCTCAGTTAGCGTGAACACCCACTCCAATGAAAATAGTATTTTGAACACGTTCTTGTAGTACTTTTCTGATGATGGGGGACATAGATAAAGCAGTTACAGCTCAACATGGCATTTCTGAGTATTTGTTCTTCTTGACAAATCTACGTGATGCTATTTTTTCATCTGCTCCTGATTCACAAAAAATTGATTAAAAGAATTTTGAGCATAGTTTTTCCTAATAAATGTCCTTCATTATCAAAACAATGGCACAAAGTAACAGCAAAAACAGCGTTTTCATGGGAGCGGGTCTCTCAGTGGGAGTGCAGGGGTGTCTTACCCTTAAGGCTCAAACAGACTGTATGATTGCCGTGTGTGTAGTAACGTATCTGTGAGGCTAATGTTAGTTGAAGTACGGGGGACTTTTGGAACACTCAACTGCCCTCCCAGGTGGAAGCTGGGCAAATGGGTATTTATCACGTGTACAGCACTAACGGGCTCCTTGTGTAGTCTGGGGGATTTGGTGGGGGGTTTCAAAGAAGAAGTCCCACAGCACGCCTGCATCTCATCGAGTTCATTCTTAACGTGTTGTAGAAGTGTTGGCTACGACCTGTCACCTGCAGCACGCATGCCCTGCTGGCTCACCAAGCGGTCTATGACTGTGTGGCGGCCACCTGCGTGCCCCGCACAGGCTCGCCCATGTTTTGACCCGCAGACACGCCGTGTCCAGCCGTAAGGACGGGTGTGACTGGGGCCGTAGCTGACTGTCAGAAATCCAGAGGAGTTTAGCTGAAGTTTGTCGGCTGATGTGTGTGTTTCAGCGTGGAGCTCCACTGTGCCGCCCTGACGCTGCTCTCCCAGCTTTTGACCCTTGACCCTCAGGTAAAGAACACATTCTACCAGCTCTGGCAAACCGAGACGCTACAGTGAGAACATTTACACAAAGCGTGTCATCTCCTCCATGAAGCCTTCTTCAATCAAACAAGACAGAGACCTTCCTTCATAACCTAAAGACACTGGGGGGGGGGGTATTCTGGCACACATTATCACTCTGGAAGAGTTTAAAGCTCGAGCACTGAGGGCATGTTTACAAATCTGTACTTTTGTTGCTTAGTTGAGCCTGATGGTTTAGTTTTCTTTTCCATCTGTGCTCAGAGTTAGAGCTACTCTTCACAAAAGCAGAATTCTGTTTTCTTTAAGCGTTTGCACGACAAACAGTAATATGAAGCATCTGCTGGACGATAAAGTCTTTCATGAAGTCGTCTGATCGTAGTCCCACTGACGCTCCATCAGGACACATTAAACAGAAAATAACGTTTTATTTTCTATGACCTGGGGCCTGTTTCAGAAAGGAGGTTAAGTGTAAACTCTGAGTGAGTTAACCCTGAAATCAGGGAAACTCTGGGTTTTCCGTTTCAGAATGGGAGGTTTGTTAAACCAGAGAAAGCAGAGTAAGTCAAACCCGTTTCTGAAAGAGAGGTAACTTATACTCGGAGTCAGTGTCCATGGTTACTTATGCTGTGAACCTAACCTGGTCGGGAGCAGGTTTTATTCTCCAAACTCAAAGTTTCTGCCGGTCCCCTCCCCTTTTTAAAGACAAAGCGGTATTTTTCGCTTTAACCTTCATTGCCCACATTCCAGTCACACAGAGACGGTCTAAGTGACAAGAATGGCTTGTTCTTTTTTGGAGGACCCAATAGACGAGGAGGCTGCATTAATTCATAGAGAATTATATTTACCTCGTACGAGGATTTTGAGAAGACTCGATTTTTTGTCATTTCCCCACACGTTTTTGTTTGAGCGTTACCGTTTTTCGTTGCAGTCAATTACATATATACAATGAAAACAACATTAGATATTGCTATGTAGATGTTTCATATGTCAAATATTGTCAACAAAGCCTACATCCATGACATGCTGTAATTTGACCTGATTGAATTATGTTTTTATACTTCATTTTTAGCTGCTGCCATGTTCTTTTACTTCCCGCAGGATTGCATCTACATGAAAATGAAATCAGGGACATTGAATTAGATTAATGTAACAATTACTTTTTGGAAACACAATTTGCTAGCACTGCTTACTTTCTTAATCCCATATAAACCTATACCACTTGATCAATACAAGGGTAGTGTTGCAGTGTGTTTGTGCTGAGCGGGGTGCGATCCACGAGAGACACAAGGGGAGGGGCGAGTGCAGGTGCAGATGGGTGGGGGGGGGGTGAGCACGGAGCGGAGGTGTGTGCGTGGTATATATTGTGTGTTCGGAGGACGGAGCACTTAGTTAAATAAAGAGAAGGTGTCATTCCCAGAATAACTGTTTTGGGGTCATTCTTAATCCGCTCTGGAGGTTGAGGGTTTTGAACGGGAAGTGAACCCCGAAGGAGAATTGCCTTCTGACGGAAATCTCCCCTGCGCTTCTGACCACGGCCGGAAAGACGAGAGAAAAGAAAGGAGAAGCCTTCGCGCAGCGAAAGGTTCAACAGTAGACACAAGTTCACTTTTAAAAACACAATTGCGTGTATTAATATTAAACTGACCAACGTTTGCAAGAGGGGAAGGTTAACAAAAAGTCCTCTAAACATTACCGACGTTAAATGCATTAAATGCATCCCCCCCCCCCCCCCCCCCCATACGCATTAACTCGAGCAGCTCTGTTCTCCCACGCTAACTGTCTCTGTTCTGCAGATGCAGCGGTGTTGCTTTTCTTCTGGAATATGTGCTCATATTCACTGTAACTCTGCAGCAGCACGTCAAGTTCAGCTGGCGAAAAATATGCAGACCTCTTTGTTTCCACGGTTGCCATGGTGACTCGTAATATCTGCGCTCCATTGATAATGGCTTCTTATGGTCGCGGTGCGCACGCTCAACTCCGATTCAGTCCACTCAGAGTTGATGAACCTAACTCGGATCAGCTTCTCTGAAACAGAAAACTCAGAGTTGTTAATCTCTCGGTAGACCAACTCAGAGTTCAAGTTTAACCTCAGAGTTGGTTGAACCTCCTTTCTGAAACAGGCCCCTGGACTATGCTGCAAAAAAACACAAACAAGAAACAAAAAATCTATGTTGTCTTTCTAATGATGACAGTGTCCAAGTGCAGTCACTTGTTTGGCCCCATGGGGGGCGCTGGTGTGCTCGTGCTGTGATGAAGAGCGGCCTGTGGAGGTGAAGCTGACGGCAACCAAGGTGCTGGTTGGTTGCACATCCAGCCTGCTCACCGACCCTGGTCTGCCTCTGGGTGAGTCTGAGCGAAAGCAGCGGCACAAAGGAAGCGTTTGAGGTGTTTCCTTCATGTGTGTGTGTGTGTGTGTGTGTGTGTGTGTGTGTGTGTGTGTGTTTAAGGTCTGACCACGACGCTCTCACTGTGGAGGAGTCTGTTCCTGCTGCTGCAGGATGAAGATCAGGAGGTCCGTGACTCTGCCTCAGACTTCACGTCTCAGGTTCCAGCTCACCTGCTCAGCACAGGTACATTCTCCTCGATTAGCAGCAGTAATCCCCGCCCATCACCCCCCCACAAACACACATAAGCCCAGCATGTATATAAATAAACAGCATCAATGTTTGTTTGTGCGAGGTTTCCATTACGACACAAACGCGTGCCAAAGCAGCACAAAGCCCCGTCCAGAGGAGGGGGCTGGTTTGAACTGGGCCTGCTCTGCTCAGCGACGGTAATCCCTCCCCAGGGATGTCACGGGTAACATATCTGTCCCTGCTCACTGATAACTACAGTCAGAGTTAACTGGTGAGTTCTGGCTGGAAGTTAAACCCAACAACTGTAAACGCCTGAACCGCCGTGTGCTTTAGAAAGAGGAAGGTTGGTGGGAAATGCTTGAAATTCTGTACAGCAGACGAGGCATGAAGGAGATTGATTGACAAGGTCAGCAGCCAATCAGGACCCAGAACTCTGTGTGCTGTTAAAAAAACATTTACACTAAAATGAATTACCCAAAAAATGTGCAAAACAATGAGAAACGGTATGGTCAATGGGGGCTTTTCTAAAGCAAACCCCTATGGTTGTTTGGGGAACTGACTTAGCTTCACTCTCTTTTCGTTTTTATTTTACCAAGCTTCAACCTGGAAGTGTGTTTCCAATTGATTTCATGCCAAAATCGTAGCGTAAGGGGACAGGAGTGGCAGCCGGAGAAGCTAAACAACTATTATGCATCGTTTTACCAAACAGTTTTTGATTATAGATTGTCTAATGTAAAACTATCAAACATTTCTGATGGTATGCTAACGCTTTTCATACGTGGATGTCAAGTATTTTGTTCAAATTTCCTGCATAATGACATAGAAAACTGCTTTTAGTATTGTTTCCTATGGGATGTAAAGTATTTTAAATTTAAATGTCTGTCCCTTTTGAAAAAATATCATGAATTATGTTCGCCTTATTGTAGAAACAGTCCAACCCCAGTGTTGATGGTCTCCCAGCATCCTTTGCACAGTGATTTCTTGCAAACAACTGTTACACACTCATGTAAACACAGTCTTTTGTGCAACAAACAAAAGAAAGATGTCAACTGGAGGGGTGGTGACATCATTTCTGGATGGGGGGGTGTCTTCTCGGAATGGCGGGATGCGAGCGTGGGGAGCACGTGTGGTTATGTGTCAGCGTTTGAGGAATGTCTGAGGCCTGTTTTCTGAAGGAATGTCGCTCAGATGGCCACCACACACCCTTCAGGCCGGTTTATCCCCAGAGGAGCACGACACCCACCAGCTTTAAAACACCCCCCCAACACACACATTCAACTTCCTACCCTGTCTGTATTTTTCCAGCTTCCCTAGAGGAGTCACCCTTATTGTGTCTCTCGTCACTGATATTATCTCATAACAAAATACAAGAGGGAAAAAACTGTTTCATTTAAGGAATCAAACTCATGGATAAACATAAACTAACTTCTTTCTGCCTGTTTCCTGTTTACATGCACTTCTTTTTGCCATGTTTTTCTTTTTATGAATCTAAAAATTCCTGAATTTTCCTTTGAATGAAGAGTCTGTCTTTTGATCCCAAAACCCGGGAAACGCGTCGAAATGCTTGGAAGTGTTTTGTCACCAGCATTTATCCGAGCGCGCTCAGTGTTTATGTGCAGAAGCCCAGACAGGGTCAAGATAAGCCGTCAGCTGAAGATCAGATAGAAGTAAAGGTCAACAGCATGACTTGGATGGAAAGGTTTCTTTCTCTACAACAGGAAGAGAACACAATAGGCATAATTATGGGGGGGACTCCTCCTCCTCCTCCTCCGCCTCCTCCGCCTTGGCCCATTCATATTCACAGCTCAGAGAAAGCAGGTTTTTACCGCGGGGGGAGACGGGGAGCTTACCGTAAAAGCCCACGTTTCCTCCAAGCCACAGGTCCTGAGAGCTTGATTTTGACTCTGCTGCCTAAGCGTTCGGAGAGTGGATGATCGTGAAACTGTCGTGTGAAAGCATGCCATACGCTCTGCAGGAATGCAGCACTCTGCAATTGAGATAGCAAAGTCACAATCCCACATCAAATGCTTACGTGACTTGGCAGGAGAAATCAGATTTGTCCTGCAAATGAAAAAAGACAAAAGTCTCCAGAGGAAGTCATATTTCTTTGTTTACAATGGAGCCTATTATTGGGTCAAGATGGAATCTTCTTTTTACTCTGAACAGTGTTGGTCTAAAGCTGGAGGGGGGGGGTGATTTAACGTTTGAAGTTTGGGGAAATCTTGATTGAAGCTTTCATACAGACGCAGAGCGTGGTGCTGAGCCTGCTAACCCTTTTATACTCTCAGTTCTGTGGGCTGAGTTTCTCCTCTGCTTTGCTAAACTTGGTTGTCTGAAGGGAAATGAGACCAAATCTCTACATGGATCTTAAGCAGCTCTTAAATACCTTCGGCTACACCAAATGTTTTTATCAGACTAACATATTTTCCCTTATTGTAAAACTGTGGTTGGGAACACTGATAAATGTCAGAATAATTTTCTCTGTTAATCATGCAGAATTTGCTTTTTGGTCAAACTTGGTCAAAAGTTTACATACACTTGTAAAGAATAGAATGTCTTGGTTGTCTTGAGTTTCCAGTTATTTCTACAACTCTGACTTATCTCTGACAGAGTGGCTGGAACTGATACTTCTATGTCACAAAACGCATTCAAGAATTTGATCATTTTATGACTTTACTATGGGTCAATTGAAAATACGACCAAATCTGCTGAGTCAAAATATACATACAGCATTACTAATATTTGGTTACATGTCCCTTGGCCATCTTCACTTCAATTAGGCGCCTTTGGTAGACATCCACAAGCATCTGGCAGGCTTCTGGTTGCATCTTTGACCACTCTTCTTGACAGAATTGGTGCAGCTCTGTCAAATTTGTTGGCTTTCTGACATGGACCTGTTTCTTCAGCATTGTCCACCGGTTCTCAATGAGGTTCAAGTCAGGACTTGGGGAAGGCCATTCAAAAAGCTTGATTCTAGCCTGATTTAGCCATTTCATTACCGCTTTTGATGTGTGTTTAGGCTCATTGTCCTGTTGGAACAGACCCAATCTTTGGGCTGATGACTTCAGGTTATCTTGAAGAATTTGAAGGTAATCCACCTTCTTTACTATCCCATTTGCTCTCTGTAGAGCACCAGGTCCATTGGCAGCAAAACAGCATAATACTGCCACCACCATGCTTGATGGTAGGCATGGTGTTCTTGGGGTTAATGGCCTCACCTTTTCTCCTCCAAACATGAATTAAAAGGGACACCAGTCGTACGTCACTACCAAATCCGAGTCCCTGATTGGTCAAATTTAACCTGGTTCAACTTTCAACAGATATGAAATGGCCGTTCATTTTGTACGTAGAGCCTGAAAACGGTCGTAGACACTTGCGTAAAGACTCGTGGTGGCGGTAAGCCCGACACGCACATATTTACACATTTACATGTAATTGTCATTGGAAGTGGACGCTTGACCCTTCTAATCCACAGTGTACTGATGGACAGATATGCTCCACTTATCTTAGTGTCAGAATTTCATTTTCGGATGTAATAATTTGTCTTTCCAGCAGATCTAGCAAAAATGTTTCACAGCTTAAAATCACAACGTATTCAAATGGGAACTCTGCACTTGTATCCCCTCACTTTCTCCCCCTCTCTCTTTTTCTTTTATTTTTCTCCTACCCCCCACCCCCACTCACACACAGACTTCTCCCCTCTCCCTCCCCTTTAATAAAAAGAATAACTAAATATACAGTACAGACCAAAGGTTTGGACACACCTTCTCATTCAAGTGACTGGAGAGGTGTGTCCAAACTTTTGGTCTGTACTGTATATATTAGGCATGCACAATTAATCACAAATTTATCGTTATCATGATTTCGACTCATGCAATATCCATATCGCAAAAGTCAGCGAAACTCGCAATAAACGGTAAACCAATCTTAAGACAATCTTATTGGCAACTTGAACTATTTAATAAATTGAATAAATACCAATATCCATTTGACCAATCAGATGGAGCTTTTATGTTAGATGTTGCTCTCCTAATTAGACGAGGGTCATTTGGAAAATAATTTAAGGTATTTTGACTCTTATTCATTTTCTTTTATTCCGTTTTATCCCTTTTGTGCTCACGGGTCACTTGTGGGGAAGGCAGGGGATACACTGTCGCAGGGTCAGTGTTGTCTATCACACGCACTCTCCCATTAACACCTAGGGACAATTTAGAGTGCCCACTTTACCTATGAAGCATGTTTTTGGTCAGTGGGAGGAAGCCGGAGAAAACCCACGCATACGCATGGAGAACATGCCATCTCCACACAGAAAGGCCCCCCATTGATGTTCTGTTGCAGGTCCCCCAGCCGGGACTTGAGGTTTTCTTGCTGTGAGGCAAGCGCGCTAACCACTGCGCCACCGTGCAGCCCTTTGACTCTTATTTAAATACAAATTTGAAATGAAAATGTTTTTGTTGTTTTTGCTATTTGTTCATTTGGTAAATGGTAAATGGTAAATGGCGTATACTTATATAGTGCTTTCTACCCTCTTACGAAGGCCCAAAGCGCTTTACAGTCACAGTCCCATTCCCCATTCACACACTGATGGCGGCTCCGCTGCCAAACACAGGCGCCAACCTCCCACCAGAGGCAAGGTGGGGTTTAGTGTCTTGCCCGAGGACACTTCGACACATGGAATCGAACGTGAAATCTTACGATTATGGGTCGACCGCCCTACCGCTGCACCACGGCCGCCCCACATTTATCGCAAGTTATATCGTCATCGCAATATTGATCACTAAAATCGCATCATATATAGACACACATATATATATATATATATATATATATATATATATATATATATATATATATATAATACTTATAATAAAACTTTGTTTATCCCACAATGGGGAAATTCTTCTCTGCATTTTGACCCATCCCCTGGGGGGAGCAGTGAGCTGCAGACTAGCCGCGCTCGGGGGGCGACAGCTGGCTGGGGAGAGCGGGGATCAATCCGCCAACCCTTTGGTTGACCTGCTCTACTGCCTGAGCTAAACTGCTAAGGCAGTTATATATGTGTGTGTGTGTGTGTGAGTGTATGCATATATATATATGTACACACATACAGACCACAGATGTTAAAACATGAAAGCTCCTCACCATGCATGGAGGGTTCCATCCCAAATCCAGCACCCTGAGACTGTATGCTAGCCGCAAGGAAGGAGGCCGAGGACTAGTGAGCGTAGAAGCCACTATCCAGGATGAAACATCCAAGATGCATGAGTACATCAAGCTCAAGGCCCCAACTGACAGTATGCTCAGTGAATGTCTCAGGCAATGGAGAGCAGAGGATACAGTGCTGGAGGACAGATCCTCATGGAAGGACAAACCCCTCCATGGGATGTACCACCGGACCATAACTGAAGTGGCTGATATCAAGAAGTCCTACCAATGGCTAGAAAGGGCTGGCCTACAGGACAGCACTGAAGCACTCATCCTGGCAGCTCAGGAACAAGCCCTGAGCACCAGAGCGATAGAGGCTCAGATCTACCACACCAGACAAGACCCAAGGTGTAGATCTACCACACCAGACAAGACCCAAGGTGTAGATCTACCACACCAGACAAGACCCAAGGTGTAGGCTGTGCAAAGAGGCGCCTGAAACAATCCAGCACATAACTGCAGGATGTAAGATGCTGGCAGGTAAAGCATACATGGAGCGCCACAATCAAGTGGCTGGAATCATATACAGGAACATGTGTGCAGAATATGGACTGGAAACCCCAAGGTCAAAATGGGAAACACCTCCAAAGGTGGTAGAGAATGAGAAGGCAAAGATCCTGTGGGACTTCCAGATCCAGACTGACAGGATGGTAATGGAGAACCAACCAGACATCGTAGTGGTGGATAAAGAACAGAGGAAAGCCGTTGTGGTGGATGTGGCAGTGCCAAGCGATGGGAACATCAGGAAGAAGGAACATGAGAAACTGGAGAAATACCAGGGACTCAGAGAAGAACTGGAGAAAGCCTGGAAAGTGAAGGTGACAGTGGTGTCTGTGGTAATTGGAGCACTCGGGGCAGTAACCCCCAAGCTGGAGGAGTGGCTACAACAGATACCTGGAAAGACTGCGCCAAATGTGAATGTAACATCAGAGGATCAATGAGAATCGAATATCACTGAGCATGACTCAGCTTTCACGCAGCATGAAGGCAGAAAGGGGGATTTCAGTGATGTTGAGAAGAAAGCTATTTGAGGTTTTTAAGGTGATCCACAGTTACCTATAGCGCTTTGTGGATGTTATGGATATTTAGCTATCCTCAAAATCTACCAATATAAATATTCAAACCTTTTTAAAAACGTCTTTTGTTAAAATATTAGCTAACAGAACCCAGTAGCTTCTAAATGATCCATAGGGAGAAGTGGAGCTTTTAAGGCTGTTTTCCTTCTGGACTGTACTCGTTACCTTCACTATCTGTTGTAAACACAGCATGTGCAGCTTAACCACATTTTAAAAGATTACTGGCTCTGCTTGTTGGGAACAATTTATTAGAAATGAGGGGTGTCTGAGATTTTTGCAGGATACTGTACACGAGTCAGTAAAAAAACAAAAAAAACTTTCTGAGTTTGAGCAAGTTGGGTTTTTTTTGTGTGCTATTCGCATTTCCCCGAGGCAAGTCTTTGTGTTTTATGACCTGCTGTAGCAAAGTCAAGTATCTGAGGTGTTAGCTGCTTCAGATGAAGGCAACAACTCTGGGCCCTTTGATATGGAGGAGGGGCAAAAATGTGAGACCTGTCTCACATTCACACACAGTAAATGACACGCACAGCAGCTGACCACAGTTTGGCAGATTTAAGCAGAGGAAGAACCTAAGCGTTAGAAAAAATGTGTTTGTCACAGCGATTATTTATATCACTTGCACCTTAAAACTGATTTTATGAACTTTTTCCTCAAAGTAGGACTCCCCTTGTCTTGATTGGATCACAAGCAAAATAGATTTTTTTGTCTCTTACAACATAAACTTTATCTAGCTTTAAGTGTCACGGGAGTGTGGGAGAACGATTTCTGAAGACATCCAATCAGCTGAAGCTTCTCTTCTTGGCTGTCACCCACAGTGGGGCCTTTGTGTTGAGACAGGAAAAGCAAATCTAATTTAACCCCCACCACATCCCCTGCACTCTCCACCATCATCATCACCGCCACCACCCCCTCCCCGAATGCCTCCAGACTAATTGCGTCTGAAATCAAACTCTGCTCGTCCTTGCCAGACCTCCAACACTGTGACTGGCTCTGGACAGCCGCAGAGGGGTTTGAGTGGAGCCCTAAAGGTGACATTGATTATGCTTCTGACCGAGAACACAACAAACAGCCACATTCGAACGTCTGTTCGAAGTCTTTGAAGGAAAGATTAGTTTAATTGCAGCTGCCAGGCCTGAAAATCAAAGACTTTATAGTAATTGCCATTCAAATACTCTTCAGGGGGCAGTATTGACAACAACAAAAAAACAGTTGAGTACTGACCAAAGAAAAAACGTCTTGACCTACTGCAACTCTGACCATCATTTACAGATGGGAGCCTTTACCTGCTTTCTATTCCGTTTCCATCCATAAGACTCAAACCCACTTCTGCTCTACTGGATAGTCTGTGTGCATTCACGCCATTGACTGAATACTAGAACTAGACTGAGTAACTCCATGCTCCCTTGCACCCAAAACAGGAAGGACCTGCTAGCTCCAAGAAGCCAAAATCCCATCTATTGAGTTCTATTGAGAACTAAACGGCTATTAGTCAGTCATTCTATTTGTTCAGATTATTTATTCTTGTTTTACAGCCTTTTATTTAATGAAATTCACTTTTTATTTGCATTGTACAATATTACAACAATAATCATATCAATGGGCTTCATATCGGTAATTGCATGATAAACATAAATCATAAAGAACATAAGATCATAGAATTCAATGGGTAATGGCTAAACTAAACTAAACAGCCTAAGCTAAACTGGGCATCCCTGGATTTAGACCCTCCTTCTCAGTAAAGAAAAACTCCAAAAAAGGGATCCAGGTGATGAACCAGAACTAGGGATGGGTATGGTTAAGGTTTTAACGGTACTACTACTCTTATCGATACAGCTTATCGATCCGGTATTTTAACGGTACTCTTATTGATACTTTTTGAGGACGAAAAATAAATAAATAAATAACAAATTAAGAACATAAAGTGTTTTAGTTCCTTATTATGCAACAACATTATTTTTTTTAACAAAACATTTTACTTTATCCATGAGAATGTTCCAGACAGGATATTTATTTAATTATTTAATCTATTTATTTTCATTCTTTATAAGCGTGATGTTTCCTTTGATCTTTCCACATCCTTGAACAGACTTTTTCCATCTGTCAAACACCAGAGTTAGGATTGAGTGAGATGATGGAAACAAAGTCACTTTGATGCAGACTCCTTTCTATTTATTTATTTTCTTTAAATCCAGTAAACCCAATAAGCTATATTAATGTTACGGATAACAACTATCATCAGTCATTAATTATGTTAAGTATTAGGAAGCAGCTGTTAGTTTGTCGCGGATCTGGAATCATAAGCGGTGAATCTAAGCCCCGCCCCTCTACCTGTTTGTTGTGTGTAAAACACGCCGCCCCAGCGTGTTCTACACAAACAGTGCAACATACGGTCATCTTAGCAGCAAGGTGACAGACAGCATGGTGGGGGCTCCATGACGCAAACTTAATACATTTTACACAGAAACGGGTGTTCTTAGTCTAGGTCAGGAGTCGGCAACCCATGGCTCTGGAGCCACATGTGGCTCTTTCATCCTTCTGTTGTGGCTCCCTGTGACTTTGGAAAATAATGAGTATTTTATAAAAATTCAAATTTATTTTAGTTTGTTCATTTTTCATGGCATTTCAAAGGCGCTGCTAGCTCCGTGCCTCGTGCCACGTAAAAAACAGCTTCCTTGGTGGCTCGTGCTTGTCGGGCGATGGCTGCGGAGCTGATAGCAGGAGGACACGGGGGGCGGCTTCAATAAACACTCCGGGTCTGGAGTGATTTTCTGCCGGGGGCTTGGCGTGGCGCGGAGCGGGGAGCGGCTTTCTGGTGACGGAGAGTTTGCGCTGGTGTTTTGGACTCGCGTGTGCGGTGATGTGTGTTTCAGAGCAGGGGAGCTCGTTGTGTCGGTCGCGATCGTCCGGTCATCTTCGGGGACGTGGGGGAGATTGAAGGGGAAGAGAGTGCTTCTTGAAAATCCATCAGCCGATCAAAATCCTCACCGAGAAGTACGGGACTTGATTGACATGCAGAATGGCCAATCGGACATCCTCTGACACATACGTCACTGCAGACGCGAGTTTAAATTCACTCAGCACAGACTCTGTCATCAGAACGTCTTTTTCTCCCCGCAGCACGGGGACGTCCCCGGTAGAAGTCCAGCAACCGGAGTTTATTAAAGCCGCCCCGCGTGTCTCCTCCTGCTATAAGCTCTGCAGTCCGATAAATACGAGCTCATCAAGGAAGCTGCGAGGCACACGCTTTATACTGTTGCGGGTGTGTGCTGAGCGGCGCACGTGCCACGAGAAAGAAGGGGGGGGGGGGGGGGGGCGTGCAGGTGGAGATGGCGGTGTGGGCACGGAGCGGAGGTGTGTGCGTGAAATACATTGTGTGTTCGGAGGACGGAGCACTAAATTAGTAGTCGTCGTTCCCAGAATAACTTTTCTGGAGTCATTTTTAATCCGCTCTGAAGGCTGAGGGTTCGAACAGGGAAGTGAACCCCGAAGGAGAACCGCCTTCAGCTCTGGAGGAAATCTCCCCTGCGCTTCTGACCACGGTCGGAAAGACGAGAGAAAAAGAGAAGTCATCGCAGCGAAAGGTTCATCAATATGGAGCCAGCAGCGCCAAAAGCCTCATAAAATGCCATGACGCTCCCCGCATAGCACCGTTTACAGCAGAGCATGAATACGATGGTCACTGCTTTCTGTCTTTGTAATAAAACGCCTCATCTGTTAATACAAAAGTATCTTTATGTAAACTCACTGTGTAGTTTTTAATCATCAGTACATAAACAATAATGTTGAAATAAACATGTAACTAATAAACACGACGATGGAAAGAAAGAAGTACTTTTTTTTTTATCTTTTCTGGACCGTGATCTACACTCATGTCCTTGAAAATCGATCGCGATTGACTTAATGAGCACCCTTGATATAACATATACATGCATAATATATATAATGATGTCAAAACGGGTTGTGGCTCCGAGTGCTTTTTTTTTCATTAGGGGCGGTCCCAAATGGCTCTTTGAGTAAAAAAGGTTGCCGACCCCTGGTCTAGCAGGAGCAACCAGTCGAGCACTAGATTACGCTCAACAGTGGGCTGAACTTTAGAACTAAAATGTAAACTGATTTTACATTCATTCTTGCTTACTTGTTTGTTTGTTCACATCTTTATTCTACACTTGATTATCTTCTAGAAATACAAGGAAAGTGGAAAACTTCACCTGCACTGTTCAGTACTAGATATTTCTCTCTGAGTCACACTAGTTGAAGTCTTGGCTAAAGATATCCTGGATTCATTTTTGGTCAGTGACTCAGATCGTTCAAAATAAACCTAAATCGACACAAATATTAAACCGGGTCGCTTAAAATGAATCGTTACACCCCTTCTGCTTACAGACAACTAGCTCCAACTTGGCAATGCCCCATCAGGAAAAAGATGGCAACTGAATTGAGTTCATTTTGTTGGAGCCTTAAGGAAGCCACTCACTTGTTCCAGTTCTCATATATAGTCATTGGTTCACACTGGTGAATTGCACAAGGGTTCACTTTCATTCAAACCTGAGTGATGAAGCCGCTTGGATGAATGGTGAAACATTTCAGGGTTTGCTTGTTTGAACCCTTACATTCGTCAAAAACAAAGCGTCCTAACAGAGATGACCAGCTCTGCTGCAGACCAAACAGTCCAGTGTGAAAGTGATCTTAAAGAACGTTTGTTTTAAAAAGGTGTTTACATTCCTTCAAAATAAAAGCACAGCATAGTATCCATGAGCTGTTTACTTTGTCTCCACCAGATGCATAATGATTTTAGTTTCAATAGATTCTCATTAGTTTGTTTATTGCCCCACTGAGGTTACTAAATTGGGGTTTCACAAAAACAAAATGTTTTAAATTTTCAGAAATAATGTCAATTTTCTAGTCTATAAGCTTAGCTGAGGTGAAACGTGAGATTGCAATGGAAGACGTCCCTGAAACAGTCAGAGCCTTGGCTTGTTTCCTTACAAAGAGATAGCTGCCTCTGGAGATAAGGAGGGATTGCAACCCCCAGCCCCCAGCATTTTCCTGCAAATTGGACTTCCGAATCCCAGATACAGTCATCCTGCAGACCAAATCCATTAGTTAACCCCGCACTTCTCTTGTTCTTCAATGAACATACACAGTGGTTTATATGATTTGTCTTTTTCTTTATGCTTATTTGCCTTTTCACCAAGCTCATTGTTTCTGAGTATGAGATGGATACGGAGTAACTCTTTGGCCTGTTGAGCCTTAGACCTTACAATAAAATCCTCCAATTGAATCCTCCATAAAAAGGAACTGACTGCATGAACAGGCGTCTTATCTCCAGACAACACAGATATATCCTCCCCGATGAGGACAACTTAGTTCATCACCTACATTTTGAAAACCAAAGGTGTATTGATTTTCTGTTTTGCTGTGCAGTTCACTAAGAATACCCTCCCCAACTTGTGTTCAGATTGGGAGCCTTTATTGTCATTGCACAGTTGTATAGGATAAATTAGGATAGCAGGTTTTTTTGTGTGTGTGCCTACAAACAGCATAATTATAATTAAAAGCCCACTAGGAACACTTTTACAATAGATCAGAAGATGATGGGAGTGGGTCTTCAAAGCTTTTCCACACCAAACGTGTGTAAAGCAGTAAATGTTTGCATGTTTGATTCGCTTGAACATATACTGTACTTTGGATAAATAAAGATAAGGTTTAGGAGGCGAACATCCCACGTGCCTTAATGCACAGGCTGGAGTTCATAATTGGAATCCTGCGCTGCTTAGTTTCTTAAATCTAAAAATCTTCTCACATCAGCACACTTCCAGATTTGGACATGAACCATGAGTTTTGCTGAAATTCAAATATATTTTAATAAATAATGCTTGAGGTCAGAAGCTTTCACATTAAGGTTAAACCAGAAGATGAATTTAACTTATTTTTTCCTCTGATAGTTTCTGTTGTGACATTTGGATTCAGTTAAAAATGGAATGATTGGAATGAATGAAGTATAATGAAGTGTGTAATCTGTAGAAGAGACTGGGTGGCACAAACACTTTAGGTTATATTTTTATTTTATTTTTTTATTTGTCTTTATCTGCTGGGTCATAATTGTTTTATAGTTTTGAATTTTTTGTCTTCTACTTGTGTGCTAATTAAAATGGTAAAAATGGTAAATGGCGTATACTTATATAGCGCTTTCCAACCTCTTTCGAAGGCCCAAAGCGCTTTACAGTCACAGTCCCATCCACCCATGCACACACACATTCACACACTGATGGCGGCTCCGCTGCCGAACACTGACGCCAACCTCCCACCAGAGGCAAGGTGGGGTTCAGTGTCTTGCCCAAGGACACTTCGACACATGGGCGTGCAAGGCGGGAATCAAACCTTGAATCTTACGATCATGGGTCGACCGCCCTACGGGTTAGGGTTAGTGGTGCCCGTGGTAAGTGCAATATTCACCTAGAGGTGGATGTCAATCACTAATGTGTAATCTTCAAGTCTCTAGTAAGGCTCTAACCACATGTACCTGTATGGAGAGTTGACCCGTATGGGTGCTGCAGGATTTTTGGGTTGTCCGGCCCGCGGAGGGTCGTAGACAGAAGCGGGGTGTGCACGTGAAACGAAAGCACTCCTTCACACTACAATCTGATTGTCTAATTTCCTCATTTTTAACACTAAAGCTGCGTCAAAGGGTGTGCATCTATCACTTCAACAACATTAATGGGCTCCTTGCTCAGTGCACAGGGTTCTGGGGGGTTGAGAAACAAAAATCTGTACGATGTGCCAGTGTCTCACCTGCTTCCCCCTTACTTACCCTCACATGCTGTTTAAACGTTCGCTACAACCTGTCGCCTGCAGCATGCCAGTAGCAAAAATGTGCATAAACATTTTCTCTCTACGGGTTTACCGAGCGGTCACCATCTTGATATTTCGTGCCACCTTCGTGCTCTGTACAGGTTTGTCCATTTTTCACCCGACAGCCCATATCCACCCATCAGAGCAGCTGGGACTAAGGCATAAGGATCAGTCATGTCATTGCTCAGTGTAAGAGCAGTCTGCCCTTGTCCTCCACCGTGGATCTCTCATGCGCTCTCACCCTGAGGCAATAGCGTTGAGAGCCCCACCGCCGGCCATACCCTGCCACCCGCCCCTCTCTTCAGAGCATTACGGGCCATGACACTTCAACTCTTTGATCTTTGTCATTGAAAAGAAAATCAAAGAAAATTAAAAGCAGAAATGACTCAATTCCAGTAGATTCTGAATCGTCAGAATCAGCTGCTTTTCATTGTGTGTCAGTGCAAAGCTGCTGTTCTCCGCGTCAGAACCTGCTGAAATTGTGTAAACTGTAGACGAGTGACAGTAATTAGGGCAACGTCCGCTCTGGTGGGTTACAGGGTTAAAAAATGATAACTGATATCCATCAATGCTTAGCGATACCAAATTAACGGGAATGAGATGTAAATCATTTCAGAAAAAGCCAAATAAACTCGGGCAATGCTAGCTGTTAGTTGTAATGTGAATTAAGTTGTTAAAAATTGACTTAGAATAATTTGTTCAAACTGAATTCTGGTTAAAATACAGTGCAGTGAAAGTTGTCTAAAGAACGTGAGATTCAAGATAATCAATAACGACGCTAACAAAAACTTGCTAACAGCTCCGTTAGCTAAAGAATAGTCTATAACAGGCATCTAAAACAAAGAGGAAAAATGCTGAATGAAATCCTTTTTCGATTGCTTAAGGTAAACCTTATCATTTTTGCTATTTTTGCTGCTTGGCGTCAATCCTAAAAACTAAGAAGACAATGAAAGTAAAATGTGTCTTTTATATCATTATAAATAAACCTGCCCTATATTTAGATGCTTTACCTTAAGCTGTATTTGTCAAATTTTGCTAATATCAAACCAAAAGAAAAATGACCACTTTGAAATTTTTAACATAAAAATGTCAAATCTTTGTGCACATTTTTGAAAATGATTGTCTCAAAACAAAAACAAAAACGTATGCTGGTGTTGTAAGTTATTGATTAAAAAGGTTTTCGTTTTTTGAAGACTTTGGTAAAAACGTTCCGCTGATGAGGCCCTCTCAGTCATCCAGTGAGCACCCCTCCCCACTCAAGCTCTTTCTGGAAAAATGTCTTCAACCTTCATAAGCCTTCATTCATCTGAAGACACAGATCACTGGGGAGAACTAAGAGGCACTCATTAAACAGCCCGGGTCTATTTTACCACTGCGCTCACTCAGCCGTTAAACCCGACATTGTGTGTCAGTCATTTATGCAAAAATAGCAAAATGCTCAAACCTTCACTTTCAGAACAGTCTCTTTTAGTCTTCATCAGTAATGGGGTTTGTGCTCTTTTAACCATCTTTCCAGTCGACCATCAGAATGAGATTATATTTACTTGGTGGTTGGTGTGACACACAGTCACATGTCTGCTCTAATGGCTGCTGTGTGTACGCCGTGGCCTGTGCCGATGTGGTTTTCTCATACTCCACCTGTCAAACTGAGCCTCAGTGTGAACCCCAACTTTTTAACAGAGATTCCTTTAATTTAGTGTGGAGTTAATGGAAGTTCTCAAGTTTGAAGCCAAAACAGAAAAGAAGGCTTGAACTGAATTAGGTTGATAGCTTAGCTTTTGTTTGGCAGCTTTTGTTTTGAAGGGTGGGGTTCACTTTCTTGGCCAAATGCTGGCTTTATGCTGATTTCCTTGCCATTCTGTCACGTCTGAATGGAGAAACATTTGCATGACAGACACTCTAGTCTGCAAGAGTAAAAGAGCTTTACTGTGAATAGCCCCTCCCTTTTTATGCACGAAGATGACTTTACTACACTGGCTTCTGAAAACACTCATTTCCTCTGAGTAGCATCTCTCTGAAGTTTAAAAAGACTGCTGTTGTCATGGTGACCGTCAGATTACAGGCTGCTTTGAGAAACGGTAAAGCTTGGTTAGAGTGAACCAGCTCAGCGTCACATCTGAAGCTGCTGTCGGTCCACAGATCAAAAGTGAATGATAACCCCCTCTGATAACGGGGAAAACGTCTCCGGATGAGGCCGGGGTCTCTGGATGGAGACAGCAGGAGCCTCTCTTGACTCCCTGCAGAGACCCGCGGTGGCTGCTTTTGATCCTCAGCAGCTTCAGCCTGGTCCCGAGGAACAAAGCTGCCACTAAAAGTGTCTATCATACGTCCCAGACCATTATTTTTATGTTAATGCTACTTGTGTTGTCATGTTTCCTGTTGTTGTTGTTGCCCTTGATCTCCACATTGGCTGCTTTGCGTCAACCCACAGAGGAAGTTGGGGCTGTAAAGTGCATGTTTTATTTTCGCACCTCTTGCTATCTCACACCTTTGCTTCCTGGAGTCTCGGCTCCAACGCAGAGTCTGCCGCTCAGGTCGTGTCTGTGCGACGCCTCGTTGGTAGCGGTGTTCCTTTCACCTTGTCTTGGGAAGGCGGTGTGCTTAAAAATCTCCTGTGTAAACGTTGCCGCTTTGCACAACCTCCTCTGACTTCTGCAGGGCTGCATTGGCACGTCTCCAGTTTAGTTTGGAAGGAAGAGGCTGCGTGGCCCTCTGGTGTGAAGGAATGGGCTCCCACCACACTGAACACGGCGACACCCGAGTGTGGAAGAGTGCAGGGCGGGGAAGTGTTTGGGATTTCTCTGATTTCACTCTCCTGACAGCCCACCGATAAACCCCTAGTGCCCCTTATCCCTGCTCAATGGGACATCTGACACCCCGTCCAGCTGCAGAGGCTCAGCGGGGATTTACTGAAGAGTGAAGGTCTCCTTTAATTCAGCCGGGTGACCGTTAATAAGAAACAATGTAACCGCAGTAGTCTGTGCAGAATGAAGGCTAGATATTACTAATTAACAGCTCAGTCACTCATAAGCCACCGCTGAACTGAAGGCATGTACGTGTTTGTGTTGTTCCCACTCAGGCTTGGAGAAGCGCTGTTTTAATATGTTGACTACTCACTAGCATGTCTATAGCAGATCTCTCACAGCAACAAAAAAAAGAACTGAAACAGACGACTGAAGTCAACTGCGTGCATGAAGAACACGAGATAAGCCCGTCTGCAACAGGAAGGAAATGTATAAATACAGTGCAAGATCTCACAGCTTGATGTCAAACTGGGACTTGTCAGGTCTTTTTCTTACCATTTCAAAAATAAAGTACACGAAATTTGCATTTGCTAAAGTTCTTGGGTAAAAGAAATGTTGCACTCTGTCATACGGTGATGACCTCATGCTCTCACTGCAGCATCATTTTACTAATCTTTTCTAATCTCTTCATTGTCTTCATTCAGAGTTGCTTCATTTCCTGCCAGGGTCTTACGTTGATGACGAGGACAGGTTTTATTTTTTGGTGAAGGGAGCTGTTGTTGAAGTATCTAACTTCCTGACACAGTGTAATCAATACAATCATGGAATGATGTAATTAAAGTTGGACTGCGGTAAACCGGTCCTCTGTGGCAGTCCTGGAGATTCTGAGTGTGATTAAAGGTCTTCTCATCTAGATGATTCATGTCGTTCCTGAGTACATTTGACCTCAAAGAAAGATACGTTTGGCCGGGGGGGGCTGTCACTCAGCTGGTTTTACTAGCTCTCCAATGTGGTACTGGACTCCTTTCTGGTCCCAATAGGGATTTCACAAATTGTACCCATAAAACAAACCCCCTTTTTGCAAAATGCCAATGTCTTATTGCTTCCTGCAGCATTCTTCATTCATGTATACGCTGTGCTTTGTGGAACCCAGAATCTCTTCTTTTAGAAATCTTCCCTGAGGTCCTGGCAGCGTTGGGTCACACTGTGTCAAAAACCAATGACCATCAAAACAAGACAGAGGGTCATGTGACCAACTGGTTTGTTCTCAACTATTTGAAACTGGATCTCCCTGGTCTTTGCTGCCTTGGTATCACCAAACACCTGGTTTTTATGAAAGTAGACAAAAATGTATACATTACTAACAAAGCTGACGGTTATCGGAAAACAGTTGTAGAGCTGATGGTGTCAATCACAGGACCATACCACTGTTAAGGGTAGTTTTCATTTAGACAGATAGTAGAGGTTTTTGGACATGTATACATAGAAGGTAACAGAGACAGACCGGTAAGACTATTCCAACATCTAGTGTGTCTCAAAGATGTTGGTGCCAAGACCGCCATCCTTTCAGTACTGCAAAAACAGAGCCCGTAGAAATAAGTCAAAAATACCTACCCTATTGGCAGGTTTTCTTTAAATAAGCAAAGAAATCTGCCAGTTGGCTAAGAAAATGGTATTACCAAGAATTCTTATTTTAAGAAAAAAATTCCAATCACTGAAACATGTTTTCTTAAACTACTTCCCATTGAATGAATGAAGTGAATGAAGGTACTGCGTTACAAACACCCCAGCACAGTTATTTAGGAATTCCGAATCAATGAACTCATGAAGATTGCTGTTTTCTTGCAAAACAGAAAGTAAAATAAGTTTTCTTCTAACCCATTCTTCAAACAATGGTCTTTTTACTTTGTAAAGATTCTGTTTTTCAGTGAGGTCTCTGTATTAAACCTCTTTAAACATAAAAGCAGAAAAATCCTAATGTTGGTACTGTGTAAAGGTCAAAAGCACTCATTTTCTTTTCCTTTGGATGTTTTCAGGAAGATGTTGGCTTGTTTGAGGGGTTTTTAACGGACGTCCCGCCAAAGGTTTCATGGCTTAGATAGGATTTTTACATGCTGGTTTTGAATTGCATTGGCAAATGAATCCAACTACTTGAATCAATTAACCAAAAGGTTTCTCTACTACATGGTAATTTTTTATTTGACCATTTACCCAAAGTATGGGGTTTTATTTAGTCAGCTGAATTCACTCCATTCTACTATCTATTGATCTACTAGCGTATCTCTTAAAAAAGCAAAACAAACACAAGTTCTAAGACAGTAACAGAAAACAATCCTACAAATTCTTTTCAATGTTTCACCTAAAGTGAACTTTTTCCTTGAGTTTCTAGTTGTGTTCAAATTTCCTCACTACTCATTAAAAGACCATACAGTGTGGGAGGATCTAGTACCCTGGATTTGAACACAATTTGGAGGCGTGCTCACTATGGATGCCACAATTCTCAAACATGTTACGCCATTATACCCAATCGTGGGGAAAGTGACTCATTGCGTCCCTACTGCATATGTGTATCTATACATTGAAAGTCTCAAGCATGTGATGTGCTAAATTTAAGATCCACTAATCATATGTCAAACTAAATCCAAAAACCGTGACCCAAAGATCAAAGTTTAAACCGAATCGTGGGAAACGGGAATCTCTGCGTCCCTAATGCTCAGTACTTTTTACCTTTTTTCTTTCTTAAACTCCAAATATGACGTCAGGAAGATTATTTCTGAGTCCACTGGGTTCTGATAGCTAAAACTTGGACGATTGATGAGACATCCATTTAAATATTTTTTTTCCAAATGAACTTGTTTTAAAAGCATTCCAATGCAATGCATTGTGGTCTATATTCACTGATTTAGTGACCATTGATGCACACTAACTTTTTGCAGGGACCTCTGGGAGATTTTTAGAGCTCCAGATTTTGGAATTGTAGATTCCTAAAGCAAAACAGCGAACGCCCCATTTAGTGCACTAGGTAGTGAGGGAATTCAGACACAACCTGCTTCTGCTCTGAAGACCTCAGGACCTTCAGCGGCTTCACCCCATTTATTCACCAGCTGATTTTGTACCTGCGTTTGGTCTCACAGTCTTTCAACACCGAACAATACCTGCATTTTTTTTTCCAAACTGATGCCAAAACTTGCACCCAGTCGTCTAACGGCGTGAAACACTATCCTCTTGAGAAAGAAGGTGTTCCACAGCAAAACCTCCAGGAGGGAAATCACTTTAAGTGACGTGTAAAACCTCTGTAGAAAAGTAGATCAACTGAACACAGCTAAAATTTCCTATTGTGCGCCTTCATTTTTATTGGGGGGGGGGTACACTCCTGAGGTAGGGCTGTCCCGGGGGGAGGCAGCAAATGTGTTACTCAAGCTCCTAACCTCTTCAGTCTCCTCTAATGCACTACAATCAGGGGCTCCAGCGCTCAGACTCCAGGCTCTGCTGCGATTTTACGCCTCCTCTCTGAAGATGAAAACCAATCTGAGTTCCCGTGTTCATGTGGGTGCGTTAACGGGACGGGGGTCCAGATACCTTCCCCTTCGCTCTTCCCACAGCAGCAGTGTTATGGCTAGGGCCTCTCAAAGCCTTTTCAAGTCTCTGGTGTTATCAGGGTGTCAGCTGTGGTGGGGGAACAACACATACCTCAAGCACACACTGCTTCTGCTGCGGCTGTAGACACCGTTTGCTACTGTTTGTTACTGTGTGTGTGTGTGTGGGGGGGGGGTCCTGCAGTGCTTTCTAGAAAACTGCAGGGGAACACACCACCACTAGTATTACGGGCTTAGCAGGTAAATCTTTATTTATCTAGCACTTTTCACAGACAGTAGCTATGGTTACGTGTGCAAAATGTCTTTGATCCGATCAAAGATGGGATAACAACTGAACTGTTCATGGACCCATTGATCCGATTATAACAGACGTTTCCATTCGCCACACTTTTGGTCGGAACAAATCATTGAACAGAACTCTCAAAACTACCAGAATCATAGAAGCGAGATGTTCATCTAAACGTGATTTTATTATTGTTATGATTATTGTTCGCTCATATTTTTTTAAATCTGTGCGGCCAGTGCTTTTTTTCATGGCCAAACGGAGCTGGAAGAAGGATTAGGCTAAAACGTGTCAGCATTTAACCGTAGATGCAGTTAGAATCCATGCGGGAAATGCGCCATGTGCATCCTGACTGAGCGTAAATATCTGGGAATAACATCAGCCTTTATTTTGTCTGGACACGATTGGAAACATGAATCCACATGATTGTCAACACGGTTTCTCAGCAGCATTTCTCCATTAAAAGCCGCCTCCGTTAGCTCTCCCACCGTCCCAGAGCCGCTCCTCTGCCTGGGAACACTGTCGTCCCGGGAGACACGGTTCTCCTGAACAATTCCACCAAAGCTAGGGCAAGACTGAGCGGCTCTTCTTCTCCTGCCTTGCTGTCAATAGCAAATACTGACACACACAGCGCCCTCTAGTGGTTGTTGCTACTTATTTTTTTAAGGATCGCTTATAAGTCGCAACTGAGTATAGGTCGCATCCCCGGCCAAACTATGCAAAGACATAAAACGTGTCTCCGACTTAAAATATCACAAACAAAGATGGCGAAATGCTCCTCTAAATACAAACGTCTTAACTGGACTTTTATAACACTCACCTACGTTCATCTCCAGGGACAGAGGGAGGGCCTTTAGAGTCAGGGAGCGACTGCCTGAAGGGCCGGGTCTCCCCCAGTTTTTTGGAACGCTGAAGGTTCATATCTGTGGACCTCAAAGAACGTGAGGAGCACGCCGCTGCAACTTGCAGGGTATTTTTGATTCTGCTCAGGCGCACACCCTGATGATGGTCGGTTACAGGAGTTACAGCTTTGTTTCCCAGAAAGCCCTCCGAGGCTCACACGCACACTCTGGATCCTGCTGTCAGCTAGGATCCTTCAAATGTGGCCACTCCACCAGCACCGAGGAGGTGTTCCTGCTCTCATCCACATTTTCATGTCATCTTTGCTTCTAAAATGCCTCTTTTTGGATGTGAAGGATTTAAAACGAACCCTTTGGTGTCTGGTTGCTCGAGATGGTTTCTGGCACTCATCAAAACCTTCCGGCACTTTTCCTTCCCCCATAAAGCCTCAGACTCTCTGTGCTGTAGATCTTTTTGAGTCATGGATGCTGTTTTAAAACCATCCAGATCGCATTTCTATCAGACAGAAAGTGCAAACGATGTAACCATTTAAGAACATTTGGGGAATATCAAACCATAAAAACAGGATTGATATTCAGGCGAGTGAATGTTGTGAAGCATTTATTTGAGTAAGTTTGGAACATTTTTTATTTAAATCCACCCAGATAAAAATGGTGTTTTGGGTGTTTTTAACATCTTCTTCTGATAAGGACATGTAGAAAGAAAATAAAGATTATAATTATATTACTGAGTATTTCTTGACTCACATTGTTGTGAACCAGGAGCAGATGAAAAACTGCTGTTTCAAATAGATTCCATCTGTGACCAGCAGACCACAGCCTCCCTGCTCCATTCTGATCTTCCACTGTCAGACAAATGGATCCATGAACGTCTCTGTTTTCCTCATCTGAGCTGGAATCTGGATCAGAACTGTTCGGCTGGATGGCTGCAACGTTGCTGCCATTTTCATGACTCCTCTAATGTTAGGTGGAGGTGGGAGGGGCTGTAAGCTAGCTGGAGGGCAGGTAAGCAGAGAGCTGTTAGCAACAGGGAGGAGAAGGGGGGCGGGGTTGCTCTGCGCCAACAGTCCCTCCCACGATTCAGAGGTGGATTTCTAACAAACTCCTGCTGCTCTGCAGAAACTATGTCCTAGAAAACGACACAAGTTTTTAAAATTTTGACTAAAAACGTCACAATCGTGATGAAAAAACCAGCAGGAACAGATCAATAGATGATGGGAGTGGGACTTCACAGGGGTTTGTGCTCCACTCATGTCAAACCACAGTAGTTTGATTCCCATAGAACATTTTTAGTCATGGAGTGATTATTTTATGACACCAGCAGGTCATCAGCAGCTTGGTGGGAACTCCTCTTTCACAGAAGCGCATTACACTTTCAACATCAGCAAAAAAATGAATCATTTGTTGTTTTTATTCTGTGGACCTGAAGCTAAATGTCGTCTGGAACATCCTGAAGCAACTTCTGAACAAAAACAAAGCAGATTTTGTTATTGGAAACCCTTTTGGCCGCTGGGTTTAGAGAAGAACTCGATGAAGTTACAGTGAGTGAAAATGGCGCTGAAGGGGAGGGGCTTCTGTGGGCCTTTTGGTTCCATCCATCCCTTTGGGGTCACGGGGCCTGGAAGAGCTGTGCAGAAGCGGCCTCACATCAGCCCTGCAGGCTCTTTCATATCCGTCCTTCTCCTCAGACGCAGCGGCGGCCCCCATGTGTCCTCCCGCGGCCCTGGAGGTCGGCGTGGAGCTCCTGTGTCGGCTCTTTGAGCTGTGGGGGCAGATGGGAGCGGGCGTCCTGGTGCTCATGCAGTGGCTGCTGGGAGAGGAAGATGAGGATGAAGGTCCAGATGAAGCTTCCAGCCTGGTGAGTTTCCTTCAGATCAGTCGGCATCAACTTGGACTCATTGGAGGATTAATCGTCTTTAACTTTGGCAGCACTGAAGACCAAAAGTGTTAACAAGCAACGCAGTGACACGGTGTTCGTGTCCTCTGAGCTTTGGCTCCGCCTGTTTTCTCTGTTCAAACGTGTTCTCTTAAAGTAGATTGGACATGAAAAATCTGCTCTGATCAGGATGAAGAGGACTTCCTGTTCGAGAAGGGTGATCGGAACCTGTGGGCCGAGCCACTCCTGTGGGTGCAGCTGCTCCACAGACACCTCCGCCCCCTCGTTCTCCGGCTGGACCAGGAGAGGCCGGATCCCGAGCAGCTGGTCCTGATGGAGGCGCGGGCCCGAGCCGAGGCCCTCCGCTCCCAGCGAGCCCTGGAGAGCCTGCCAGCTCTGCCGCAGTTCTGCTGCGCCGCCGAGCACGCCCGGCTGACGCTGCGGCAGCACAGGGCCGGCCTGGTTCTGAATCTGCTGGAGGAGCTGAGCTCCAGAACCTAACGGGCTGGACGGCGTTCCGCAAAGTTTTCCAGATACCTCTGTGAGCAGATGTTAAAAATCAGACTTTTTAATGTAATTCCTACCAGCTGAATGTTTTTAGAATGTCATTGACCCCTAAAGATGTTTTGTCCGTTTGACTTTTAAATTAAACGTATTAAAGCGGATCAGAGTCGCTGCTTCAATGACCGTGTTGGGACAGAACCGTGCCGGGATGTTTGTGAAGCACTACCTCAAACTGTCCGCTCCTGTGAGCAGCTCGCCACCTGAAGCAGCGCCGCCAGCTCAGAGCGTCTGACACGTCACCAGGGCTGTGTTTGTGCGCGACGCGTACTGTATGTTTAAACGAGGTGTTATTCTCCTGTGATGTTTAATTTACTGCAAAATTCCTCCCAATGGTCGGCTGTTTTTATGCTTCCCTCTGGTTTTCCTGCTTATGTAATTAGGCGGCAGGCACAATGGACCACTGTCCTGCACGGGTGTATGAGTAAACTCCCGCTGCCCTGCTTCTCCCATGCTGCCGGTTCAGAAAACCTGACGTAAGGTTCCACATCGTCCCCCCCAGCCAAACCAGCCATGTGATGCCGGAGCGCTCCCCCAGGAGGACGCGTTCGAGGGATTTCTCAGTGTCTGTCCTTCACATTCAACTGTATATCACCATTTTACACAGCACAAATCGTCCCGGGGCAGCCCTCAGCCTAATTTTAGGGTTGGCAGTAGTAGATTCCAAGCTCTTATGTCACTTGTTTTTGTCCTTGTTGCTAGTTTCCTTTCCTTTTAACCTCTAAGTATTCAGCACTGAAAGAGCATATTGAAAGATTAATGGAAAAACATTTGCAATCACTCCTCCAATTAAGATAATATATGGAAAAAAGAGCACCAGTGTTTAACAAACCTGCAATTTTCTGGTCATATGTTGCCATGTTTTTGTGATTTTTTTTGTTTGTTTCTCTCACCGTCCTTTCTAAAATATCAGCTTGCAGAGCCCTAATATAGACGCCCCACCCTCTGCTGCCAATTCTGCAATCTTTCCACTCTGCTTTTTAAGCCTGACAGGAGTCCAAAAGCAGACTGAGAGATCTTTGACATTTTCTTTTGAACATTTTACCATCTAGGGAAGATTTTTTTCATGCAGACACTGCAACAGCAGGGGTTTATGTTGTGAAAATGTCACGTAAGAACACTCTTAACCCTCAGTAGTCGCTGAAATCACTGGTGTGTTTGCCAAACTCATTGGTTGTTTACAATGACAAAGAAAAAGACTAAATTTACTACTGAAAATTTAGCTTATTCTGGTTGATTGTGGAACTATTTGTGTTATATAATGAAAAAAATAGCGTTTAAAAAAAAAGGCTGTGGCTGTACAAAAGGGACGGATATCGAGCATTGCAGCCAAAGCAGATTTTAGAGATAAATTAGAGCAAATTGTAAAGTAAAAAAAGGCTCTAAAAATACTAAGGATTATGAGCAGAAATGCTTGACTAAAGCTTCTATTTTAGGATTGAATCGGAAATTCAGGTGCAGAAACTTATTTTCGAACCACTTCTTTTTTAGTTGTAATTTCAGTTCTAAATGTGACCAGCAGAGGGCGCTTTAGCCGTGTTAGTGTAGTTCACGCGTGGCTCTCCAGGGGGCAGTGTTGTCCTGCTGCTGAAAGCACATTCCTGCAGCCTTTGCCTCTGAAACTTGGAGAAAACAAAGTGAGACGGAGGAACTGGAGCTGTGGATGATCCAGAAAGATCGGACGTGACAGGAAAAACGTTTCGACAAAGGTGGGTCACGAAAGCAGCAAAGTAAACTTTTTTCATTTTTTAAGAGCACATGCAGACTGGAGAGGGCTGCTGTTGTTGCAGCGTGGACGCTGATTATGCAATCAGTGGATTCCAAAAATTCTGCGTGGACTGCTCCCCGCTCATAGCTGCGGTCTCACCCCGTCCACAGGCAGCTGAAGGGAGGGCGGGGGGCAAACGGTTTCCAGACTCTTCTCCGTGTTCATGAAACCCGAAAAGCAGAACCCACTTCCACAAAAGTGTCTGATCAGAAAAGGCGCAGGAGGTTTTCTCTTTTTTTTCTTTCTTTTTCTGGGGGGGTGTGGAGGCTTTGCGCGGCTTGAATTTCAAGGCGTGGTGTCGAAGAATAAGCGACCAACCCGGGACTGGAGGACTTTCTTGCGAAGCGCCAGGAGGCGGCTCCGGGGGACACTTGGCGCCGCCTTCCGCGCGTCCCGGCCGCAGTCAGGGTTTATAACCGGGCCGGAGGCTCCGGCTCGCAGTGAGGCAGCTCTCTGGTTCAGCGCTTCTAGCGGGGAGGAGACGTAACCACCTTCCAGCCTCTCGACACAAACCTGCCCCCCTCTCGACGTCCCCCTTCTTCCAGGGACCTACAACTTTTTCCCAGCAACTTCTCCCAGAACCAGTCGTGGCACGAACCAGCGCTCGGTGCGTCCAGGGATCCAGCTCGGTTCTCCATGAAAGACGGCGCGCGGCTGCAGCTTTGGGGATCAGAGATGTCCGCGACTGTCCTGTCTGCGTTCTACGACATGGACATGCTCTATAAGGTAAATGTCCGCCCGGCGTCCCGCTGCAGGAGGATCCTGAACCGCCGTAACTGTTGGTCTGTTTCCCCCCCGCAGCACGACAAAAGCCTGAACATGAACGCGCTCCACATCAACAACATGCTGGATAAGAAGGCGGTGGGCGCCCCCGTGGCGGCCCCGGGCTCCGGCGGCCCCTTCACGCCGACCTTCTACCGCAGGAACTCGGCGAGCAGCGTGGAGGCGATGAACAACAGCAACAAGTACTCGGTGGGCCCCTACGGAAGCCTGAAGGAGAACACGCCGAGCGGCGGGGGCGGCGGCGGCACCGCCACGGCGCTCATGAACAAGGAGAACAAGTTCCGCGACCGCGCCTACAGCGAGAACGGAGAGCGGGGCGTGCTGCAGCAGAAGCCCGGCTCCCAGATCAACTCCACCCGCTACAAGACCGAGCTGTGCCGGCCCTTCGAGGAGAACGGCTCCTGCAAGTACGGGGAGAAGTGTCAGTTCGCCCACGGCTACCACGAGCTGCGGAGCCTGTCCCGACACCCCAAGTACAAGACGGAGCCGTGCCGCACCTTCCACACCATCGGCTTCTGCCCCTACGGCCCCCGCTGCCACTTCATCCACAACGCCGAGGAGCGGCGCCCCGCTCCGCCCGCCAACGCCAACGTGCAGGCGGCGGAGCCCCGCGCCGCCCGGGACCTCTGCGGCTTCGGCCAGAGGGACGTCCTGCCGCCGCAGCAGCTCGGCTACAGCCAGCGGGACAGACCGAAGCTGCACCACAGCCTCAGCTTCTCCGGCTTCTCCACTCACCACGGACTAGACTCTCCCCTCCTCGACAGCCCCACGTCCCGGACCCCTCCGCCCCCCGCCTCGGCCTCCAGCTTCTACGAGGAGGTCCTGGCCCACGCCTCCGTGCCCTGCATCAACAGTGCCTTCTCCTTCCCCGGGCAGGACCTCAAGGCCTTACTCGCCCCGCTGGCGGTGCACACCCCCGGCGGCTACAACCACTCCACCGGTGCCTACTTCGGGAGCGTGCAGAGCGGCTGCCCGTCCTCCCCCACCTACAACATGAGCCACTTGCAGGCGCTGCGCCGCCTCAACGACTCGCCGGTGTTCGAGCCGCCGCCGAGCCCGCCGGACTCGCTCTCTGACCGGGATAGCTACGCCAGCGGGTCGCTGAGCTCCTCCGGGAGCCTGAGCGGCTCCGAGTCTCCGAGTCTGGACGCGGGGAGGCGGTTGCCGATCTTCAGCCGGCTGTCGATTTCAGACGACTAAGCACCCGTTTGTTTGGATTATGGAGGTGCTCTTCCGACGTGCCTCTGAGCAAGACTTTTGCCCTTCTGGGGGTGCCGACCCCTGCTCCGACCCCCCTGGAGGGGGGCAAGAGAGGGGCTCGAACCCGCGAGGATCAGTTAAGCTTTCAAGTATCCTTGATCTGGCATTAGACTAGTATGTTTTCTCCTCCTTTCTATGTAACATAGCTGTATTAAGTCGTAGATAGCAAACAGAAGGCATTCCGTCAGTGCCTTGCCCAAGGGCTCTCGGCAGCAGCCCCCCCTTTCCCGGAGTTGTGACTTGAGAAGAGACTGAGCGGTTTCAGATTTCCTCCCATCCTGCCAAGAATATGCCTTGACTCAAAGTAACATGTTTCCTTCATTCCAGTTCTGCCTTCTAGCGCCACCCAGTGGTTGGTCTGGTTAGTGTTGCTCGGTTGAAAAGCTCTTGAGTTGGGTTTGTTTGGGGAAATCACTGCTGATGGTTGAATATATATATATATTTTTTTAGCTTTTTTTTTTTGAGTGATTTACATAGCGGTGCTTAACTTGCTATGGACTATTTAACTTATTTATTATCTTGTGAAAAAAAGTATAGGCTACATTGGTAATTTGTGTCCATACTGTATTTATCAAGTATGATGAAGCAATAGATCTATATTCTTTTATGTTTAAATTATGATCGCCATTATTAATCTGCATAAAGTGGAGTGTATGTTCTTTTCACAGTAATATATATATTGTTTTTTTTTTCTTTTTTTGTAACTTCACTTGGTTATTTTTATTGTAAATGAGTAAAAACAAATCTTAATTTAAGAGAAGGTATGTGATATTTATTTCATTAATTTTCGTTCCTTGTTTACGTTTATTAAAACAAAAGTTTGCATGATTGCTGTCTGCTCCTGAGGCTGTCAGTGCTTTAGAAGGCCTTTGTTTGGTGTGTTTTTTCCCTTTTTATTTCTCTTTATTCTTTGGAGGATCCCCATTAGCCGTGTGTGTAGAATGTATAAACAGAGGTTGTACAGACCGTCCAAACCTTACTGTTGACCTACATCAGCGACAAAGAACCCGAGTCAATAAATTAACCAAAAAGTATTTTATTTTTCTCTCTCTCCTGTTCGCATGAGGTCACACTGTGATTCCAGCCGCGTGCTAAAGAATGTAGCAATCCCTGTGCCCCAGTGTTATTGTGTAGTGCCTGTTGGGGTTCACCATCTTTACATGCCTTAAAAATTAACCAAATAAAGTATTTTTCCTACATTTTTTTCTACAAGAGTTGAATGTAGTGTCGGATCCTCGACCCGCATTGTGAGGTTGTTACCACTCGGACAGAAGCGACCTTCACCCTTTGTCCCCCCCCATTCCTTTTTCATGTTCTTTTCGTGTAGAGTCTAGTTTTCGGAGTTTGCTGGGGAGGAAAGTGGACGACCACGTCTGGTTTGTACATAGTAGGTACAGGGGGATGCGCACTATGTACTTTTGACTACTTTATCAGAAGTAAAGCTTTTTGAATGTAACAAACGGACAAAAAAAAGACGAGAGTTGTGATGTTTTCGTTTTTTGGGGAGTCTGTTCACTACAAATTGAGTGTGAGACTGTTAACTTTGTACTGTACATTTTTTTTGTAGTTCTCCAAATAAAAAAAAAATAATTTTGAGAAAAAAAACTAAAGAGTTTGGCTGTGGTCTCCTTGTGCAGTGAAGGGGAAGAGCCCCCGGGGGGGGGCTGGCTGGCAGGCGGTGAAATCAGTTAAAGAAAGGTATTTCCCCAAATCTCTGCCTGTCATCTGAGCGCCATGCGTGCTCTGCTGCTCTGACCAACTATTGCATAAAGCGTTCAACTACAAACCGAAGAGGCCGGGGGGGGGGGGGAGGGGGGGGGGCACTTTCAAAATGGAAAAAGCAAAAGGAGAGCAGAGCCAGAGGCTGGAAAGATCAGAATCTTTTAATAAGCCGAGTTTGAGGATTGTGTTACGACACAGAGGCTCTCGTACTTAGAGAGCAGATACTTGAAGTTTATGAGGGGGGGGGGGGGGGTTACTGAAGGGTAACTGGGAGTTTAGTCCACTTAGTTTTAAAGCAAACCCCATTTTAATAAGTTATGAGTTCAGATATTACATTTGCTTTTCTCTTGACTGGACGATGAAATGGGGGGGACACTAGTGGATTAGGAAGGCCGTCCCGTCCGCTCATGACTGATTAGCCAAGCAGCTAAAGGGAGGACAGCGTTGAAGTCCCATTGTGGCCCACGCTGGTGTACCTGGCTTTCCAGGAGTCTTTCAAGTCGGCGGCGTCAGTTATCGTGGGCAGCAAATGCGTAAAGAAAATACAGAGGCCGGGAGTCATGCGGTGCCTGGAGTTCACGCCAAGATAAGGCGCGCTGATAAGGGCCTGGGCAAATATTTACTGTGTCCTCAGGATTTCATAATGAAGTGTTTATGGGAGCAGAGCCGCAGGGCGGCACAATGCGCCGCGCCTCTGCCAGGGAGGATACCTGTGACTCCGTTTGTGGGAACATGGCTGTGTGGCCTAATCTGAAAAACCCACATGTAACATGTATGACTTTGACGCAGCGTCTCGCCCGTAAAAGAGGAACTTTGTCTTAGGAGGATGTGTACGCAGGGCTCCTGCGACTTAATGGGGTCTGGAGCTCCTACAATGAAAGGAAACACTCGGACTTGTGATTAGGGCAGGAAGAGTCCCGCTTCCTGGCCACCACCCATTTCCACCTCTTCTTCGTCCTGCTGTTTTTCCTCCTCCTTCAGTTTCCCTTCTCCTCTGTAGTGGCGGCTGATGGCATCTACAAGTTACTATTTGTGTTCCACTCCAGCTCTGGGAGGCTCGTCCTGGTATTGTTTTGGCATGCACGGCCCAGACCCGGGGGTCAAGTGCCAATAACATATGACTCTTCAGGCTCTTGTGGAATATATGGAGACCAGATGGGTGGATGTTTGCCAAAGCAAATTTCTAATTTCAATTAGAGTTAAATAGGACTTTCTATTTGATCATGCTCTCCCATCTGGCTTTGGGTCTGAACTCTTAGTTATGTACTTTTTGAGCTGAGCTTCCATCTTTAATGAGCTGCAATTAGATTTCCTAATAGAAGTGAAAGTTGAATTCCTTCTTCTAACAGGAAAAGTCCCTAAAAACTCCCTACAAGCTGCTTTGGTGCCATAAATAAAGCCACAGCATGCTTACCTGTGACGGTTAACTTTGCATGACCCTGTTCTGGCTTCACAATGAAACAAATGTGCGCATGTGTCTTTGTGCGTAACGGATTTGAAACTCCACCCAACTGGAACTGCAGGCTCACTGGAAGTATTTTACCAGAAGTGTTTGATTAAAAGAAAGACGGAGAAACGCTCCCTAACTGAGTTTAATCAGTGTCAGGATTAGGTGATGTGAAAAGCCGAAACCCATTTCAGTTTTCACTCGACAGAGATGGTGAGATAAGCGACACACATGAATGTGATTCATTCAGCAGCAGCACAGAGAGGTGGAGCAGTCATGTGAGTACTGACAGTCAAAACACAACAAACCACCCGGCCTCACTCAGCGAAACTGAAAACTGACAGTTCAGGACCGTTACCAGTCCAGCCTTCACCCAGAGCTCATGGCTGCCATGGAGTCCGCTGACCTGCATGGTCCACATCCAGTCCTGTTGCCATGTAGGCCTGAATGAATAATTGAACCATTGCTTTGCTCAAACTGGCTGATGAGGGCCAAACCCTGCTGTTAAGGTTAAAGCACGTCCATTAATGTTACCCAAAGGCTAAGGATTGACCTGAACCCAGCAAACAGTCTATGGGTTTTTGTCAAAATGAAGATGACAGACACCAGACCCAATGATGCAGACGTGCAGCAGCCCTCCATGTCCATTCAGAGGTTCCTGACAGGAGCTCAGCGTTTACATGACCTGTTCCTCTTAAGCTATGAGAAGCTAATGTAATGATCTTCACTTTGGTTTCAGGAAGCAGGCCCCTGCCACTCGCTCTACTGAGGTGACCTCCAGGGCTGCCGCAAGGTAAGCTGGGAAAAGCCACAGCGCAGCCTTGCTTGAATAGGGTGGTGTTGTCCAGCGCCGGTGCTGATGGGATGTGGAGAGCGGAGGAGGTTGGCCTGGTCCGATCCCATTTGGCCATTTCTGCCCGGCCGTGTTTCACTCCCTTCAGTCCAGGCTGGGCTCTAAATATTTACAGAGCATCCTGTGAGAGAGCTTAGTGTTTACTTCTTCTGCTTCTGCTTTCTCAGGGACGTGTGCACGAGTGTGATGAAGACATGGCTTCTTCATCTCCATCTTCCTCCATAGTTTATGAAAATAAGCTCCTGTCTCATTTTCAGATAGCCGTTAATGGGCAGTGCTCCTGAATGAAGCTAACGAGCCAAAAGGCTGAGAGGCAGTTTTTTTTAAATGACTGTGACTTTCTTTTGCAATGATAAAAAAGAGAGAAGAGAAACTTGTTTACCTTCGCTCACCTTGTATACGAGGCTACAGCCTTGACACCACCAACTGTGGACAGAACATTCTCATAAAACATGTTTTCTTCTTTCCCAGTCTAAATTATGCACAGGATGTAAATATTATTATGAATCTCTATGAAGGCCTTTTTAGGTGAGCAGGACTGGGATTTTTGGATTCTTGTAGTGTATGCTAGGTGTTGGGTGCAGTTCAAAAACATGCTTTCCTAGTTTGGCTCCAGCTCTGATTCATTACAAGGCCTTTCATTTTCCCATAATTCACCATTAAAGCTTAAATGTATGCACTAAACTGAAATTTCTATGGAAATTCTGCAGAAATATCTACAAAAATGAAATGTTTATATTTTTTCCTTTGTAAAAAGTAAGCATAACTGGTGAAAAAGTAATATATATAAATATATATATTCATTAAACCAAAATGCCTAAAATATTACAAGTGCTTGTTATTGGAGTCACCGTCTCACTGGGCTGAGACATTTGGAGAGGAAATGACAACAACACTCGCAAGAAAGTCACTGTTTTCTCTAGACCTCTTTATCAGAGTTTTCCATATTTTTGGAATTGTTCATAAAATCCGTCCTACAGAGACTCCTTCGAGATGAGCCTGATCCTGCAGAGTGCATCTCCAACTTTTCTCGTTGTGGTTTTGACCTCATAAAGCTACGTGGGCTCTGCAACGGGCATTCAGGTAGCCACTTCCAATGGTAGTTAAATGGCATCCCATAACAGCGACGGTCCCATTCACCCTTTCACACCCATATTCACACCCTGAAGACGGTTCTGCTGCTGAACACTGGCCCCTACCTACAGTGTAACCACCAGCAGCAATGTGGGGTTCAGTGTCTTGTCCAAGGACACTTTGACACCTGGGCGGGTGAGGTGGGAACCGGGCCTGGGACCTTCCAATCAGAGGACTACCGCTGTACCTGTGCACCGCTGAGCAAGTGTGGTGCAGAGGTAGGATGCAGAAATGCGCGTTTTGGGCTCTCGTGTTCAAAACTCTCACACTCAGGCATACTTTGGAAGTTTCTCCGACCGTAGCAAGACTCATGAGATTTGCACCACTTTGACCAGTTCTTTGCCAGCTGTAGGTACCTGTGCTAGTAAACAGTGGCAAAAAAATAAAGAAATCAATAAGAAGACGCCCCTTCCTGCAAGTCCAGTGTGAACACCATAAGCTAAACGTGCATTTCATCACTTTTTAGGCGTCAATGTGATTCCGTGGATTCTGAAGCAGTCTGGGGCAGATGAGTTAATCTACATTCACACCAGGCATGTGCTGCACAGTCTATGGCTGACAACGGAGAACCTTAAAGTGGGTTCAAAAATGTATGTGACTGTGTGAACATTTTGGAAAACTTCAACAGACTTTTCATCGGCAGTGACCACTTGAACCCGTGTTGCCTGAGGGCGGTGTGACCACACGGCAGTGTGAAGAACGGGATCCAGCTGTTAAAGGGTAACAGAACAACACACCTATGATGTCACTAAACCTGAGGTTTTACCAAAGAGGGGAAAGAAGCGGGGCCCAGAGGTCTGACAGTTCTTACAACCATCTCTTGTGTATCTTGTGTAACCAGCCGTCTAGTGGTTGGTTGGTGAAGTCACATGGCTCCAGTTTCTCTTATTTTAAATCTGCCTTGAACAGCAAAGACTCCTTGATAATGTGTCGCACAGAAGTGACAACCCATTGTCAGTCCTTAACCTGCAACTCAAATCAGGCTGTGTTTTCACCAAAACCAATAGCTGACCCCCATAAGTCACTTGTGACAGCAAACAACCATCGTCTCTGTTCTTTCTGCCCCACTCAGCTTTTCAGGTATGGCATGATGGCAGGACGTAAAGAAGGAGAGAAAGAGCCTCTTGTAGGTTTCAGGAACAGGCGTTAGAGGAACACAGCTGTAAAATGTAACATGTCCACTCCAGAGTCTTTACTTAGACCTGGCACAGATTCATGATGCAGCAGCAGCAGCAGCAGCAGCAGAAACAGCAGCAGAAACAGCAGCAGCAGCAGAAACAGCAGCAGCAGCAGAAACAGCAGCAGAAACAGCAGCAGCAGCAGAAGCAGCAGCAGAAACAGCAGCAGAAGCAGCAGCAGAAACAGCAGCAGAAACAGCAGCAGCAGCAGAAAGCAGCAGCAGCAGAAGCAGCAGCAGAAGCAGCAGCAGAAACAGCAGCAGAAACAGCAGCAGCAGCAGAAAGCAGCAGCAGCAGAAACAGCAGCAGCAACAGCAGCAGAAACAGCAGCAGAAACAGCAGCAGAAACAGCAGCAGCAGCAGCAGCAGCAGCAGAAACAGCAGCAGCAGCAGAAAGCAGCAGCAGCAGAAACAGCAGCAGAAACAGCAGCAGCAGCAGAAGCAGCAGCAGAAACAGCAGCAGCAGAAACAGCAGCAGAAACAGCAGCAGCAGCAGAAACAGCAGCAGAAACAGCAGCAGCAGCAGCAGAAACAGCAGCAGCAGCAGAAAGCAGCAGCAGCAGAAACAGCAGCAGAAACAGCAGCAGCAGCAGAAGCAGCAGCAGAAACAGCAGCAGCAGAAACAGCAGCAGCAGCAGAAACAGCAGCAGAAACAGCAGCAGCAGCAGCAGCAGCAGCAGCAGCAGAAACAGCAGCAGCAGCAGAAAGCAGCAGCAGCAGAAACAGCAGCAGAAACAGCAGCAGCAGCAGCAGAAACAGCAGAAGCAGCAGAAACAGCAGAAGCAGCAGCAGCAGCAGCAGAAACAGCAGCAGCAGCAGCAGCAGCAGAAACAGCAGCAGCAGCAGAAAGCAGCAGCAGCAGAAACAGCAGCAGAAACAGCAGCAGCAGCAGAAACAGCAGAAGCAGCAGAAACAGCAGAAGCAGCAGCAGAAACAGCAGCAGCAGCAGCAGCAGAAACAGCAGCAGCAGCAGAAACAGCAGAAGCAGCAGCAGAAACAGCAGCAGAAACAGCAGCAGCAGAAACAGCAGCAGCAGCAGCAGCAGCAGAAACAGCAGCAGCAGCAGAAACAGCAGCAGAACAGCAGCAGCAACAGAAAGCAGCAGCAGCAGAAACAGCAGCAGCAGAAACAGCAGCAGAAACAGAAAGCAGCAGCAGCAGAAACAGCAGCAACAGCAACAGCAGCAGAACAGCAGCAGCAACAGAAAGCAGCAGCAGCAGAAACAGCAGCAGCAGAAACAGCAGCAGCAGAAACAGCAGCAGCAGCAGAAACAGCAGCAGAACAGCAGCAGCAACAGAAAGCAGCAGCAGCAGAAACAGCAGCAACAGCAACAGCAGCAGCAGAAACAGCAGCAGCAGCAGCAGCAGAAACAGCAGCAGCAGAAACAGCAGCAGCAGCAGAAACAGCAGCAGCAGCAGCAGAAAGCAGCAGCAGCAGAAACAGCAGCAGAAACAGCAGCAGCAGCAGAAACAGCAGAAGCAGCAGAAACAGCAGAAGCAGCAGCAGAAACAGCAGCAGCAGCAGCAGCAGAAACAGCAGCAGCAGCAGAAACAGCAGAAGCAGCAGCAGAAACAGCAGCAGCAGAAACAGCAGCAGCAGCAGAAACAGCAGCAGAACAGCAGCAGCAACAGAAAGCAGCAGCAGCAGAAACAGCAGCAACAGCAACAGCAGCAGCAGAAACAGCAGCAGCAGCAGCAGCAGAAACAGCAGCAGAAACAGCAGCAGAAACAGCAGCAGCAGCAGCAGCAGAAACAGCAGCAGCAGCAGAAACAGCAGCAGCAGAAACAGCAGCAGCAGAAACAGCAGCAGCAGAAACAGCAGCATCTCAGGGGGCGATAAGGAAGTGCAGGAGAAGGCGGGAGCTCTCGGTGAAGTGAATGTTGGGAATGCGTCTGTTGACTTTGGGCGACTTACTCCACTTTCTGATCAAGTCAAAGCCCAGACAGAGAGGCATGCTCGCTGAATGAAGCCTCGGGGTTTGTAACTGCAGCGAGTGGGGTTGCTGACAGGAGTATACTGAATGGAGAGTTTGTTTAACGAGGATCTTGGCAGTGAAAACATCCCGAGCTTCTTTCGTTGACTCCTCATAACTCTATAAACACTTTTCAGCATAGAGGAGAATCCCGAGGCCGGCGTGTGCAGGTCAGTCCATCAGCGAATGTCCACAAAATGACATAGAATCATCCTGAATGTTTATGCTGTACAAATAGCATAACTATGCTGAGAGAGTGGCTGTGTGGGACGGGTGTAGCTGGTGCTGTGAAGCAGCCCGGCACTCTGTGATTAGCCAGGCTCAGGTCCAGACTCAGACGGACAGAAGGTCTGCTTTCACTCTTTATGACCGCCATAAGTTTGCTTTACAGAGAAACTCCCATAAAGATGTACTGTAGGATGTGGTCATTGTATATTATGGTCTTCTAGCAGCAGCAGCAGCAAGTGGAGGGTAATGTTCAACATACCCCAGCAGAGATGAAACCACTACGTCTTTTCTTGAATTAGATCTGTCACATCCACAAATCAAAGGCACATGTCAGTGTTTACAGCTTCTTCTATCCCTGCTTCCTAATGAAATGATGAGTCATTTCCTCGTTATGACATGAAGTCAGAGAACACAAAATGTTGTTTGGAGGTTTTTTTTTTTACTCCCCCACATGTGGCCCAGAAAAGTACATCTGCATACGGGCTTAGAGCAGTAAAACAATCCCATGAAGGCTACCCGCCCCCAGCGCCACTCTTTGACTCACCCTCACAGCTTTAGACCCTTTCTGCCCCTCACACCCTGACATGAAAAAAACAACAACTTTAAAAAAAACCTCTTCTGTTGGTTTTATCTCCATAGCAACCACTTTCTTTTTGGGTTGCTTGGAGATGATGAACAGATCTATTTAATTTTTGAAGAATTCCTTGGCAACAGAGGTTTTTTATTAACCACGCCCACATTCCTAACATCTTCACTTACAATATATCGTTTTGTTCACCTTCAGCCAAGATTTGTGTATTAAATACTTTGGTAAAAATGTGGAAGAAACAGAGGAACGCCACTTTTGCGAGCTCGCCATGCTAATGCCAGTAAACATGTACCACCTCTAGATCCAACCCTTTTTTCTGAGCACCATCCCATCCATGCTCGAGGAGGAAGCCTTAGATTGAACTGATAGTTTAAATTAATAAATGATCCTAAAGGTTATTATTTTTTGAAAATGTAAAAAAGGCTGCCTTTTTCAGAGGTCAAAGTTCAGGGAAACTTTGGTGGAGTCCAGAAGTTCTGTCAATGAGGTCAGTTATGTTTGTAAAAACAGAAAAGATGCAGGAAAATCTGTTTTCTACACTTCAACAAATAACAAATAGAGAAAGGAATTTTTTTCAGACTTTTTGACATAAAAGTCAATCTCATTAAAAGTTAAAAGCATTAATTGGACTTTTAAAAACCATGTTTGAGCCTCTGTGTGCTCAGGCTGAGCCCTTAGAAAATCCTTTTAACCCTAAACTATTTCAAGTCAAGCCTTGCTTTCTTTCAGGTCTGCATTGCCTTCTCATGCCCTCCTCAACAGAAAATGAAAGGGTCTCCATGGCGAGCTGACAGGACAGGAGGGGGCTGCTCGGTGCTTCCCGTGTCTCTGCAGTGCTCTTACTCACGTCCATATTTCATATCCGCGGCTTTCAAACAAAAGCCGTATGTTGATCCAATCTACCAGCCAGCCGGAGGAAATGAGTGTTTGTGTGCTCGCTAATGATGTTTCTCTTTTTCTTTCGACTGTGGTCCAGTTTTTTCCACACACTGCTTCATTTCTTAGCGTGGCCCCCCATCCTTTCATTTTTAGAGCAGGAATGTTATTACTCTAACACGATCATGTGTTTGTGGTTAGGTCACGTGAGCCGGGTTCTGCTCTTTTCTGGAAACATGTAGTGAATTTACCCGGTAAAGACGCTAACTGGACTGATGTCTTGGTCTTGTGAAGTAAGACATGTCATCCAGGTTGTAAGAAGCTGATTATTCTGCAGTTCTGTCTGTCAAAAGATGCTGTGAGAAGAAAATCATCTACCTGGCTTATCATCAGCAGCTGGTGGTGAAAGCAGAGGCGGAACATAAAAGAGCAAACCTAAATGAATATTAGTGTGTATACGATGTGATAAGAACTGCATGGGGGGGGGGGGTTAATATACCAGCAGTGTGTTGACTTTGTTAGGAGTGTTTAATTTTCACACATTGAGGGCAGCGTGCAGGTTAGCGTCCTCCCCCAGCACGTTTACTGTCACACTGACTGTCCCATCATTTTCTGACTTCTTAGCTCCTCCCATTTTTTGCCAACCATTTCCATGGTCACTTGAAAAAATGTCTCCGGTTCTGGTGAATTGAAGACAAGAACATTTTCCTTCTATTGCAATACAGGACAGTATGTCTATTTTAATGATATTCATCTAAAGCTACGACGGTTTTCGTCATATTTACCAGGATTTCTTAGCAGGAAGTTTTGAAACAAAAGTTTTTACATACACTTCTGAAATAAAATCAGATGATTGATCTTTACATTTTAGATGTAGATTTTCTTATAATCGCATTTCCATAATGGAGGGTCTGAGGGCAGGGATGCCCTGTTTAGCCTAATCTGTTTGGTTTAGTTTAGTTTAGTTTAGTTTAGTTTAGTTTAGTTTAGTTTAGTTTAGTTTGGTTTGGTTTAGTTTAGTTTAGTTTAGTTTAGTTTAGTTTAGTTTAGTTTAGTTTAGTTTAGTTTAGTTTAGTTTAGCTAAATCTGTTTAGTTTAGTTTAGTTCAGTTTACACTGTAAACCCGAAAAAGTTAACAGAACTTAAAAAAATTAAAGCAATCATTTGCCACAATTTTTTTGAGTTGTTTAACTAAAAAGTCAGAGTTTTCCATAACATAAAAGATTTAATTGTGTGCTACTTGTATTTCTTTATAACAGTTAAATTAAAAGTGTCAATTCGTGCAAGTCAAATATTGGCATTAAATATAACTTACATTTACACATTAAGACAACTTAATTGTCATCAGTTACTATGACTCGCAGTTTTGAGTTTTAAAGCCACAGGAATAAGTTTGCATAACTTAAAAAATAGGGAAAAACAACAATTTTATCTTAACAGAACTCGATTATTATTAGTTACCTTCTTGTACACGAATAATCAATTTGTTTGAGTCAGTAAACTCAAAACCATGCTTTTCAAAACTTATTTTCTTTAGGCAAATGATTGCCTAAAAAAATAGAGTAATGGTAACTTAAAACACTCTAAAAAGAACAAAAGTTGATCCAACTTAATTGAATTACTTCAGTTGGTAACACCTAATTGAATTGAATTTATGCAACTTAATTTTTCATAGATATTTAACTCAAATTGATAAGTTGGTCTAACTGAAAAAACATATTATAAATTTTGCTTCAACAAGTTACATTGGCACATTTTTCTAAAGTTTCAACTACTGGACCTTGACTTATTCACATCAAAGACATGAATGACCCAGCAATGTCTCATAGTTCCAGACAGGAGCTCAGCTGATGTGAACTCTGCCTTTAATAGTGGGACATACAATGTTCTCTGCTCTACAGGGTTGGTGATCATCCTCTACCAAACTCTAACTTATGGTACAGAAAGAAATAAAAGTAATAGTTTAATTTACTAGTTCAAACAGAGTAAAACAGCTACACAACAAAAACCATGGACAAAAACGCACACTTAAATGGTATCCCAGAATTCTTTGCGCTGCCTTACGTTATGACATCATGGTGCATTTACACCAAAGTTACACCAACTTAATTCAATTAAGTTGATTGAAAATAAATAACTACATCAGACAACTACATGTTATTTTTAAGTTGAATGAACTCAAAAAAAAATGTTTCATTTTCACCAAACCAAATAATTAAGTTAGAACAATGGAAAAAAGTTTATCTTTCCAACAACAGCCCAAATACTCTTTTTAGATTGCACAGCAAAACGTCGTAAACACCTGCCTAACAATATTAATGACTCATTCCTTTTGTGCAATGCCTAAAAATAAAATTATTGAAAGTACTTTTCTCCATATTTATGAATTTAAAAAAAAGGAATACACTTTAAAATTCATATTTATTTGCAATCTTACAGGTAGTATATTATTAAACATTGTCTTTTGTTGTACAAAGGACACTTTGCTTCTGCTCACTTCTTTCATTCATTTGAGCACACACAGACAGCCAAACAGCATGCACGTCACTTCTGCTTCCAGCCCTCTCACTCATGGTTTTCACACCAAGATTCCCCACTTCCCATGAGTCTTAGGGGCTGAAGGCTGGGCTGCAGGTTGCTACAATATTTAGAAAAATAAAAATTTGAGAGCATGCGGTGCAAGGAATTGTTTAATCCACCTGAAAGAGAGATAAGAAATCCAGGATGCAATACTTAAATCTATATATTACACTTTAATTATGTTTTAAGTTTAATTTACTTAATTTAAACATATTTTATTTTAAATTATAAATTATTAGTTACATATACTCAAAACAGGGGATGTGTTGAAGAAACTTTATATGATTGAGTTAGAAGAGCTTTTTTAAAACTTTGAGTATTAGCTACTCATTATATTTACTTACTCTGAACGTTCGGGTTTACAGTGTAGTATAGCTTAGCTTAGTTTAATTTAATTTAATTTAATTTAATTTAATTTAATTTAATTTAATTTAATTTAATTTAATTTAGTTTAGTTTAATTGAGTTTAATTGAGTTTAGTTTAGTTTAGTTTAGTTTAGTTTAGTTTAATTTAGTTTAATTTAGTTTAGTTTAGTTTAGTTTAGTTTAGCTTAGCTTAGCTTAGTTTAGTTTAGTTTAGTTTAATTTAGTTTAGTTTAGTTTAGCTTAGCTTAGTTTAGTTTAGTTTAGTTTAGTTTAATTTAAGTTAGTTTAGTTTAGTTTAGTTTAGTTTAGCTTAGCTTAGCTTAGTTTAGTTTAATTTAGTTTAGTTTAGTTTAGTTTAGTTTAGTTTAATTTAGTTTAGTTTAGTTTAGTTTAGTTTAGTTTAGTTTAGCTTAGCTTAGCTTAGCTTAGTTTAGTTTAGTTTAGTTTAATTTAGTTTAGTTTAGTTTAGTTTAGCTTAGCTTAGCTTAGTTTAGTTTAGTTTAATTTAGTTTAGTTTAGTTTAGTTTAGCTTAGCTTAGTTTAGTTTAGTTTAATTTAGTTTAGTTTAGTTTAGTTTAGTTTAGTTTAGTTTAGTTTAATTTAATTTAGTTTAGTTTAGTTTAGTTTAATTTAGTTTAGTTTAGTTTAGTTTAGTTTAGTTTAGTTTAGTTTAGTTTAGTTTAGTTTAGCTTAGCTTAGTTTAGTTTAGTTTAGTTTAATTGAGTTTAGTTTAGTTTAGTTTAGTATAGTATAGTTTAATTTAATTTAATTTAATTTAGTTTAGTTTAGCCATTACCTACTGAATTCTATGAATTCTCTATGTTCTTTATGACTCACGTTTATCATACAGTTACCGGTATGAAGCCCATTGACACGACTATAGTTGTATAATTAGGCTATATAAATAAAATTGAATTGAATTGAAAATGTAAAGTATCTAATTATTGCAAATATCAGGATAAGTTTGAGCTAACCTGCAAGCACAAAGTATGTTTTCATGAAGGAATTTGATTTGTAAAGTGGGAACAGAATAGAACCTGTAACCTGTAAACCCTGAGTTCACCTCACTAGAAACATCTGCATTTTTTGATAACTAGCACTGAGTTTTTCACGTCTGTCGAAAAAGTTTCTACCAGTTTTTTTTCTTCAGGATTCAGGGTTTGGCAGGCGAAGTGACAGTGTTTGTTCGCAAAAGAGCATCGTACCCCATAGACTGTAAAAACAATGGACTATTCGCGGTGTGACATCGCTCATAGAAAAGGCCTTACCTCCAGCTCTCAGGAAATGGGGCAAAGTCCTTCGCCAGTGCTTCCTGATCCGGGCGCCGCCATCTTGAAACCAGTCGACAGTGATTGGTCCGAGTCGCTCTGAGTCATCGTATCTCTGGCAGTGACGACAGTTGCTGCCATAGCTGGATGGACTGTTGACCGGTTTCAAGATGGCTTTTTACTATTTGGGAACTTGAGGAAGGAAGTGGAGTTTTTACAGACAATGATCTTACCAGGCGGTTTGTGTTAAACAACGAAGGTTTGTAAAGGTCTTGGGTCTGATTCCAGAAAGTTCTGTTCAGGATCCCTGTCAAAAACGAATTTATGAAATGAAGTAAAACAGTAACAGTAGCTGCGTTTACATGGACAAAAGTCATCGGAAAGAACGCCTGATGGGAAGAAAAATGCGTCATGTAAACACGGCTTTTCCCATATTGTGCGAAAAATGTGCAAATTGCCAAATTTCACACTTTCCCTCAAAATGACTGTCAAGCCATGGGTGGTGTGACCATCCCATAATAATTTCAAAACTTCTCTAGTTATCCTAAACGTGTGTTTTGGTTTCATTACTGGATTTCAACATTTTTCTTTTTCTACTGCATAATGTTTACATGCAAAATGTGCAGAAATGAGCCAAAAACAAGACGAGTGTGTGCAGCTGGAGCTCCTGCAGAGGAGATGTGGCTGTTGGGTGTGGACGTTGTTCTGCTGCAGCCTAAGGCTTCAGCCGTGGACCAAGAGGATCTTCTACGGGATTTTCTGCTGCACTGCAGAATGCAAAGTTGCAAAACAGCCTAAAACCATCACACTACCACCACCATGCAGTTCTTTTTATACAATGATGTGTTTATTTGCTTCTAGATGAGAAGGGGGGGGGGTCACGGGATCATCTCAAGTTGTTGTCAAGTGTGAGATGAGTCTCTGTGTTACCGTTTGACTCATCTTTGTGACTTTTCTATCAACAAATCTTAAAACTCTGACTTTATTCGGTAAGTGAGACACTCAGTCAGTTCCTGTGATCCATGAAACCTAAAAACTCTTTGTGGTCCAGAGACCCGGGTCCGGCCCTCTTCAGGGAGGAGGAAGAAAGTCCCGTCACTGTAAATGTTATGTTCACGCCGGGCAGTAACATGCGTTTAGCTTATGGTGTTCACACTGAACAAGCAGGGAGGGGCCTCTCCTCTTTCTACTGCATGTCCACCGCCTACAGGTGGGAGAGGCTTGGTGTGAAATGTCGTAGTGGTGCAGATCTAGCTGATCTCGCTCCAGGCTTTTTCTTTCACAGCTCTATTCCGATAAATGAAAGACTTGTTGTCATAGAATTCCAGCCTGGCATAAACCGCAATGATTAATTTCTCCTTATGATCGATTCATAAACGGTTGGCACTTCCATGAGTTCATCCATATGTCACAGCCACTGATTGGAGCTCTGAGCCTTTGTTCTTCAATGATTTGTGATCTTCACTGGTGTCCATGGATTACATGAAATCCTCTCCACCTTTATCCACCTTTGACATGGTAGGAGAACACCTCAATGGAAGGGGGGGGGGGGGTCATAGGATAGCAGAAGGGTTGAAAACATAAAAACCTACTTGAAAGATCTGAATATAGCTGCGACTAACAGAGCTTGAAGTCACATCTGTATCAGATGACTTACACTTCAACCCTGTGTTACTTTGACAGAGATCCTGACATCCTGCTGGCAGTTTCTAAAGAAACTACAGTACATGTTCCGTTTGACTCTGTGTCTCTGACGTTAAGGCCTTTGCTGCGCTGCACCTGTCAGCATTTCCATCCGTGGATGCAGGTCCTGCTGCTGCAGCCGGACGGAGCGGCCCCCGCATCAATGCCTCCTTTACGTGTCAGCTGAGCCCAGCTGCAGCACAGACTACCTTTATCTAACCCTCTCAGGACACCCATTCATACCCAGAGAGGGCCAGTGACACACACACACACACACACACACACTGAGGAAGGCTTGTGTGTGTGTGTGTGGACTTACACAAACACCATTGGGGGGTGAGAAAACTCACCTCACGGGTTCATTTGCACAATCCACGAGTATGCAACTGTGTGTGCGTTCTGCATCTATTTACAGTAAATAAAGATAGATTTCATTTAGTAAACAAACTCCTGTTTATTCAAATGATCAGTCTGAGAATGGCGCTGGTGTGCAGGCTGACCCGTCTGTTGGCAGCTGCTTCTTCACAAGACGCTTTTTCCTCTGATAATGCAGCACTCACAGCAATTTTCCAGGATTTGGACACACAGTCCCTCCATCACATGAGTGCGTGTTGTTCCTGTAGACAGTGGAGCAAACCAAAAGGATTCCTATTTTAGGTCAAGTCACTTGTGTCACACAGTGGGAACAACCTCCAAGTCCAAAAACCAGAGAGAAGAGGGCAAGAGACAGATTCCTCAGGACTCACTGTCATCCATTCAATAATAATATAATAATTAAAGCCGCAAGCGGCGTTGTATGGCCCGCAGACGCCCCCGCCTTCCACGCCCAACTCTACGCACAACCGCCGCCCTCACCGCCCTCAACGCCCTCACCGCCCACCTTGGATGAGGGATAGTAAAAGCTGCATGAGCTAAAAATGCTAATTATGCTAACTATGCTAGCTATGCTAATTTGGCTAAAAGTGCTAGCATAGCGATCAGCATCATCAACTCGCTCGGAAAAACACATTACCTAAAATGCTAATTATGCTAACTATGATAGTTATGCTAATGTGGCTAAAAGTGCTAGCATAGCGATCAGCATCATCAACTCGTTCGGAAAAACACATTACCTAAAATGCTAATTATGCTAACTATGCTAGCTATGCTAATGTGGCTAAAATTGCTAGCATAGCGATCAGCATCATCAACTCGCTCGGAAAAACACATTACCTACAATGCTAATTATGCTAACTATGCTAGCTATGCTAATGTGGCTAAAAGTGCTAGCATAGCGATCAGCATCATCAACTGATTCTGAAAACACATTGTTTAAGATGCTAACTATGCTAACTATGCTAGCTATGCTAACATGGCTAAAACTGCTAGCATAGCGATCAGCATCATTAACTTACTCAGAAAAACACATTGCTCCATTGGTGAAAGCTACATGTCATGAGTTGACAAAAAACCCACTTTTTTCAAAATGGCCGCTTTTCTGTTGATTTTATCTCCATAGCAACCATTTTATGTTTTGTTTGCTTCGGGAGGACGAACGGATTGACGTCAGTTTCGGACAAATCGGGAAAAGTAAACTTTTTGTTGTCCTTAGCAACAGTGGTTTTATGCTAACCACGCCCACATTCCTTATATTTCCTTGTCCAGTGTTTTTCAATGTATTCAGATCCAGGCATAAATGCAAGCATTCAATTTTCACTGTATTGTATTAAAAGGCATGGGAGTTATAACAGTGCGCCACTTTGATAGCTCGCCACGCGCACGCCGTTCAAATTCTACAACTTCTAATTCCAACATTTTTTCCAGAGTAGCTTGCCATTGATGCCCAAAAAGTTTCGAGATGATCGTTGAAAATTCCAACGACGAGTTTACGGTTAAAACTGATGGTAAAGGTGTTTTTTATAGAAAATTCAAGATGGCGGCCTTTTGCCGAGGTCAAAGGTCAACGAAACTCCAGAGGTGATTGTAGACTTACGCTAGGGACAGGCGAGTCAAATTTCGTGAAAATCGCTCAAAAAAAAGTTCATTTTTCCATATTGTGTAAAAACGCGAAAATCTCAAAATGGCCGATTTTGGCACAAAATGGCCGCCAAACCATAGGTCGTGTCGCCATCACGTAATGATTTCAAAAGTTTGTTTGGATATAGCCGACAAAGTTATCTGGGTTTCGTTAGCCGATTCTTAAAAATAAAATCCGAAATTTTTTTTTTTTTTGCAGAGTCAGCACTTTTTTTTGCGATCGTTTTTTGCTTACCACGGCCACATTCCTTTATCGATTTTGTCGTATGTGACATCGTTTTGTTCAGTGTGGGCCAGGGAATCACATATTTCAATTTCAAGACATTCCGATAAAAAATGTGCGAGCTAGCTAAAATCGCGACGGTTGCAAATTCGCCACGCGCACGCCGTTCAAAATCTACAACTTCTAATTCCAACATTTTGTTCACAGTAGCGTGCCATTGATGCCCGAGAAGTTTCAAGACGATCGAAAAAAATCCCTAGGACGAGTTTTCGTTTGTATCCATTACTAAAGGTGCTTTTTTCGGAAAATTCAAGATGGCCGCCCCTTCCCAAGGACAAAGGTCAACGAAACTTCTCTGGTATTTGTAGAATCAAGCTGTTGGCATCTGTATCCGATTTCATGAAAATCGCTCAAACAAAAGTGTCGTTTTCCCATACTGTCAAAAAACACGAAAATCGCCATTTCTCAGAGTTCGCCACAAAATGGCCGCCAAACCGTAGGTCGTGTGGCCATCCCATAATGATTTCATAACTTCTTTGGGATATCTCTAACAAGTGTGTTTTTGTTTTGTAACTGTACTTCGAAATATTTTTTTTTGGCCCCATAAGCAATTTTCGGCCCATTCATTTTTTTTACGGGAACGCTCGCCGTGATGTCATCGACTTCGGGGGGGTGACGTTCTCTTTGCCGAAAATTCATTTTCAATTTATCCTAGGTGTGTGCCAATTTTGGTGAGTTTTCGGGTATGTGGCGGGGGTCAAATTTGAGCTCAAAACGTCCGTAAGAAACAAGAAACGTAATAATAATAATAATTAAAGCCGCAAGCGGCGTTGTATGGCCCGCAGACGCAACCCGCCTTCCACGCCCAACTCTACGCACCACCGCCGCCCCTCACTGCCCGCCCACGTTTGATGAGGGATAGAAAAAGCTGCATAAGCTAATAATGCTAACTATGCTAATTTGGCTAAAAGTGCTAGCATAGCGATCAGCATCATCAACTGGCTCGGAAAAACACATTACCTAAAATGCTAATTTTGCTAATTATGCTAACTATGCTAGCTATGCTTATGTGGCTAAAAGTGCTAGCATAGCGATCAGCATCATCAACTCGCTCGGAAAAACACATTGTTTAAGATGCTAATTATGCTAACTATGCTAGCTATGCTAACAGGGCTAAAATTGCTAGCATAACGATCAGCATCATCAACTAACTCAGAAAAACACATTGTTTAAGATGCTAATAATGCTAACTATGCTAGTTATGCTAACATAGCTAAAATTGCTAGCATAGCGATCAGCATCATTAACTTACTCAGAAAAACACATTGCTCCATTGGTGAAAGCTACATGTCATGAGTTGACAAAAAACCTACTTTTTTTCAAAATGGCGGCTTTTCTGTTGATTTTATCTCCATAGCAACCATTTTATGTTTTGTTTGCCTCGGGAGGACGAACGGATTAACGTCAGTTTCGGACAAATCGGGAAAAGTAAACTTTTTGTTGTCCTTAGCAACAGTGGTTTATGCTAACCACGCCCACATTCCTTATATGTCCTTGTCCAGTGTTTTTCAATGTATTCAGATCCAGGCATAAATGCAAGCATTCAATTTTCACTGTATTGTATTGAAAGGCATGGGAGTTATAACAGTGCGCCACTTTGCTAGCTCGCCACGCGCACGCCGTTCAAAATCTACAACTTCTAATTCCAACATTTTTTCCACAGTAGCTTGCCATTGATGCCCAAAAAGTTTCGAGATGATCGTTGAAAATTCAACGACAAGTTTACGTTTGAATCTGATGGTAAAGGTGTTTTTTATAGAAAATTCAAGATGGCGGCCTTTTCCCGAGGTCAAAGGTCGACGAAACTCCAGAGGTGATTGTAGACTTACGCTAGGGACATGCCAGTCAAATTTCGTGAAAATCGCTCGAAAAAAAGTTCATTTTTCCATATTGTGTAAAAACGCGAAAATCTCAAAATGGCCGATTTTGGCACAAAATGGCCGCCAAACCATAGGTCGTGTCGCCATCACGTAATGATTTCAAAAGTTTGATTGGATATATCCAACAAAGTTATCTGGGTTTCGTTAGCCGATTCTTAAAAATAAAATCCGAAAAAATTTTTTTTTTGCCGAGTCAGCACTTTTTTTTGCGATCGTTTTTTGCTTACCACGGCCACATTCCTTTATCGATTTTGTCGTATGTGACATCGTTTTGTTCAGTGTGGGCCAGGGAATCGTATATTTCATTTTCACAACATTCCGATAAAATATGTGCGAGCTAGCTAAAATGGCGACGGTTGCGAATTCGCCATGCCCACAGCGTTCAAAATCTACAACTTCTAATTCCAACATTTTGTCCACAGTAGCTTGCCATTGATGCCCGAGAAGTTTCAAGACGATCGAAAAAAATCCCTAGGACGAGTTTTCGTTTGTATCCGTTACTAAAGGTGCTTTTTTCGGAAAATTCAAGATGGCCGCCCCTTCCCAAGGTCAAAGGTCAACGAAATTTCTCTGGTATTTGTAGAATCAAGCTGTTGGCATCTGTATCCGATTTCATGAAAATCGCTCAAACAAAAGTGTCGTTTTCCCATATTATCAAAAAACACGAAAATCGCCATTTCTCAGAGTTCGCCACAAAATGGCCGCCAAGCCGTAGGTCGTGTGGCCATCCCATAATGATTTCATAACTTCTTTGGGATATCTCCAACAAGTGTGTTTTGGTTTCATAGCTCTACTTTGAAATATTTTTTTTTGGCCCCATAAGCGATTTTCGGCCCATTCATTTTTTTTACGGGAACGCTCGCCGTGATGTCATCATCGTGGGAGGGGTGACGTTCTCTTTGCCGAAAATTCATTTCACATTTATCCTAGGTGTGTGCCAATTTTGGTGAGTTTTCGGGTATGTGGCGGGGGTCAAATTTGAGCTCAACGGATCCGTTAGAAACAAGAATAATAATAATAATTAAAGCCGCAAGCGGCGTTGTATGGCCCGCAGACGCAACCCGCCTTCCACGCCCAACTCTACGCACCACCGCCGCCCTCACCGCCCTCACCGCCCTCACCGCCCTCACCGCCCACCTTTGATAAGGGATAGTAAAAGCTTTATAAGCTAATAATGCTAACTATGCTAATCATGCTAGCTATGCTAATTTGGCTAAAAGTGCTAGCATAGCGATCAGCATTATTAACTGATTCAGAAAAACACATTAGCTAAAATGCTAACTATGCTAACTATGCTAGCTATGCTAATATAGCTAAAAGTGCTAGCATAGCGATCAGCATCATCAACTCGCTCGGAAAAACACATTACCTAAAATGCTAATTATGCTAACTATGCTAGCTATGCTAATATGGCTAAAAGTGCTAGCATAGCGATCAGCATCATCAACTCGCTCGGAAAAACACATTACCTAAAATGCTAATTATGCTAACTATGCTAGCTATGCTAATGTGGCTAAAAGTGCTAGCATAGCGATCAGCATCATCAACTGACTCAGAAAAACACATTACCTTAAAATGCTAATTATGCTAACTATGCTAGCTATGCTAATGTGGCTAAAATTGCTAGCATAGCGATCAGCATCATCAACTGACTCAGAAAAACACATTGTTTAAGATGCTAATTATGCTAACTATGCTAGCTATGCTAATGTGGCTAAAACTGCTAGCATAGCGATCAGCATCATTAACTGACTCAGAAAAACACATTGTTTAAGATGCTAATTATGCTAACTATGCTAGCTATGCTAACGTGGCTAAAACTGCTAGCATAGCGATCAGCATCATTAACTTACTCAGAAAAACACATTGCTCCATTGGTGAAAGCTACATGTCATGAGTTGACAAAAAACCCACTTTTTTTCAAAATGGCGGCTTTTCTGTTGATTTTATCTCCATAGCAACCATTTTATGTTTTGTTTGCCTCGGGAGGACGAACGGATTGACGTCAGTTTCGGACAAATCGGGAAAAGTAAACTTTTTGTTGTCCTTAGCAACAGTGGTTTTATGCTAACCACGCCCACATTCCTTATATGTCCTTGTCCAGTGTTTTTCAATGTATTCAGATCCAGGCATAAATGCAAGCATTCAATTTTCACTGTATTGTATTGAAAGGCATGGGAGTTATAACAGTGCGCCACTTTGCTAGCTCGCCACGCGCACGCCGTTCAAAATCTACAACTTCTAATTCCAACATTTTTTCCACAGTAGCTTGCCATTGATGCCCAAAAAGTTTCGAGATGATCGTTGAAAATTCAACGACAAGTTTACGTTTGAATCTGATGGTAAAGGTGTTTTTTATAGAAAATTCAAGATGGCGGCCTTTTCCCGAGGTCAAAGGTCGACGAAACTCCAGAGGTGATTGTAGACTTACGCTAGGGACATGCGAGTCAAATTTCGTGAAAATCGCTCGAAAAAAAGTTCATTTTTCCATATTGTGTAAAAACGCGAAAATCTCAAAATGGCCGATTTTGGCACAAAATGGCCGCCAAACCATAGGTCGTGTCGCCATGACGTAATGATTTCAAAAGTTTGATTGGATATATCCAACAAAGTTATCTGGGTTTCGTTAGCCGATTCTTAAAAAAAAAATCCGAATTTTTTTTTTTTGCCGAGTCAGCACTTTTTTTTGCGATCGTTTTTTGCTTACCACGGCCATATTCCTTTATCGATTTTGTCGTAAGTGACACCGTTTTGTTCAGTGTGGGCCAGGGAATCGTATATTTCATTTTCACAACATTCCGATAAAATATGTGCGAGCTAGCTAAAATGGCGACGGTTGCGAATTCGCCACGCGCACGCCGTTCAAAATCTACAACTTCTAATTCCAACATTTTGTCCACAGTAGCTTGCCATTGATGCCCGAGAAGTTTCAAGACGATCGAAAAAAATCCCTAGGACGAGTTTTCGTTTGTATCCATTACTAAAGGTGCTTTTTTCGGAAAATTCAAGATGGCCGCCCCTTCCCAAGGTCAAAGGTCAACGAAATTTCTCTGGTATTTGTAGAATCAAGCTGTTGGCATCTGTATCCGATTTCGTGAAAATCGCTCAAACAAAAGTGTCGTTTTCCCATATTGTCGAAAAACACGAAAATCGCCATTTCTCTGAGTTCGCCACAAAATGGCCGCCAAGCCGTAGGTCGTGTGGCCATCCCATAATGATTTCATAACTTCTTTGGGATATCTCCAACACGTGTGTTTGGTTTAGTAACTGTATTTCAAAATATTTTTTTTTGGCCCCATAAGCAGATTTTCGGCCCATTCATTTTTTTTACGGGAACGCTCGCCGTGATGTCATCGACTTCGGGGGGGTGACGTTCTCTTTGCCGAAAATTCATTTTTAATTTATCCTAGGTGTGTGCCAATTTTGGTGAGTTTTCGGGTATGTGGCGGGGGTCAAATTTTCGCTCAAAGTGGAAGAAAGAAAGAATAATAATTAAAGCCGCAAGCGGCGTTGTATGGCCCGCAGACGCAACCCGCCTTCCACGCCCAACTCTACGCACCACCGCCGCCCTCACCGCCTCACGCCCACCTTGATGAGGGATAGTAAAAGCTGCATAAGCTAAAATGCTAATATGCTAACATGCTAGCTATGCTAATTTGGCTAAAAGTGCTAGCATAGCGATCAGCATCATCAACTCTCTTCGGAAAAACACATTACCTAAAATGCTAATTATGCTAACTATGCTAGCTATGCTAATGTGGCTAAAAGTGCTAGCATAGCGATCAGCATCATCAACTCGAAGGAAAAACACATTACCTAAAATGCTAATTATGCTAACTATGCTAGCTATGCTAATGTGGCTAAAAGTGCTAGCATAGCGATCAGCATCATCAACTGACTCAGAAAAACACATTGTTTAAGATGCTAATTATGCTAACTATGCTAGCTATGCTAACAGGGCTAAAACTGCTAGCATAGCGATCAGCATCATTAACTTACTCAGAAAAACACATTGCTCCATTGGTGAAAGCTACATGTCATGAGTTGACAAAAAAACCCACTTTTTTTCAAAATGGCGGCTTTTCTGTTGATTTTATCTCCATAGCAACCATTTTATGTTTTGTTTGCCTCGGGAGGACGAACGGATTGACGTCAGTTTCGGACAAATCGGGAAAAGTAAACTTTTTGTTGTCCTTAGCAACAGTGGTTTTATGCTAACCACGCCCACATTCCTTATATGTCCTTGTCCAGTGTTTTTCAATGTATTCAGATCCAGGCATAAATGCAAGCATTCAATTTTCACTGTATTGTATTGAAAGGCATGGGAGTTATAACAGTGCGCCACTTTGCTAGCTCGCCACGCGCACGCCGTTCAAATTCTACAACTTCTAATTCCAACATTTTTTCCACAGTAGCTTGCCATTGATGCCCAAAAAGTTTCGAGATGATCGTTGAAAATTCCAACGACAAGTTTACGTTTGAATCTGGTGGTAAAGGTGTTTTTTATAGAAAATTCAAGATGGCGGCCTTTTCCCGAGGTCAAAGGTCGACGAAACTCCAGAGGTGATTGTAGACTTACGCTAGGGACATGCGAGTCAAATTTCGTGAAAATCGCTCGAAAAAAAGTTCATTTTTCCATATTGTGTAAAAACGCGAAAATCTCAAAATGGCCGATTTTGGCACAAAATGGCCGCCAAACCATAGGTCGTGTCGCCATCACGTAATGATTTCAAAAGTTTGATTGGATATATCCAACAAAGTTATCTGGGTTTCGTTAGCCGATTCTTAAAAAAAAATCCGAAATTTTTTTTTTTTGCCGAGTCAGCACTTTTTTTTGCGATCGTTTTTTGCTTACCACGGCCACATTCCTTTATCGATTTTGTCGTATGTGACATCGTTTTGTTCAGTGTGGGCCAGGGAATCGCATATTTCATTTTCACAGACATTCCGATAAAATATGTGCGAGCTAGCTAAAATGGCGGCGGTTGCGAATTCGCCACGCGCACGCCGTTCAAAATCTACAACTTCTAATTCCAACATTTTGTCCACAGTAGCTTGCCATTGATGCCCGAGAAGTTTCAAGACGATCGATAAAAAATCCCTAGGACGAGTTTTCGTTTGTATCCATTACTAAAGGTGCTTTTTTCGGAAAATTCAAGATGGCCGCCCCTTCCCAAGGTCAAAGGTCAACGAAACTTCTCTGGTATTTGTAGAATCAAGCTGTTGGCATCTGTAGTCCGATTTCGTGAAAATCGCTCAAACAAAAGTGTCGTTTTCCCATATTGTCAAAAAACACGAAAATCGCCATTTCTCAGAGTTCGCCACAAAATGGCCGCCAAGCCGTAGGTCGTGTGGCCATCCCATAATGATTTCATAACTTCTTTGGGATATCTCCAACAAGTGTGTTTTGGTTTCGTAACTGTATTTCAAAATATTTTTTTTTGGCCCCATAAGCGATTTTCGGCCCATTCATTTTTTTTACGGGAACGCTCGCCGTGATGTCATCGTTGTGGGGGGGGTGATGTTCTCTTTGCCAAAAATTCATTTTCAATTTATCCTAGTGTGTGCCAATTTGGTGAGTTTTCGGGTATGTGGCGGGGGTCAAATTGAGCTCAAGATCCGTTAGAAACAATAATAATAAAAAACATTCGAAAAACAATAAGAAGTTTTTTCCCCAGGGTGCTTCCTATGTATTTCAATGCAGCCAGTCTTTTACTATAGGCTGGGCATGTCTTTTTGGCTTTAAATCCGTCCTTTGAGGGCTTTTTGGGGCTTTTTCGTATTTTTGTCGTCATTTTTGCGACTACAATTTTGTCGTTGTGCGTTGGTGTTGTGCGTGTGTGTGTTTTTTTTTGTTGCGTTACACAATTGTCGTTGTTTGTGCTTTGGGCGACTTTTGACCCCATTTTTGGCGTTTTGACGCGTTTTTTTGACGTTTTGGGGCTTTTTGAGTGTTCGACCCTCGTAGCAGTTACAATATGGTCCTTGCAGTTGTGACTGCGGGCCATAATTAAAGCCGCAAGCGGCGTTGTATGGCCCGCAGACGCAACCCGCCTTCCACGCCCAACTCTACGCACCACCGCCGCCCTCACCCCCTCACGCCCTCACCGCCCACCTTTGATGAGGGATAGTAAAAGCTGCATAAGCTAAAATGCTAAATGCTAACATGCTAGCTTGCTAATTTGGCTAAAAGTGCTAGCATAGCGATCAGCATCATCAACTCGCTCGGAAAAAACATTACCTAAAATGCTAATTATGCTAACTGTGCTAGCTATGCTAATGTGGCTAAAAGTGCTAGCATAGCGATCAGCATCATCAACTCTCAGAAAAACACATTACCTAAAATGCTAATTATGCTAACTATGCTAGCTATGCTAATGTGGCTAAAATTGCTAGCATAGCGATCAGCATCATCAACTGACTCAGAAAAACACATTGTTTAAGATGCTAATTATGCTAACTATGCTAGCTATGCTAACAGGGCTAAAACTGCTAGCATAGCGATCAGCATCATTAACTTACTCAGAAAAACACATTGCTCCATTGGTGAAAGCTACATGTCATGAGTTGACAAAAAACCCACTTTTTTTCAAAATGGCGGCTTTTCTGTTGATTTTATCTCCATAGCAACCATTTTATGTTTTGTTTGCCTCGGGAGGACGAACGGATTGACGTCAGTTTCGGACAAATCGGGAAAAGTAAACTTTTTGTTGTCCTTAGCAACAGTGGTTTTATGCTAACCACGCCCACATTCCTTATATGTCCTTGTCCAGTGTTTTTCAATGTATTCAGATCCAGGCATAAATGCAAGCATTCAATTTTCACTGTATTGTATTGAAAGGCATGGGAGTTATAACAGTGCGCCACTTTGCTAGCTCGCCACGCGCACGCCGTTCAAAATCTACAACTTCTAATTCCAACATTTTTTCCACAGTAGCTTGCCATTGATGCCCAAAAAGTTTCGAGATGATCGTTGAAAATTCAACGACAAGTTTACGTTTGAATCTGGTGGTAAAGGTGTTTTTTATAGAAAATTCAAGATGGCGGCCTTTTCCCGAGGTCAAAGGTCGACGAAACTCCAGAGGTGATTGTAGACTTACGCTAGGGACATGCGAGTCAAATTTCGTGAAAATCGCTCGAAAAAAAGTTCATTTTTCCATATTGTGTAAAAACGCGAAAATCTCAAAATGGCCGATTTTGGCACAAAATGGCCGCCAAACCATAGGTCGTGTCGCCATCACGTAATGATTTCAAAAGTTTGATTGGATATATCCAACAAAGTTATCTGGGTTTCGTTAGCCGATTCTTAAAAAAAAAATCCGAAATTTTTTTTTTTTGCCGAGTCAGCACTTTTTTTTGCGATCGTTTTTTGCTTACCACGGCCACATTCCTTTATCGATTTTGTCGTATGTGACATCGTTTTGTTCAGTGTGGGCCAGGGAATCGCATATTTCATTTTCACAACATTCCGATAAAATATGTGCGAGCTAGCTAAAATGGCGGACGGTTGCGAATTCGCCACGCGCACGCCGTTCAAAATCTACAACTTCTAATTCCAACATTTTGTCCACAGTAGCTTGCCATTGATGCCCGAGAAGTTTCAAGACGATCGAAAAAAATCCCTAGGACGAGTTTTCGTTTGTATCCATTACTAAAGGTGCTTTTTTCGGAAAATTCAAGATGGCCGCCCCTTCCCAAGGTCAAAGGTCAACGAAACTTCTCTGGTATTTGTAGAATCAAGCTGTTGGCATCTGTATTCGATTTCATGAAAATCGCTCAAAAAAAAGTGTTGTATTCCCATATTATCAAAAAACACGAAAATCGCCATTTCTCTGAGTTCGCCACAAAATGGCCGCCAAGCCGTAGGTCGTGTGGCCATCCCATAATGATTTCATAACTTCTTTGGGATATCTCCAATAAGTGTGTTTAGGTTTCGTAGCTCTAATTTAAAATATTTTTTTTTGGCCCCATAAGCAAATTTCGGCCCATTCATTTTTTTTACGGGAACGCTCGCCGTGATGTCATCGACTTCGGGGGGGGTGACGTTCTCTTTGCCGAAAATTCATTTTCAATTTATTCTAGGTGTGTGCCAATTTTGGTGAGTTTTCGGGTATGTGGCGGGGGTCAAATTTGAGCTCAACGGATCCGTTAGAAAGAATAATAATAATAATAATAATAATGAAACGATCGAAAAACAATAAGAAGTTTTTTCCCCAGGGTGCTTCCTATGTATTTCAATGCAGCCTGTCTTTTACTATAGGCTGGGCATGTCTTTTTGGCTTTAAACCCGTCCTTTGAGGGCTTTTGGGGGCTTTTTCGTGTTTTTGTCGTCATTTTTGCGACTACAATTTTGTCGTTTGTGCGTTGGTGTTGTGCGTGTGTGTGTTTTTTTTTGTTGCGTTACACAATTGTCGACTTGTTTTGTGCTTTGGGCGACTTTTGACCCCATTTTTTGGCGTTTTGACGCGTTTTTTTGACGTTTTGGGGCTTTTGAGTGTTCGACCCTCGTAGCAGTTACAATATGGTCCTTGCAGTTGTGACTGCTGCGGGCCATAATTAAAGCCGCAAGCGGCGTTGTATGGCCCGCAGACGCAACCCGCCTTCCACGCCCAACTCTACGCACCACCGCCGCCCGCCCTCACCGCCCTCACCGCCCACCTTGATGAGGGATAGTAAAAGCTGCATAAGCTAATAATGCTAACTATGCTAATCATGCTAGCTATGCTAATTTGGCTAAAAGTGCTAGCATAGCGATCAGCATCATCAACTCGTTCGGAAAAACACATTACCTAAAATGCTAATTATGCTAACTATGCTAGCTATGCTAATGTGGCTAAAAGTGCTAGCATAGCGATCAGCATCATCAACTCGCTCGGAAAAACACATTCCCTAAAATGCTAATTATGCTAACTATGCTAGCTATGCTAATGTGGCTAAAAGTGCTAGCATAGCGATCAGCATCATCAACTGGCTCGGAAAAACACATTACCTAAAATGCTAATTATGCTAACTATGCTAGCTATGCTAATGTGGCTAAAAGTGCTAGCATAGCGATCAGCATCATCAACTGGCTCAGAAAAACACATTACCTAAAATGCTAATTATGCTAACTATGCTAGCTATGCTAATGTGGCTAAAATTGCTAGCATAGCGATCAGCATCATCAACTGACTCAGAAAAACACATTGTTTAAGATGCTAATTATGCTAACTATGCTAGCTATGCTAACAGGGCTAAAACTGCTAGCATAGCGATCAGCATCATTAACTTACTCAGAAAAACACATTGCTCCATTGGTGAAAGCTACATGTCATGAGTTGACAAAAAAACCCACTTTTTTTCAAAATGGCGGCTTTTCTGTTGATTTTATCTCCATAGCAACCATTTTATGTTTTGTTTGCCTCGGGAGGACGAACGGATTGACGTCAGTTTCGGACAAATCGGGAAAAGTAAACTTTTTGTTGTCCTTAGCAACAGTGGTTTTATGCTAACCACGCCCACATTCCTTATATGTCCTTGTCCAGTGTTTTTCAATGTATTCAGATCCAGGCATAAATGCAAGCATTCAATTTTCACTGTATTGTATTGAAAGGCATGGGAGTTATAACAGTGCGCCACTTTGCTAGCTCGCCACGCGCACGCCGTTCAAAATCTACAACTTCTAATTCCAACATTTTTTCCACAGTAGCTTGCCATTGATGCCCAAAAAGTTTCGAGATGATCGTTGAAAATTTCAACGACAAGTTTACGTTTGAATCTGGTGGTAAAGGTGTTTTTTATAGAAAATTCAAGATGGCGGCCTTTTCCCGAGGTCAAAGGTCGACGAAACTCCAGAGGTGATTGTAGACTTACGCTAGGGACATGCGAGTCAAATTTCGTGAAAATCGCTCGAAAAAAAGTTCATTTTTCCATATTGTGTAAAAACGCGAAAATCTCAAAATGGCCGATTTTGGCACAAAATGGCCGCCAAACCATAGGTCGTGTCGCCATCACGTAATGATTTCAAAAGTTTGATTGGATATATCCAACAAAGTTATCTGGGTTTCGTTAGCCGATTCTTAAAAAAAAATCCGAAATTTTTTTTTTTTTGCCGAGTCAGCACTTTTTTTTGCGATCGTTTTTTGCTTACCACGGCCACATTCCTTTATCGATTTTGTCGTATGTGACATCGTTTTGTTCAGTGTGGGCCAGGGAATCGCATATTTCATTTTCACAACATTCCGATAAAATATGTGCGAGCTAGCTAAAATGGCGGACGGTTGCGAATTCGCCACGCGCACGCCGTTCAAAATCTACAACTTCTAATTCCAACATTTTGTCCACAGTAGCTTGCCATTGATGCCCGAGAAGTTTCAAGACGATCGAAAAAAATCCCTAGGACGAGTTTTCGTTTGTATCCATTACTAAAGGTGCTTTTTTCGGAAAATTCAAGATGGCCGCCCCTTCCCAAGGTCAAAGGTCAACGAAACTTCTCTGGTATTTGTAGAATCAAGCTGTTGGCATCTGTATCCGATTTCATGAAAATCGCTCAAACAAAAGTGTCGTTTTCCCATATTGTCAAAAAACACGAAAATCGCCATTTCTCAGAGTTCGCCACAAAATGGCCGCCAAGCCGTAGGTCGTGTGGCCATCCCATAATGATTTCATAACTTCTTTGGGATATCTCCAACAAGTGTGTTTTGGTTTCGTAACTGTATTTCAAAATATTTTTTTTTGGCCCCATAAGCGATTTTCGGCCCATTCATTTTTTTTACGGGAACGCTCGCCGTGATGTCATCGACTTCGGGGGGGTGACGTTCTCTTTGCCGAAAATTCATTTTCAATTTATCCTAGGTGTGTGCCAATTTTGGTGAGTTTTCGGGTATGTGGCGGGGGTCAAATTTGAGCTCAACGGATCCGTTAGAAAGAAGAAGAATAATAATTAAAGCCGCAAGCGGCGTTGTATGGCCCGCAGACGCAACCCGCCTTCCACGCCCAACTCTACGCACCACCGCCGCCCTCACCGCCCTCACCGCCCTCACCGCCCTCACCCCCTTTGATGAGGGATAGAAAAAGCTGCATAAGCTAATAATGCTAACTATGCTAATCATGCTAGCTATGCTAATTTGGCTAAAAGTGCTAGCATAGCGATCAGCATCATCAACTCGTTCGGAAAAACACATTACCTAAAATGCTAATTATGCTAACTATGCTAGCTATGCTAATGTGGCTAAAAGTGCTAGCATAGCGATCAGCTTCATCAACTCGGCTCGGAAAAACACATTACCTAAATGCTAATTATGCTAACTATGCTAGCTATGCTAATGTGGCTAAAAGTGCTAGCATATGCGATCAGGCATCATCAACTGGCTCGAAAAACACATTACCTAAAATGCTAATTATGCTAACTATGCTAGCTATGCTAATGTGGCTAAAATTGCTAGCATAGCGATCAGCATCATCAACTGACTCAGAAAACACATTGTTTAAGATGCTAATTATGCTAACTATGCTAGCTATGCTAACATGGCTAAAACTGCTAGCATAGCGATCAGCATCATTAACTTACTCAGAAAAACACATTGCTCCATTGGTGAAAGCTACATGTCATGAGTTGACAAAAAACCACTTTTTTTCAAAATGGCGGCTTTTCTGTTGATTTTATCTCCATAAGAAACCATTTTATGTTTTGTTTGCCTCGGGAGGACGAACGGATTGACGTCAGTTTCGGACAAATCGGGAAAAGTAAACTTTTTGTTGTCCTTAGCAACAGTGGTTTTATGCTAACCACGCCCACATTCCTTATATGTCCTTGTCCAGTGTTTTTCAATGTATTCAGATCCAGGCATAAATGCAAGCATTCAATTTTCACTGTATTGTATTGAAAGGCATGGGAGTTATAACAGTGCGCCACTTTGCTAGCTCGCCACGCGCACGCCGTTCAAAATCTACAACTTCTAATTCCAACATTTTTTCCACAGTAGCTTGCCATTGATGCCCAAAAAGTTTCGAGATGATCGTTGAAAATTCCAACGACAAGTTTACGTTTGAATCTGGTGGTAAAGGTGTTTTTTATAGAAAATTCAAGATGGCGGCCTTTTCCCGAGGTCAAAGGTCGACGAAACTCCAGAGGTGATTGTAGACTTACGCTAGGGACATGCGAGTCAAATTTCGTGAAAATCGCTCGAAAAAAAGTTCATTTTTCCATATTGTGTAAAAACGCGAAAATCTCAAAATGGCCGATTTTGGCACAAAATGGCCGCCAAACCATAGGTCGTGTCGCCATCACGTAATGATTTCAAAAGTTTGATTGGATATATCCAACAAAGTTATCTGGGTTTCGTTAGCCGATTCTTAAAAAAAAAATCCGAAATTTTTTTTTTTTGCCGAGTCAGCACTTTTTTTTGCGATCGTTTTTTGCTTACCACGGCCACATTCCTTTATCGATTTTGTCGTATGTGACATCGTTTTGTTCAGTGTGGGCCAGGGAATCGCATATTTCATTTTCAAGACATTCCGATAAAATATGTGCGAGCTAGCTAAAATGGCGGCGGTTGCGAATTCGCCACGCGCACGCCGTTCAAAATCTACAACTTCTAATTCCAACATTTTGTCCACAGTAGCTTGCCATTGATGCCCGAGAAGTTTCAAGAAGATCGATAAAAATCCCTAGGACGAGTTTTCGTTTGTATACATTACTAAAGGTGCTTTTTTTGGAAAATTCAAGATGGCCGCCCCTTCCCAAGGTCAAAGGTCAACGAAACTTCTCTGGTAGTTGTAGAATCAAGCTGTTGGCATGTGTATCCGATTTCGTGAAAATCGCTCAAACAAAAGTGTCGTTTTCCCATATTGTCAAAAAACACGAAAATCGCCATTTCTCAGAGTTCGCCACAAAATGGCCGCCAAGCCGTAGGTCGTGTGGCCATCCCATAATGATTTCATAACTTCTTTGGGATATCTCCAACACGTGTGTTTAGGTTTCGTAGCTGTATTTCAAAATATTTTTTTTTGGCCCCATAAGCGAATTTTCGGCCCATTCATTTTTTTACGGGAACGCTCGCCGTGATGTCATCGACTTCGGGGGGGTGACGTTCTCTTTGCCGAAAATTCATTTTCAATTTATCCTAGGTGTGTGCCAATTTTGGTGAGTTTTCGGGTATGTGGCGGGGGTCAAATTTGAGCTCAACGGATCCGTTAGAAAGAATAATAATAATAATAATAATGAAACGATCGAAAAACAATAAGAAGTTTTTTCCCCAGGGTGCTTCCTATGTATTTCAATGCAGCCTGTCTTTTACTATAGGCTGGGCATGTCTTTTTGGCTTTAAACCCGTCCTTTGAGGGCTTTTTGGGGCTTTTTCGTGTTTTTGTCGTCATTTTTGCGACTACAATTTTGTCGTTTGTGCGTTGGTGTTGTGCGTGTGTGTGTTTTTTTTTGTTGCGTTACACAATTGTCGACTTGTTTTGTGCTTTGGGCGACTTTTGACCCCATTTTTTGGCGTTTTGACGCGTTTTTTTGACGTTTTGGGGCTTTTTGAGTGTTCGACCCTCGTAGCAGTTACAATATGGTCCTTGCAGTTGTGACTGCTGCGGGCCATAATAATAAACATTCGAAAAACAATAAGAAGTTTTTTCCCCAGGGTGCTTCCTATGTATTTCAATGCAGCCTGTCTTTTACTATAGGCTGGGCATGTCTTTTTGGCTTTAAACCCGTCCTTTGAGGGCTTTTTGGGGCTTTTTCGTGTTTTTGTCGTTGTTTTTGCGACTACAATTTTGTCGTTTGTGCGTTGGTGTTGTGCGTGTGTGTGTTTTTTTTTGTTGCGTTACACAATTGTCGACTTGTTTTGTGCTTTGGGCGACTTTTGACCCCATTTTTTGGCGTTTTGACGCGTTTTTTGACGTTTTGGGCTTTTTGAGTGTTCGACCCTCGTAGCAGTTACAATATGGTCCTTGCAGTTGTGACTGCTGCGGGCCATAATTAAAGCCGCAAGCGGCGTTGTATGGCCCGCAGACGCAACCCGCCTTCCACGCCCAACTCTACGCACCACCACCGCCGCCCTCACCGCCCTCACCACCGCCCTCACCTGCACCGCCCACCTTTGATGAGGGATAGAAAAAGCTGCATAAGCTAATAAATGCTAATTATGCTAACATGCTAGCTATGCTAATTGGCTAAAAGTGCTAGCATAGCGATCAGCATCATCAACTCGCTCGGAAAAACACATTACCTAAAATGCTAATTATGCTAACTATGCTAGCTATGCTAATGTGGCTAAAAGTGCTAGCATTGCGATCAGCATCATCAACTGGCTCGGAAAAACACATTACCTAAAATGCTAATTATGCTAACTATGCTAGCTATGCTAATGTGGCTAAAATTGCTAGCATAGCGATCAGGATCATCAACTGTTTCAGAAAAACACATTACCTAAAATGCTAATTATGCTAACTATGCTAGCTATGCTAATGTGGCTAAAATTGCTAGCATAGCGATCAGCATCATCAACTGACTCAGAAAAACACATTGTTTAAGATGCTAATTATGCTAACTATGCTAGCTATGCTAACAGGGCTAAAACTGCTAGCATAGCGATCAGCATCATTAACTTACTCAGAAAAACACATTGCTCCATTGGTGAAAGCTACTATGTCATGAGTTGACAAAAAACCACTTTTTTTCAAAATGGCCGGCTTTTCTGTTGATTTTATCTCCATAGCAACCATTTTATGTTTGTTTGCCTCGGGAAGGACGAACGGATTGACGTCAGTTTCGGACAAATCGGGAAAAGTAAACTTTTTGTTGTCCTTAGCAACAGTGGTTTTATGCTAACCACGCCCACATTCCTTATATGTCCTTGTCCAGTGTTTTTCAATGTATTCAGATCCAGGCATAAATGCAAGCATTCAATTTTCACTGTATTGTATTGAAAGGCATGGGAGTTATAACAGTGCGCCACTTTGCTAGCTCGCCACGCGCACGCCGTTCAAAATCTACAACTTCTAATTCCAACATTTTTTCCACAGTAGCTTGCCATTGATGCCCAAAAAGTTTCGAGATGATCGTTGAAAATTTCAACGACAAGTTTACGTTTGAATCTGGTGGTAAAGGTGTTTTTTATAGAAAATTCAAGATGGCGGCCTTTTCCCGAGGTCAAAGGTCGACGAAACTCCAGAGGTGATTGTAGACTTACGCTAGGGACATGCGAGTCAAATTTCGTGAAAATCGCTCGAAAAAAAGTTCATTTTTCCATATTGTGTAAAAACGCGAAAATCTCAAAATGGCCGATTTTGGCACAAAATGGCCGCCAAACCATAGGTCGTGTCGCCATCACGTAATGATTTCAAAAGTTTGATTGGATATATCCAACAAAGTTATCTGGGTTTCGTTAGCCGATTCTTAAAAAAAAATCCGAAATTTTTTTTTTTTGCCGAGTCAGCACTTTTTTTTGCGATCGTTTTTTGCTTACCACGGCCACATTCCTTTATCGATTTTGTCGTATGTGACATCGTTTTGTTCAGTGTGGGCCAGGGAATCGCATATTTCATTTTCAAGACATTCCGATAAAATATGTGCGAGCTAGCTAAAATGGCGGACGGTTGCGAATTCGCCACGCGCACGCCGTTCAAAATCTACAACTTCTAATTCCAACATTTTGTCCACAGTAGCTTGCCATTGATGCCCGAGAAGTTTCAAGACGATCGAAAAAAATCCCTAGGACGAGTTTTCGTTTGTATCCATTACTAAAGGTGCTTTTTTCGGAAAATTCAAGATGGCCGCCCCTTCCCAAGGTCAAAGGTCAACGAAACTTCTCTGGTATTTGTAGAATCAAGCTGTTGGCATCTGTATCCGATTTCATGAAAATCGCTCAAACAAAAGTGTCGTTTTCCCATATTGTCAAAAAACACGAAAATCGCCATTTCTCAGAGTTCGCCACAAAATGGCCGCCAAGCCGTAGGTCGTGTGGCCATCCCATAATGATTTCATAACTTCTTTGGGATATCTCCAACAAGTGTGTTTGGTTTCGTAACTGTATTTCAAAATATTTTTTTTTGGCCCCATAAGCGATTTTCGGCCCATTCATTTTTTTTACGGGAACGCTCGCCGTGATGTCATCGACTTCGGGGGGGTGACGTTCTCTTTGCCGAAAATTCATTTTCAATTTATCCTAGGTGTGTGCCAATTTTGGTGAGTTTTCGGGTATGTGGCGGGGGTCAAATTTGAGCTCAACGGATCCGTTAGAAAGAAGAATAATAATAATTAAAGCCGCAAGCGGCGTTGTATGGCCCGCAGACGCAACCCGCCTTCCACGCCCAACTCTACGCACCACCGCCGCCCTCACCGCCCTCACCGCCCTCACCGCCCACCTTTGATGAGGGATAGTAAAAGCTGCATAAGCTAAAAATGCTAATTATGCTAACTATGCTAGCTATGCTAATTTGGCTAAAAGTGCTAGCATAGCGATCAGCATCATCAACTCGCTTCGGAAAAACACATTACCTAAAATGCTAATTATGCTAACTATGCTAGCTATGCTAATGTGGCTAAAAGTGCTAGCATAGCGATCAGCATCATCAACTCGCTCGGAAAAACACATTACCTAAAATGCTAATTATGCTAACTATGCTAGCTATGCTAATGTGGCTAAAAGTGCTAGCATTGCGATCAGCATCATCAACTCGCTCGGAAAAACACATTACCTAAAATGCTAATTATGCTAACTATGCTAGCTATGCTAATGTGGCTAAAAGTGCTAGCATAGCGATCAGCATCATCAACTGGCTCGGAAAAACACATTACCTAAAATGCTAATTATGCTAACTATGCTAGCTATGCTAATGTGGCTAAAATTGCTAGCATAGCGATCAGCATCATCAACTGACTCAGAAAAACACATTGTTTAAGATGCTAATTATGCTAACTATGCTAGCTATGCTAACAGGGCTAAAACTGCTAGCATAGCGATCAGCATCATTAACTTACTCAGAAAAACACATTGCTCCATTGGTGAAAGCTACATGTCATGAGTTGACAAAAAACCCACTTTTTTTCAAAATGGCGGCTTTTCTGTTGATTTTATCTCCATAGCAACCATTTTATGTTTTGTTTGCCTCGGGAGGACGAACGGATTGACGTCAGTTTCGGACAAATCGGGAAAAGTAAACTTTTTGTTGTCCTTAGCAACAGTGGTTTTATGCTAACCACGCCCACATTCCTTATATGTCCTTGTCCAGTGTTTTTCAATGTATTCAGATCCAGGCATAAATGCAAGCATTCAATTTTCACTGTATTGTATTGAAAGGCATGGGAGTTATAACAGTGCGCCACTTTGCTAGCTCGCCACGCGCACGCCGTTCAAATTCTACAACTTCTAATTCCAACATTTTTTCCACAGTAGCTTGCCATTGATGCCCAAAAAGTTTCGAGATGATCGTTGAAAATTCCAACGACAAGTTTACGTTTGAATCTGGTGGTAAAGGTGTTTTTTATAGAAAATTCAAGATGGCGGCCTTTTCCCGAGGTCAAAGGTCGACGAAACTCCAGAGGTGATTGTAGACTTACGCTAGGGACATGCGAGTCAAATTTCGTGAAAATCGCTCGAAAAAAAGTTCATTTTTCCATATTGTGTAAAAACGCGAAAATCTCAAAATGGCCGATTTTGGCACAAAATGGCCGCCAAACCATAGGTCGTGTCGCCATCACGTAATGATTTCAAAAGTTTGATTGGATATATCCAACAAAGTTATCTGGGTTTCGTTAGCCGATTCTTAAAAAAAAAATCCGAAATTTTTTTTTTTTGCCGAGTCAGCACTTTTTTTTGCGATCGTTTTTTGCTTACCACGGCCACATTCCTTTATCGATTTTGTCGTATGTGACATCGTTTTGTTCAGTGTGGGCCAGGGAATCGCATATTTCATTTTCACAGACATTCCGATAAAATATGTGCGAGCTAGCTAAAATGGCGGACGGTTGCGAATTCGCCACGCGCACGCCGTTCAAAATCTACAACTTCTAATTCCAACATTTTGTCCACAGTAGCTTGCCATTGATGCCCGAGAAGTTTCAAGAAGATCGATAAAAAATCCCTAGGACGAGTTTTCGTTTGTATCCATTACTAAAGGTGCTTTTTTCGGAAAATTCAAGATGGCCGCCCCTTCCCAAGGTCAAAGGTCAACGAAACTTCTCTGGTATTTGTAGAATCAAGCTGTTGGCATCTGTATCCGATTTCGTGAAAATCGCTCAAACAAAAGTGTCGTTTTCCCATATTGTCAAAAAACACGAAAATCGCCATTTCTCAGAGTTCGCCACAAAATGGCCGCCAAGCCGTAGGTCGTGTGGCCATCCCATAATGATTTCATAACTTCTTTGGGATATCTCCAACAAGTGTGTTTTGGTTTCGTAGCTGTATTTCAAAATATTTTTTTTTGGCCCCATAAGCAGATTTCGGCCCATTCATTTTTTTTACGGGAACGCTCGCCGTGATGTCATCGACTTCGGGGGGGGTGACGTTCTCTTTGCCGAAAATTCATTTTCAATTTATCCTAGGTGTGTGCCAATTTTGGTGAGTTTTCGGGTATGTGGCGGGGGTCAAATTTGAGCTCAACGGATCCGTTAGAAAGAAGAAACGTAATAATAATTAAAGCCGCAAGCGGCGTTGTATGGCCCGCAGACGCAACCCGCCTTCCACGCCCAACTCTACGCACCACCGCCGCCCTCACCGCCCTCACCGCCCTCACCGCCCACCTTTGATGAGGGATAGAAAAAGCTGCATAAGCTAATAATGCTAACTATGCTAATCATGCTAGCTATGCTAATTTGGCTAAAAGTGCTAGCATAGCGATCAGCATCATCAACTCGTCGGAAAAACACATTACCTAAAATGCTAATTATGCTAACTATGCTAGCTATGCTAATGTGGCTAAAAGTGCTAGCATAGCGATCAGCATCATCAACTCTCAGAAAAACACATTACCTAAAATGCTAATTATGCTAACTATGCTAGCTATGCTAATGTGGCTAAAAGTGCTAGCATAGCGATCAGCATCATCAACTCTCAGAAAAACACATTACCTAAAATGCTAATTATGCTAACTATGCTAGCTATGCTAATGTGGCTAAAATGCTAGCATAGCGATCAGCATCATCAACTGGCTCGGAAAAACACATTACCTAAAATGCTAATTATGCTAACTATGCTAGCTATGCTAATGTGGCTAAAATTGCTAGCATAGCGATCAGCATCATCAACTGACTCAGAAAAACACATTGTTTAAGATGCTAATTATGCTAACTATGCTAGCTATGCTAACAGGGCTAAAACTGCTAGCATAGCGATCAGCATCATTAACTTACTCAGAAAAACACATTGCTCCATTGGTGAAAGCTACATGTCATGAGTTGACAAAAAACCCACTTTTTTTCAAAATGGCGCTTTTCTGTTGATTTTATCTCCATAGCAACCATTTTATGTTTTGTTTGCCTCGGGAGGACGAACGGATTGACGTCAGTTTCGGACAAATCGGGAAAAGTAAACTTTTTGTTGTCCTTAGCAACAGTGGTTTTATGCTAACCACGCCCACATTCCTTATATGTCCTTGTCCAGTGTTTTTCAATGTATTCAGATCCAGGCATAAATGCAAGCATTCAATTTTCACTGTATTGTATTGAAAGGCATGGGAGTTATAACAGTGCGCCACTTTGCTAGCTCGCCACGCGCACGCCGTTCAAAATCTACAACTTCTAATTCCAACATTTTTTCCACAGTAGCTTGCCATTGATGCCCAAAAAGTTTCGAGATGATCGTTGAAAATTTCAACGACAAGTTTACGTTTGAATCTGGTGGTAAAGGTGTTTTTTATAGAAAATTCAAGATGGCGGCCTTTTCCCGAGGTCAAAGGTCGACGAAACTCCAGAGGTGATTGTAGACTTACGCTAGGGACATGCGAGTCAAATTTCGTGAAAATCGCTCGAAAAAAAGTTCATTTTTCCATATTGTGTAAAAACGCGAAAATCTCAAAATGGCCGATTTTGGCACAAAATGGCCGCCAAACCATAGGTCGTGTCGCCATCACGTAATGATTTCAAAAGTTTGATTGGATATATCCAACAAAGTTATCTGGGTTTCGTTAGCCGATTCTTAAAAAAAAATCCGAAATTTTTTTTTTTTTGCCGAGTCAGCACTTTTTTTTGCGATCGTTTTTTGCTTACCACGGCCACATTCCTTTATCGATTTTGTCGTATGTGACATCGTTTTGTTCAGTGTGGGCCAGGGAATCGCATATTTCATTTTCACAACATTCCGATAAAATATGTGCGAGCTAGCTAAAATGGCGACGGTTGCGAATTCGCCACGCGCACGCCGTTCAAAATCTACAACTTCTAATTCCAACATTTTGTCCACAGTAGCTTGCCATTGATGCCCGAGAAGTTTCAAGACGATCGAAAAAAATCCCTAGGACGAGTTTTCGTTTGTATCCATTACTAAAGGTGCTTTTTTCGGAAAATTCAAGATGGCCGCCCCTTCCCAAGGTCAAAGGTCAACGAAACTTCTCTGGTATTTGTAGAATCAAGCTGTTGGCATCTGTATCCGATTTCAGTGAAAATCGCTCAAACAAAAGTGTCGTTTTCCCATATTGTCAAAAAACACGAAAATCGCCATTTCTCAGAGTTCGCCACAAAATGGCCGCCAAGCCGTAGGTCGTGTGGCCATCCCATAATGATTTCATAACTTCTTTGGGATATCTCCAACAAGTGTGTTTTGGTTTCGTAACTGTATTTCAAAATATTTTTTTTTGGCCCCATAAGCAGATTTTCGGCCCATTCATTTTTTTTACGGGAACGCTCGCCGTGATGTCATCGACTTCGGGGGGGTGACGTTCTCTTTGCCGAAAATTCATTTTCAATTTATCCTAGGTGTGTGCCAATTTTGGTGAGTTTTCGGGTATGTGGCGGGGGTCAAATTTGAGCTCAACGGATCCGTTAGAAAGAAGAAGAATAATAATAATGAAACGATCGAAAACAATAAGAAGTTTTTTCCCCAGGGTGCTTCCTATGTATTTCAATGCAGCCTGTCTTTTACTATAGGCTGGGCATGTCTTTTTGGCTTTAAACCCGTCCTTTGAGGGCTTTTTGGGCTTTTTCGTGTTTTTGTCGTTATTTTTGCGACTACAATTTTGTCGTTTGTGCGTTGGTGTTGTGCGTGTGTGTGTTTTTTTTTGTTGCGTTACACAATTGTCGACTTGTTTTGTGCTTTGGGCGACTTTTGACCCCATTTTTTGGCGTTTTGACGCGTTTTTTTGACGTTTTGGGGCTTTTTGAGTGTTCGACCCTCGTAGCAGTTACAATATGGTCCTTGCAGTTGTGACTGCTGCGGGCCATAATAATGAAACATTCGAAAAACAATAAGAAGTTTTTTCCCCAGGGTGCTTCCTATGTATTTCAATGCAGCCTGTCTTTTACTATAGGCTGGGCATGTCTTTTTGGCTTTAAACCCGTCCTTTGAGGGCTTTTTGGGGCTTTTTCGTGTTTTTGTCGTCATTTTTGCGACTACAATTTTGTCGTTTGTGCGTTGGTGTTGTGCGTGTGTGTGTTTTTTTTTGTTGCGTTACACAATTGTCGACTTGTTTTGTGCTTTGGGCGACTTTTGACCCCATTTTTTGGCGTTTTGACGCGTTTTTTTGACGTTTTGGGGCTTTTTGAGTGTTCGACCCTCGTAGCAGTTACAATATGGTCCTTGCAGTTGTGACTGCTGCGGGCCATAATAATAAACGATCGAAAAACAATAAGAAGTTTTTTCCCCAGGGTGCTTCCTATGTATTTCAATGCAGCCTGTCTTTTACTATAGGCTGGGCATGTCTTTTTGGCTTTAAACCCGTCCTTTGAGGGCTTTTTGGGGCTTTTTCGTGTTTTTGTCGTCATTTTTGCGACTACAATTTTGTCGTTTGTGCGTTGGTGTTGTGCGTGTGTGTGTTTTTTTTTGTTGCGTTACACAATTGTTGACTTGTTTTGTGCTTTGGGCGACTTTTGACCCCATTTTTTGGCGTTTTGACGCGTTTTTTTGACGTTTTGGGGCTTTTTGAGTGTTCGACCCTCGTAGCAGTTACAATATGGTCCTTGCAGTTGTGACTGCTGCGGGCCATAATAATAATGAAACGATTCGAAAAACAATAAGAAGTTTTTTCCCCAGGGTGCTTCCTATGTATTTCAATGCAGCCAGTCTTTTACTATAGGCTGGGCATGTCTTTTTGGCTTTAAACCCGTCCTTTGAGGGCTTTTTGGGGCTTTTTCGTGTTTTTGTCATCATTTTTGCGACTACAATTTTGTCGTTTGTGCGTTGGTGTTGTGCGTGTGTGTGTTTTTTTTGTTGCGTTACACAATTGTTGACTTGTTTTGTGCTTTGGGCGACTTTTGACCCCATTTTTTGGCGTTTTGACGCGTTTTTTTGACGTTTTGGGGCTTTTTGAGTGTTCGACCCTCGTAGCAGTTACAATATGGTCCTTGCAGTTGTGACTGCTGCGGGCCATAATAATAATGAAACATTCGAAAAACAATAAGAAGTTTTTTCCCCAGGGTGCTTCCTATGTATTTCAATGCAGCCTGTCTTTTACTATAGGCTGGGCATGTCTTTTTGGCTTTAAACCCGTCCTTTGAGGGCTTTTTGGGGCTTTTTCGTGTTTTTGTCGTCATTTTTGCGACTACAATTTTGTCGTTTGTGCGTTGGTGTTGTGCGTGTGTGTGTTTTTTTTTGTTGCGTTACACAATTGTCGACTTGTTTTGTGCTTTGGGCGACTTTTGACCCCATTTTTTGGCGTTTTGACGCGTTTTTTTGACGTTTTGGGGCTTTTTGAGTGTTCGACCCTCGTAGCAGTTACAATATGGTCCTTGCAGTTGTGACTGCTGCGGGCCATAATAATAATAATGAAACATTCGAAAAACAATAAGAAGTTTTTTCCCCAGGGTGCTTCCTATGTATTTCAATGCAGCCTGTCTTTTACTATAGGCTGGGCATGTCTTTTTGGCTTTAAACCCGTCCTTTGAGGGCTTTTTGGGGCTTTTTCGTGTTTTTGTCGTCATTTTTGCGACTACAATTTTGTCGTTTGTGCGTTGGTGTTGTGCGTGTGTGTGTTTTTTTTTGTTGCGTTACACAATTGTCGACTTGTTTTGTGCTTTGGGCGACTTTTGACCCCATTTTTTGGCGTTTTGACGCGTTTTTTTGACGTTTTGGGCTTTTTGAGTGTTCGACCCTCGTAGCAGTTACAATATGGTCCTTGCAGTTGTGACTGCTGCGGGCCATAATAATAAAAAAACATTCGAAAAACAATAAGAAGTTTTTTCCCCAGGGTGCTTCCTATGTATTTCAATGCAGCCAGTCTTTTACTATAGGCTGGGCATGTCTTTTTGGCTTTAAACCCGTCCTTTGAGGGCTTTTTGGGGCTTTTTCGTGTTTTTGTCGTCATTTTTGCGACTACAATTTTGTCGTTTGTGCGTTGGTGTTGTGCGTGTGTGTGTTTTTTTTTGTTGCGTTACACAATTGTCGACTTGTTTTGTGCTTTGGGCGACTTTTGACCCCATTTTTTGGCGTTTTGACGCGTTTTTTTGACGTTTTGGGGCTTTTTGAGTGTTCGACCCTCGTAGCAGTTACAATATGGTCCTTGCAGTTGTGACTGCTGCGGGCCATAATAATGAAACGAAGCAGAAACAATAAGAAGTTTTTTCCCCAGGGTGCTTCCTATGTATTTCAATGCAGCCAGTCTTTTACTATAGGCTGGGCATGTCTTTTTGGCTTTAAACCCGTCCTTTGAGGGCTTTTTGGGGCTTTTTCGTGTTTTTGTCGTCATTTTTGCGACTACAATTTTGTCGTTTGTGCGTTGGTGTTGTGCGTGTGTGTGTTTTTTTTTGTTGCGTTACACAATTGTCGACTTGTTTTGTGCTTTGGGCGACTTTTGACCCCATTTTTTGGCGTTTTGACGCGTTTTTTTGACGTTTTGGGGCTTTTTGAGTGTTCGACCCTCGTAGCAGTTACAATATGGTCCTTGCAGTTGTGACTGCTGCGGGCCATAATAATAATAATATGAAACGAATCAGAAAACAATATAGAAGTTTTTCCGTCAGGTGGCTCCTATGTATTTCAATGCAGCCAGTCTTTTACTATAGGCTGGGCATGTCTTTTTGGCTTTAAACCCGTCCTTTGAGGGCTTTTTGGGGCTTTTTCGTGTTTTTGTCGTCATTTTTGCGACTACAATTTTGTCGTTTGTGCGTTGGTGTTGTGCGTGTGTGTGTTTTTTTTTGTTGCGTTACACAATTGTCGACTTGTTTTGTGCTTTGGGCGACTTTTGACCCCATTTTTTGGCGTTTTGACGCGTTTTTTTGACGTTTTGGGGCTTTTTGAGTGTTCGACCCTCGTAGCAGTTACAATATGGTCCTTGCAGTTGTGACTGCTGCGGGCCATAATAATAAAAAAACATTCGAAAAACAATAAGAAGTTTTTTCCCCAGGGTGCTTCCTATGTATTTCAATGCAGCCAGTCTTTTACTATAGGCTGGGCATGTCTTTTTGGCTTTAAACCCGTCCTTTGAGGGCTTTTTGGGCTTTTTCGTGTTTTTGTCATCATTTTTGCGACTACAATTTTGTCGTTTGTGCGTTGGTGTTGTGCGTGTGTGTGTTTTTTTTTGTTGCGTTACACAATTGTCGACTTGTTTTGTGCTTTGGGCGACTTTTGACCCCATTTTTTGGCGTTTTGACGCGTTTTTTTGACGTTTTGGGGCTTTTTGAGTGTTCGACCCTCGTAGCAGTTACAATATGGTCCTTGCAGTTGTGACTGCTGCGGGCCATAATAATAATAAACGAAGCAAAAACAATAAGAAGTTTTTTCCCCAGGGTGCTTCCTATGTATTTCAATGCGGCCTGTCTTTTACTATAGGCTGGGCATGTCTTTTTGGCTTTAAACCCGTCCTTTGAGGGCTTTTTGGGGCTTTTTCGTGTTTTTGTCGTCATTTTTGCGACTACAATTTTGTCGTTTGTGCGTTGGTGTTGTGCGTGTGTGTGTTTTTTTTTTGTTGCGTTACACAATTGTCGACTTGTTTTGTGCTTTGGGCGACTTTTGACCCCATTTTTTGGCGTTTTGACGCGTTTTTTTGACGTTTTGGGCCTTTTTGAGTGTTCGACCCTCGTAGCAGTTACAATATGGTCCTTGCAGTTGTGACTGCTGCGGGCCATAATTATTTTTAAAAAATACCAAAAGCCTAAACAACCCATGTATAGAATGCAAGCTTTGATAAAGAAGACACCAAGGCTAGAAACAGACAGTTCTTTGTGGCTGCCAGCAATAACTGACTTATTATTAAAATAGACTGAAGCATCAGCAAGTGTCACCTGCTTTGATGAAAGTTTTGCACCACTTTATGCTATCCCAGCATGCAAAGCACGTACATCCTGACTCTGAGACTCAGATATCAGACACCTCCCCTCTTCGTCATCCTCCTCCTCCTCTTCATTCTCATGCTCAGCCTCACTTCCTGGAACCTGCATGCAGAGACACAGCATGGGATGATGGGATGAATGAAGTCATTAAAGGGAGAACAGTTAGCAACTTTTGTTCAGCATCATCCAAACTTACATGACATTCATTCTAATGCAGAATAATGGTCCCATTTCTACTAAGGCTGGGTTGATAAAATCAATCTGAATCCATCCAAGATTAACAGATCAATAATCGATCCGTAAAAGTAGAGATCCATCCTTTATGTCTTTCCTTTTACGGTGACCTAACAGCAGTAAAGCTAAAGCCTTCTAGCTTGATAACATAATAGAACTTCCCATTGGACGGCTAATGCTAACGCTCGGTCTTCCTAAACATACATTTGCTGACTAAATGAACAGCTTTATATACTCACAGAGATACATTTTCCAAACTTTTAATGAAACCGGTTTTTATTTTAGTTAACCTTTTGTGGTCTAAAGCACAGTTTTTGTCTCCAATCTTCTGGAATAAACCATAACGCTAAAGCGCAAGCTCCATCTACCTAGTGGCCAAACAGAAACAGGAGAGACATCCAGAAGAGGCAGAACATTTATTTTTGTAATCTGTTAATGATCTGGACATTTTTGTTGGAGCTTCTCCATTTGAGAAACTATGGAACACCGTATGGAGTTAATAATCTCATTGTTTTATTATTGTTTACATTCATAAAGGATGTGAACTGTATTAGGTCAATAGAAAAACATATGTAGATTATTAATGTATTTCTATACAAATATGACTAAATGTGTCAAAATTGAATCCAATCAATCCAGGCTCTGGTGAATCACATTTAAATGGATTCTGGAAATGATTGATTCTATTAATTATAGCCCTAATTCCTACAGCATGTCAGCTGGTTCCTGCTGTCATATGGAATTCATTTGGATGTAAAAATCACATTCAAATAAGCTCTGAGGGGAAAAAAGTCAGATGAATTTCTAAACCTTACTTTGGATTTGACTTCTTTGTCACCTGCATCCTCCTCTGCCTCTGGACTGCTGTCTGAATCCTTTTCCATAAAAGAGTGGGGGGGGACCGGCTGAAAAACATAACGCTCATCAGAACATCTGTGCATGTTTGCAAAGGTCAGATAAGGTGACCGTGTCAATGGTGAAGTACTGATGGAGGAATAAATTATGATATTATTTAGCTTAAAAACATGAGATAGATGCAAACTGGAGTTTGATCAATGTTAACTACAATCAAACCAGCTTTTCTTAGAGAAATTCATGTGAAATAATTGTATGCATTGATTTTAGTTTAACAGACAGAAACTCAGTTTTGTTTAAATGCTGTATTTGTTTACAAACTATCTAAATCTGAAATCAATGGACACATTTTGAAAACTAACAAACAATAAAACAGAAATAAGAATCTGGAAAAGATTGTGTGTTTTTAAAATGACAGAATGATATTCTGGTCAAATCTGAGATTTTCTGTCAGGGTTTCTTAGGTCACAGAAACTGTTAGCTGGTATTTTTCTTTCATGAATTCATGTTTTTTTAAAGCATTTATTTAAAAAAAAGAGCCATTTATTGGCCAAATGGTAAAAACATAAGCATGCTGTAGGTTTTAAAGTGCCTCACAATGGTTCTAATGTGGAAAATAGACACTGTCTGGTTATGACGAATGTCTGACAGCCAAGAAAAAAACATTTCTGTTATCAAAACTATGATTGTGTTCATTTACATGCATAATTTAACTAGAACTGTTAAATTCTGTCATTTACAGTCAAAGCCTCCCTAAATCTTAAAGCAAGAATTAGTGCAAAAGAAACACCTTGGGTGCAGTAAGATCAACTTTTGGGTTATTCTCAATCTCCCACAATCCTTCATTGAAGCCTTTTCTTTTGTTGGGCTTTGCATACTTCTCTTTGTTGAACAAATATGGAAAGATGTTTTTTGGACCAAGAAACGCTCTGTAAAAAAGAAAATATCAGGTATGAAAACACTTTCAGTAGTTTCAGCCTCATCACATAGATGTGTGTGTTTGTGTGTGTAAAAATGTTCATTTTAGCTAGAAGACGGTCATTTCTTAGCAGATAAAGGTTAAGTAAAGGGACAAAACAGCAAGTTCAATTTGAAAGACTAATTTTCATGTCCTGTTTGCTTCCACATTAAGTATTTATTACTTTACTAATAATAAACAATGAGATGCATTGGATACACAAGAAGAGTTTCCTGAGAGTTTAGTTTTTTTATTTTAGTTTATGGAAAATCCAGGTAAACAGTGCATGACAGAACAACAAACAAAGAACAGGACACATCTCAAAGATCACTTTCTAATCAATGCAGCTTAGCATCGTGTTGTCACTAATACTACATTGTTATGACTAATGACCACTTTAATCAAAAATCACAGTTATGTCTTGGTTAGCCTGGTAATTATGTCCAGATCTCCCCACAGAGACTGAAGATGTTCTGATTGTAAGATAATATTTCTAAAGTGTCACCTAATGCAGTGTTTTTCAACCTCTGTGTGCGGTGTGTCGTGAGATATTGTCAAGTGTGCCGTGGGAAATTATCAATTTTGTGTCTGTGCATTCTAGCGCCTAGCACGGGGGTCGGCAACCCGCGGCTCAGGAGCCGCATGCGGCTCTTTAGCGCTGCCCTAGTGGCTCCCTGGAGCATTTTCAAAAATGTTTAAAATGTAAAAAGATGGGGGAGAGAAATATATTTTTTGTTTTAATATGGTTTATGTAGGAGGAAAAACAAGGCACAAACATTCTTAACGTTTTCCAATGTTGTAAGAATGTATAGAATAAATATTGTGACGCCCAGCAGGTACGTCACTAGCAGCGGGAGAAACGGGAGCCAAGCTGTCAATAAGTTAAGCTGTCAATCAACTGGCAGCGCTGGAGAACTGTCTGTGTCCCAAACATCACTCAACTGCGAACAGTCTCAGAGAGGAACAGGCAGCAAGAGAAACTGAGAGCACAGTCTCCTTTCCTGCATAACAAGCCTATTTATTCTGAACACACACCACATTGAACATTGCACAGTGGTCATCAACCTCTCCCCCTTCCACACTCATGGTGCAACATAAAGAAACAACATAACAGGAAGAATAAACTAAGGTGCAACAACAAAACTGCCATATGAAAAGAAACGTGGGCAAACAGAAACGCTCATGCGGAGCCCTAGTTAGATCAGAAGACCGCATCCCACAATCCACTGCTGCTAACAGACCTAAAATGCACATAACCACCACTACAATATTAAATTTCAACATTTCTGTCAACAAAGATCACAGCCTGCGACACACGTTTCTACCAGCAGGGCTTTTTATTTTATTTTATTTTATTTTTTTTACTTTTAGCGGACCGCTAGGCAGGTGGCTGATGTAAATGGAACCACCGTCAGTTCCATGCATTGCTTGATGAAGTTGAAAGAGAATATTCTGATCTCCTGCTACAAAACACAGTCCGATGGCTGTCCAGGAGTGACGTTTAGCGTCACTTTGTCATCTGTTTCGAACACGTGAAAATATTCCTGAAAAGCAAAGACCTGAACTACCTGCAACTGGAAGATGCTGAGTGGCTGGAAAAGCTGCACTTTTTGGTGGATGTGACTGTGACAAACCACCTGAACGAGCTGAATGAAAGTCTGCAGGCGCCGCAAATGCTTGAAGCTGTTCTGTCATTCGAGCGCAGCTGACTGTCTTTGCCAGAGATGTACAGCCAAAGAAGAGGATGCTGCTACGTTTTACTCTTGCACTGACTTGCTTGGCATTTGCACAGAAATCAAACTTAACTGTATTCATCTGATTTTATACACTTTAACTTTTCAAAAGGCTGCTGTTTTCTTTTTTATAAACGCAGGCTGCGTTTAATTCCCAGAGGGACTCATCAGGCACATTCCATTTTGCTGTTTTTTGTTTGAATCCTCACAATAAAAATGACATCAAAAATCGGATTTCTTTATTACATTTCTTTAATTTTATCAAAGCAATGAAACATAATTCATTGATATTGTAATGAAGTCAAACTTACACAACAGAGCAGTCACGTGACGCGTCGTTCTCCACAGAATGCACTGCAGGGGAAATAAACATTTAATCATTAATGCTCATTATGTATTTGTAGCAACTTAGTCATTTTGATAGTAGGCTAATTTAGCTAATGTAGATACGTATTGCATGTGTTGCCTTCATTATAAGACTTAAATAGGGCTTTTAATATTTTGCGGCTCCAGACATATTTGTTTTTTGTTTTTTTCGTCCAAGTTGGCTCTTTCAACATTTTGGGTTGCCGACCCCTAGCCTGGCAGAATAATCATTAGTCTTCAGTACTCTTCCATACCAGTAGCTAGCAGCAGCAGATAACTACTTGCTTTGTGCTTGGAGTCAAGCGAACTAGTGACACATGCATGCAGCAGCAGGTGGCGTTGACGGTGACATTGTGAATGACAGGACAACGGTGAAAGTGATGGATACGTTTTTGAAGAGGAAAAATTCTGGCTCTGAACTGGACCCTGGACAAAATCCAGACCCAAATGAAGGCCCTAGTATGAGTGAAGGTCAAAAGAAAGCAAAGACGGTGACGTCCAGGAAAGTTTTTGGCGGGAGGCAATACAAGGAAAGCTATCTTTCATTTGGATCTACTTTTACCGGTGATGCATTGGCACCGACTCCGTTGTGCTTGGCATGTGGTGAAAAGCTCTCTATGGTCCCAAGTAAACTTAAACGCCATCTCCAAACGAAACACCCTTCACTTCAAAACAAAAATGTCATGGTCAGGCTACTGAGGAGACCCAGATGCTGGAACCCGGAAGAAACTCAGGAGACGATGTAGAAACAGGATGTTTAATAAGAGAAGACAGGGAACGTCGTGGATGCGGGAGACTGCTGGGAGCGAGGGAGAGCACCGAGGACGATGCGAGACAGCCTGTGACGAGGTGGAGCGCCGAGGGCGGCGTAGACAGTCTTTGACGAGGTGGAGAGCCGAGGACGGCGTAGGCAGCCTGTGGCGAGGTGGAGAGCCGAGGACGGCGTAGACAGCCTGTGACGAGGGTGAGCGCCGAGGACGGCGAGCACCGCTTGGAGCGATGAGGCAGGAACGTGGTGAGGAACCAACGTGACCAATGGAGCGAAGACCGGAGTGAGTGTAACGGACTGGCGTAGTATGCTGGGATGAGTCTCCTTAAGAAGGTCTGCCAGGTGATGAGATGATGCAGGTCAGCTGGTTCCAATGAAGGAGCAGGGAGAGGAGGGGTAGCAGCCGGAGGCACCGTGACAGTACCCCCCCCTCTACGACCGCCTCCAGGCGGTCCCGGACGAAGATCCGGGTGGGCCCGATAGAAGTCGTCTATGAGGGCACGGTCCAGAATGAGGGAGCGGGAGACCCATGAGCGCTCCTCAGGACCGTAACCCTCCCAGTCCACGAGGAACTGAAATCCCCGGCCCCGGCGGCGAACATCCAACACCCTGCTGGCCGTGTAGGCAGGAGCGCCGTCGATGACCCGGGCGGGCGGTGGGGAAGCGGATGGCGGGCACAACGCTTTTCTTTTCAATGCATTATGGATTATTTCATTTTATAATAATTGAAAAAAAAAAAAAAGGTTTCTACTTCACGGATTTTGCCTATCATGGGTTCTTTTTGGAACGTAACCCCCGCGAAAAACAAGGGTTTACTGTATCTCCGTGAAGATGCATCAGACTTTTCCAAGACCTGTACTGTAAGTGTACATGCCTCCCTGTCAATGCTTTTCCCTTATCCTTCAACTGAAACTCAAAATCATTTAAACAACACAAGGAGAACGAGGACTGGATTATACAATTCTGCAAACTGACAGGTAGAAAGTACATGGCTAAAATGGAATCGACAGTATGACGGATTAATAGATAGTTTTTCTATTGTAAAAATAGAAATGGTATTTTAAGTATGATTATGCCGTTTTTCAAAAAGCATGTCCTTTTTTAAAGACATTTTTTTCAGCATTCCCGTTATTTTGGCACAATAAACCGCACCTGCTAAACTTAAAAAGACAAAGGTAATTGTAAATATAGAGGCCACGCTTCTCTATAAGCCAAAAATGTATATGTTCTAACATAGGTTAATTAGACTACGAACAGTGTAATTTTAATTGCGCTGCTATAACAGTGTTCAGCGTACTAAAATGTCAAAATAAACTTAAACGTGTTTTGATATTCTATGATTGAGATTTTATTGAGTTTGTTTATTCGTACTTTGTAAGCAAAATTACAATTGTTCTGCTGCAATTTAAAAAATAAAACTGAAGATGATAGGCAATCATCAGGGAGAAGATGTGGGAACTTTTCCTTTATCTAAAAATTGCACAAATTCTGCAGAGCACCACGAAAGTCCTGACTGCTCTCCGCTGTTACGGGAGGCATAGGCCACTTCGGTGGCGAGTGGATTTTTGCTGTATTCGGCAGAATTTCTGCAATTTTTAGACAATGCTGCTCCTCTTTTTTTTAAAAAATCCTCCAAAATAAAATAATGATTGGTTTCCTCATTATTGCATTTCTGATAGCTTACAGCTCACCTCCGCCTGCCACAGTGGGTCCTCTCCTCCGCACTGCAGCCATCTGATATAAATTCATCTGCTGCCTAATTTCTAGAATAAAATATCGCTTTTGTTCAGAAACTACAATTAATTGCCATATTCTATCTTTTATTCAATGAAATCTCAATCAGAATATATACCGTATTTTCCGGACTATAAGTCGCACCGGAGTATAAGTCGCACCAGCCCACAAATGCATTATAAAGTAGAAAAAAACACAGATAAGTCGCACTGGACTATAAGTCGCACTTTGACGGGAAATTTATTTTAAAAATCTGAGACCAAGATCATACATATCACCTTGAAAGGCAACTTAAAATAACAGGGGGTTAGAGAACAGGCTAAATAGCTACATGACGCACAACGAACTGAGTACGTGCCTGCTTTATTAACATAAAACCACTGCGTGAGTGGGACTTGGACTTTAAAGGGCTACTGGTAAGCTCAATGCTGGACTCCTTTTTTTAATATGTCACGTTGTTGTATTGGGTTAAAAGAAAAAAAAAGAATTACCAGTAAATGTTCTAAAATGTTATACAAATGTTTGTATTGAAATGATACATATTTGTTAACCTGAAAAAAGATAATTATTAGTAAAATACTACTTAAATTAAAATAAATTGTATTTAAGTGTGGGAGCATGCAGGTCACAAACACACTTGACAGTATGAAAGTACCACTAAGTACCACTCCGAGCCTGGAGCGCCCTCTTGCAGTTGTCAGTGAAAATAACGAACATGTGAAATTATTTAACAATGTAATTTATTTCAAATATAAGTCGCTCTGGAGTATAAGTCGCACCCCTTGCCAAACTATGAAAAAAAGTGCGACTTATAGTCCGGAAAATACGGTAGTAAAACAAGTTAAAGTTCAGCTAAAAGTCTAAAGCTAACATCAAATAAATTAACAAAATAAATGATGATCAATATTGGAGCTATGCCGCTGTGTATTTTTGAGGCAGATGCAGCTCAGACTAGGATAACACAGACGTAGATGAGGGGTACGGAGGAGCGGAGCAGATGCCCATGTTGCTGCATCACAAGCCTCAGCTTTTTCAAATAGCACATTTTGATCTGCTCCTGATCCATTCTTATTTGAATCAAGAATTGTTGTTTTAATCTTACATTATTTTATAAATGTCTTCCATTTTCAGAAAAACAAGCCAAGTGCAATGTTGGCATGAAAAGATTAAAATTTGTAGCTCAGTACTAATCCAAGTGTGAGAAATATCTTTGAGGATCTGAACTCATCTGTGTTTTTTGTTCTCTAGTCTCCAGATGGTCCAGACCTCACAGACACCACTGTGGCTCTCCTGTCAGTTGTCTTGGGTGACGCTACTGATGCTGCCATCTTTAACCCCTTAGAGGATCTTCATCGTCGTGGAGAATGACATACTTGTCAGTGGTCCCACAGATCTGGCACTCATTTATTCTGCTTTTCGGGTACATCTATGCACTGGACCTGCAGTACCCGAAAAAGCTGGAACTCACCTTCACATTCATGCAGAAAGTTGTCATGTGCCTAGAGGACAACAAACCCCTTAAAGGGTGTTTGTTGTCACTGAAGAATTTTTTGTTCAGCGAGTGAATCTCAGAGAATGGACTATTTTGTTGGTTTTATGCAGTTATTGGTTTTTTGGTTTTCTTTTTCTGCCATACTCTACAATAACCAAAACATTTTGCTTCAGGTGTCCTGTTATTCATGGCTGAAAAAAGTGGTTATTTTAAAAACTGTTCTAGTGTTGGCCTTAAGAAAAAAATAAAATGTTATGTATACCGGTACTTAAAGTTAGTATGTTGTTGTAGCACTGTCATTTTGCACAATTTTATTGCACTTAAACCTGTTGGAATTTGGGCATTTTTGAAAAGAGCACTTTGTTTAATAAAAAAATTGTATTACGCAATCACTATTGTGTGGCTTTCATGTTTGTATTTTTTGTTTGTTTTTTTAGTTGTTAGCTCCAAAAATTGTGTAGTTGGGCAACATCAATATCTGTTTTAGAATAAGCTTTAAGTTCCAAACATTTTTATGGTGAACAATATGAAATATTTTGAGCAGTACACACATTTAATGAGTTGGATAATTTTTTAAAACATTTGAGTTCATCTTACATATTTTATGAGTTGAGTAATCTCATAAAAAATATGTAGTTACAGCTTTTTTCTTAGTTGAAAAATATTTAAAAGTATTTGTTGGAAAATATTAAAAACTTTGAGTAAATCAACTCTTAATTTTTAAGTTGAGTTATATTAATATTTATGAAATGAAATACTACAAATTTAAGCCAACTGAAATTGTGAATTTTAATATAAGTTAACTTAAAAATTTTAATAATATAACTTAAAAACTGTTGTGTAATCTGTTACAAAATAACTTTTAAGTTCTGTGAACTTATTAGGGTTTACAGTGTATGAGACATTTCTAAAACCAATGGATTCATTAAAAGTGAGGTTTTACGCTTTTGTTTCTACAAAATGGATAAGCGACAAGACTTTTGTCAGGGACTGTAAAAGAGAGCTATTCCAAGTATTCGCAAAGTTAAATTTAGAGATCACACAACATTAACTTTTCAATAAATCAGGTATATTGAAACTTAAAAATGGAATCGAATTGCAGAAATAGAAATTTAACAGAAGACTTACACAAACTTTTTAGTTTTACTACAGATGAAAATCATAGAAGATTTGATTTATAACAACAGTTTGCTCAAACAACACTAAAGCAAAAGTGTTTGTCTACAGCAGCGGTAAAAATGTGGAATTCCCAGGAGATTCAGTTAAAACATTGTCAAAACATTTTTCAATTTAAACGGATGTATAAAGCTAATCAAATCAGATTGTACAAACTTGATAGTTGAATGGAATATTTGGAATGTATGTAGTACAGTGTTTTTCAACCAGTGTGCCGCGGCACACTAGTGTGCCGTGGGAGATGGTCAAGTGTGCTGTGGGAAAATACCCTCATTAACTGATTTAACAACATTTTCCATCTCCAGGATATCAGCTCTTTGTTCATCCAAACAGGCCCTGATAAAACACTAAGTAGTTAGGAATATGAAAGATCGTAAAATAACTTTTTTCTTTTTGTTTATTTGATTTTATTAAAAACATTTGATAAGGATGACGATACCGCGATTTAGCTGCAGCTTCAGTGGTTTTCGGTAAAAGTTCCGCCCCTTTAACTGTCT
>CM043720.1:27809965-27824965 GCA_023969325.1 Oryzias curvinotus
TAATGGACGAGAAGAATAATAATAATAATAATAATGAAACGATCGAAAAACAATAAGAAGTTTTTTCCCCAGGGTGCTTCCTATGTATTTCAATGCAGCCAGTCTTTTACTATAGGCTGGGCATGTCTTTTTGGCTTTAAACCCGTCCTTTGAGGGCTTTTTGGAGCTTTTTCGTGATTTTGTCATCATTTTTGCGACTACAATTTTGTCGTTTGTGCGTTGGTGTTGTGCGTGTGTGTGTTTTTTTTTGTTGCGTTACACAATTGTCGACTTGTTTTGTGCTTTGGGCGACTTTTGACCCCATTTTTTGGCGTTTTGACGCGTTTTTTTGACGTTTTGGGCTTTTTGAGTGTTCGACCCTCGTAGCAGTTACAATATGGTCCTTGCAGTTGTGACTGCTGCGGGCCATAATAAACGAAGCAAAAACAATAAGAAGTTTTTTCCCCAGGGTGCTTCCTATGTATTTCAATGCAGCCTGTCTTTTACATAAGGCTGGGCATGTCTTTTGGCTTTAAACCCGTCCTTTGAGGGCTTTTTGGGGCTTTTTCGTGTTTTCGTCGTTATTTTTGCGACTACAATTTTGTCGTTTGTGCGTTGGTGTTGTGCGTGTGTGTGTTTTTTTTTGTTGCGTTACACAATTGTCGACTTGTTTTGTGCTTTGGGCGACTTTTGACCCCATTTTTTGGCGTTTTGACGCGTTTTTTTGACGTTTTGGGGCTTTTCGAGTGTTCGACCCTCGTAGCAGTTACAATATGGTCCTTGCAGTTGTGACTGCTGCGGGCCATAATAATAAACATTCGAAAAACAATAAGAAGTTTTTTCCCCAGGGTCTTTCCTATGTATTTCAATGCAGCCTGTCTTTTACTATAGGCTGGGCATGTCTTTTGGCTTTAAACCCGTCCTTTGAGGGCTTTTTAGGGCTTTTTCGTGTTTTTGTCGTCATTTTTGCGACTACAATTTTGTCGTTTGTGCGTTGGTGTTGTGCGTGTGTGTGTTTTTTTTTTTGTTGCGTTACACAATTGTCGACTTGTTTTGTGCTTTGGGCGACTTTTGACCCCATTTTTTGGCGTTTTGACGCGTTTTTTTGACGTTTTGGGGCTTTTTGAGTGTTCGACCCTCGTAGCAGTTACAATATGGTCCTTGCAGTTGTGACTGCTGCGGGCCATAATAATGAAACAAAGCAGAAACAATAAGAAGTTTTTTCCCCAGGGTGCTTCCTATGTATTTCAATGCAGCCAGTCTTTTACTATAGGCTGGGCATGTCTTTTGGGCTTTAAACCCATCCTTTGAGGGCTTTTTAGGGCTTTTTCGTGTTTTTGTCGTCATTTTTGCGACTACAATTTTGTCGTTTGTGCGTTGGTGTTGTGCGTGTGTGTGTTTTTTTTGTTGCGTTACACAATTGTCGACTTGTTTTGTGCTTTGGGCGACTTTTGACCCCATTTTTTGGCGTTTTGACGCGTTTTTTTGACGTTTAGGACCTTTTTGAGTGTTCGACCCTCGTAGCAGTTACAATATGGTCCTTGCAGTTGTGACTGCTGCGGGCCATAATAATAATAATAATGAAACAAAGCAGAAACAATAAGAAGTTTTTTCCCCAAGGTGTTTCCTATGTATTTCAATGCAGCCTGTCTTTTACTATAGGCTGGGCATGTCTTTTTGGCTTTAAACCCGTCCTTTGAGGCCTTTTTGGGGCTTTTTCGTGTTTTTGTCGTTATTTTTGCGACTACAATTTTGTCGTTTGTGCGTTGGTGTTGTGCGTGTGTGTGTTTTTTTTTGTTGCGTTACACAATTGTTGTGTTGTTTTGTGCTTTGGGCGACTTTTGACCCCATTTTTTGGCGTTTTGACGCATTTTTTTTTACGTTTTGGGGCTTTTTGAGTGTTCGACCCTCGTAGCAGTTACAATATGGTCCTTGCAGTTGTGACTGCTGCGGGCCATAATAATAATAATAATGGATTGGATTTTTCTGTGCTTTTCCAGACGCTCAAAGCTCTTACATTGTGTCCATTATTCATTCATACTTGGTGATGGTAGCTACTGATGTAGCCACAGCTGCCCTGGGGCAGACTGACAGAGGCGTGGCTGCCATTTCGCGCCTACGGCCCCTCTGACCATCACCGGGATCATCCATGCACATTCACACACCAGTGGAGCCACACTGGAGGCAAGGAGGGTCAAAAACGACATTTTGGCTGGTGGGAACGGGGATCGAGCCACCAACCCTTCGATCATTGGACGACCCGCTCTACCACCTGAGCCACTGTCGCCCTGACTGAATCCTAAATGAATCTATTTTAATCATATGACTAGTTGTGTCCTTGTTTTTTAAATTATATTTGAATTTGATCAAATATATACATACTTTTGTTTATTCCAAATGGGCCACAGATATCAAATAAGTGTTTTGTACAAATGTGTTGTTTATCTGTCGGCAGTGATGAAGCTCATGTCTGTCCATGCTGGTCAATGGCCCAGAGCCAAACTACACAACTTTTAATTCCTAGCAAAACTGCTCTGGAAATTCCTCCACCTCATAAAAGGAGAGGCTGGCCCCCACAGTCACAAGCATCTCACCGGACACCCAGATGAGAGCAGTGGAAGCTGCATCTGTCACTCTCATGATATAAAATCCCCCTCTGCACCAAGTTTATGTCACTAACACCTTAGTCACAACGGCCCTCACGATGGAAGCAGGCTGTCTGTGAGGAAAAGCCTGTTGGGGGCATGCAGGGGGCTCACCCCTTGGATGTGGTCAGTGTGGAGTCAGAACTCCACCTCAGCACTGCGTGAAGGCCACCCTATGGCAGAATCATAGGTGCGTGTAACTGACATTATGCTTCCAAACACTTCACAACACACTTAGCACACACAACAACGGTACGGTTCAGTGTCACAATGTTTTTATCATTCCTAACATATGCTCTTCATATTTTAACATGTTTTAAAACTTTTCTACTTTTTTAATGGACAGGTTTCTTTACCTGACATTTTGAATCATGCAGTCTTGCAGAATTCAACGAGTATGTTGGTGGCCTCTGACGGTTGCGTGGTTGGAAAAATAACAACTGATCCCAACTAATGAAGCATTGGCAGCCCTATATTGCTAAAACAATATTAGTAGAAGAGCTCATCATTCTTTCTTCCCCTCGCAACCAAACAGAATTTCCCCGGGGACTCTCGCACTCCAGAGGAAATGAGAAGTTTGAGATGCATGCCAATAAAAAGCAGAGCTGTCAGCTTGTGCTTACACACTGGCAGGTCTCTGCTGCTTCCCAGAGCCGTTTACCAGGCCAGAAACTCCAGTTTAAGTCCTTCTCTTCTGCAGAGTTTATTAGAGGATAAACAGTTTTTCCTTTTTTCATTCCTGGAGAAGTCTATGAAGTCATTCATTTTTGGTCAGGCCGTTTCAGGAGCTCTTTAGATTCAGCTTTAACTCCTTTTCAAACATCTTGACATGTGCAAACACATCCACAGGAGGAGTTTCCAGTGCAGATTAGAAAAAAACGGGTAGATTTATGCTTTTAATTCTTTTCCAAACATGTCTTTTTATAAGAAAGACGAGCAGTGTTGGGGTGAAGAAAAACACACATTAGTACTTTTTCTTTTTCAATATTCAAGTGACTAAATTCCTTCCTTTTACTCTGGAGACCTTCAAACACATTCAGCAAGTATTAACCCTTGTGCTATCCTAGACACGTTAACATTGGGAGTGGGGTCATCTAGACCCACTAGACAGTGGGGTCATCTAGACCCACTAGACAGAGCTCTGAACCTTTGTTCTTCAATGATTTGTGATCTTCACTGGTGTCCATGGATTACATGAAATCCTCTCCACCTTTATCCACCTTTGTCATGGTAGGAGAACACCTCAATGGAAGGGGGGGGGGGGTCATCTAAGATAGCACAAGGGTTAACCAACAAAATGACAATTATTCACAGCCAGTGAGTCACTTTTGACACTTCCTTTCCCCCAAATCAGTGTTTCTTTCTACAGTATTTCACAAATAACTTTTAATCTTTTTACAAACAGTATTACTTTATAAAATATACTGAGGACTAAACCTCAAAGCCAAACATCTTTAAATGAACATTAATTCTGCCGTAAGTTCCTAAAAGGTTGTCCTGAAGTGGCAGGTTTCTGATCTGGAACCTGCAGTTCTTTTTAAACAGAGCTTTCATGATTTGTCTTTAGTGCAAAATGCTCCAGAAACTGGATGGTTCATGCTTGAAGAATTTTCAAAAAGAAGGAGTACGAAAAGGTTTTTGATTCTTCAAAACACGACAAAGACATGCATGGGACCAGCTGCAGATCAATGATTATTTTACCTTCATCATAACATTTAATGTTTTATGTTGTCTAGAAAAACTGAGAATGTTTGTTATATTTGAATTATTACAGCAAACTGACTTCCACAGCTGTGATTAGTGACCTGGAATGAGGCCTTTTGACTGTGAGCTGAATGGAATCACAAAACTCCAAGAAAATATTTAAAGTGTCACTAAATGTCGCTTGAAACTCCAATGGGCGACCAGCACACTTTTGAACAATACTAAAAGAAGTGTAACAAGACTTTCAAGCACTCAGGCTTACGTTTGCTTTTTTCTTTTGGTCGCTCTCATTGATTGATTGTGTATGAGAACTGGAGTGTGACGTCACCCATGCACCCAAAGGGGCTCACAAAATGAAGTCAGTTCAGTCGCCAATTTTTTACAACACAGACGTCGCCATGTTGGAGCCAGATAAAGTCAGCAGTGATTGGTCTAAGTCGACGTTTCTATGATAATCCCTCTCACCTGTCAGGAGGGAGCTTGTTGGAAGGCCACACCCCTACCAATTGAAAGCGGGCTGTCAGTTGAATGTTTCAAATGTGCCACGCGAGACCACATCATTTTATTGAGGCCTCTGATTGTTCATCTTATAACTTAAATAACTGCAAAACAGGAAAAAATCATGAAAAAATTGAGGATTATCAAGAACACGTTATAAAAAGGAATCAGAGCAAGAATGGTTATTCTGACCAGAATCACTGACTATTAGCTGCTTAGTTCTCTATAGAGGTCTTTGGGATTTTGCCTTCTTGAAGCCAGCAGGTACTTCCTGTTTGGACGAGGGGGGAGGAGTCACTCAGTCCAGTTCTTCTATACAGTCAATGGTTCCACCCTCACCAGAACTGCTTCCTCAGATGGTTACCTTTGTTTGGTCAAGTGTGAAAGCTCACCTGAACTCTGGACCAAACGACTGAAAGCCTAAAAAATGACGGTTTAGTAACAGCTGGAAGAATCCAAACACGCACTTCAACTGGAACTAAAAAAAGACCTTGTGGATGAAGAAGAAGGTGGAAGTCGGTTCTGGTGATCCGTCATGGAGTAAGAAGGAGTTGGTCAGAGGAAGAGCAGCTTTTGTGTCTCGCAAAGATTATGAAAACAAATCAAACCTGGTCCTTGGGGCACACTGTCCTTCATGTTTTCCACGTGGCCCGGCTTCTAAACACGTCATTCATCTCATAATCAAACTCTAGCAGCCTGATAATGACACGCACCTAGGACAGGTGTGTTTGAGCCGGCTAAGATTGAAAAAGAAAAGCAGGACAGTGTTCCCTGAGGACGAGGGTTGGGACACACTGCTCTAGAAACCTGTTCTAATGAAACTGTTAGTCCTCAGTCCATCTGTATCTGTCAATCTCATCGGTCAACTATGAAGGTAAAAATGTGTCTAAAAGAATGCACTTGTAGATTTGATGTGAGAACTTGCACACCAAAAATCTGCATCTGTGTAGAAATCTTCTGCTGTGAACTGACAAATTCCCGTTAGCATGTGTTCATTTAGAGTTACAACTTCAAATCTGTGATTCCAACTGCTCACATGTGCTTCTGCGTGTCTGCAATCTGCTGGCACTAGTCACCACTGCACTCTGAATTCTGACACATTCCTTGCGAGAAACTTGGGTCAAAACTGATCTGTGTCCGAAAATGGAACTACATGGGGGAGGGAGGGTTAGAGGAGGCGGAGTCAGCCAATCAGATCGCAGGACTCTGAGAACTTGGTAAACTTAGAAAGATCTTCACAGATTCAGACTTCCTGCTTCAATAACTCTTCTGATAAACGATTTTGTTTTAACACACAGAGCGAACCACAAATGCATTTCTGAAGAAAAAAGTCAGTTTTTTCCTGCATTTTAATGAGAAATGATCTCTTCATGCTGTAAATGCAGACATGCAGCGAGACGGCTGCTGACGGTCCGTCTCTGCATCTTTGCTGTAGCAGGACAATAGGACCAGGGCTATTGAGCACCTTTATTATAAATCATGATCTACATGTGCATTATGTTTGGAGCATTTCAACAACGGCCCTCTAGAGTTTCCTGAAATTTCCGATACTTTCGGACTCAACTTAAATCAAGAGGTTGAAGAGTCAGCAGGTTGAGTGTTTGATTTGTTTCTGCACAGAGGAAGCAAAGCTTTGCATTTTACGTGAAAAAAGAAGCTCCTGTGAAGATCTTGAAGATTTGGGGAAATTCTCCCAATCAGACACGTTCAAGTTCTCTGTTTGATGTTTTTCTCTGATAAGTTTCTGGATCCAGACTCTAGTTTGGTCTCCAAACTGGATTGGTCTGTTTCTATTGTGAAATCTGTGTCAGAAATGTCCAATAGGACATGAGCCGGAGTCTCTACAACTCATGCAAACACATTACAAATGTTCATATTTGAAATATCTTCAGTTTCCCTTCTCGTCTCAGCCCAAAGACAAACTCAAATGAGGAAAATGAGGATATTCAAGGAGAGTATAGAAAAGGCTGACTGGCAAAGGGAGGTCACCACAGAGCTTTACATGAGAGACGTCCCCTTGTTACCATGGGAGCCTGTAAGCCTCATCACCTGCTTGTAGAGAAGCCTCGATCTTCTACCTGCGGCTGCTCTGACCCAGATCCTCCTTTAGAGGAACTGCGTGTGTTCTCGTTTGAAACTCGATAAGAAGCGCCGGTGGTCACGCTGCTGCTCTCGTCAGCCTCGGTGAGACCAAAGGCCATGCAGTCCCGCTCAGCTCACCCACTTCAACACACGCTGCACTGTATTGACTCAGTGCTGCCAGAAACCTTTAATCTGCAAACAGAAACTGCACACACGCTGAAATGTACACAGAGCAATCAGGTGACCTGGAAACAGCAAGTCCTGATCCAAGCAAGCAGAGGAAGAGGAATCGTGAGGCTCAGATCAGGTTTCCTGCACAGGACCAGAGTTTGTTATAGAACAGGAACTACATTTTGATGGTTTATGGGTATAAACGCAAGTATTATCAACATTTCCTCTCAACCCAGTAGGAAACAGTGAGACATCAGGTTAGAGCGTTTAAACCTCTGGTCCCAAGAGCACACAGGGACGTCTATGGTCCATCCAGTAAAGCTGCACACTTGGAGCTCTGCTGACCACTGAAGGCTGCCTTTGACTTCACTCTGACTACATTCCTGTGAATGGTAAACATCCACGCTCACTCCCAGGCCTCAATGCTCATGTTTTTGTGAGCGCGGCTCAGGAGAACATAAATCTGGTGAGTCATGTGTTGGTGATTCTACAGTTTGGCCTCTGAGTGTGCAAATTAGTGTGTGCAAACCGGAGTGTGTGTCATTATCTTACCTGAAGAGGCCAGTGGGGAACAGCTGCAAGCAGGCAGCAACATCTGTCAGTCGCGTCAAACACACGTCCTGTCTCTGCTCTGTCTGGCTGTGGAGGTGTGGGTTTTAGGGCCTGACTGCACAGGAGGTGCATGGCTGTTTGCATGCTCACAAGTGGGACCCTGAGGAAGAGGCCACAGTCTGGCCGTGAGGTTCAGGCCGTTTCAGCTCCGGATGCTTTCATCAGCCGGGAGTTTGGTTTCTGCTTAGAATGAGGCGTTCATAAACACATCACATAAAACATTCCCACCAAAGGAGCATTGAAAGGCCCTCTATAGTTTCTGAAGGTTCAGTGGCTTACGCAAACACCTGTGTAATTTTAAACTTTTAGCATAAAGGATAAAAAAGGCACACAAAGTTGCTGCACTCCGGCTAAACATGTGGTCTGCTGCTTCTATAAGTTGCCACAATTAATGGAAACATGAATTCTGAATTTAAGACTAGAAAAGGCTGAAAGTAAAATTCCTGCATCAGTTTTAGCGATGGAGAAACCAAAGCTTTCTGAACCACTCAACCAAAATGAATCAAATTGTTTTGATATGGTTCAGGGTTGTGAAGCGTTTGACAAACTGAAACTAGCGTCCTCTATTGGCCAGACTACAAATCTGCATCAGCGTGGAACAAAAAAGCGCCTCATGAAAGAGTCGTTATGTGTGTTAAGTCATGTGTAGCAATAAAACGTTTAGGATTTCCAAAATCTGTTTCTGTAATAATAATCACAATGTAGGTGTCACATACTGACATTTCATGAGTAAAACATTGTAAAGCAAATACTGAATGAAACTTTCTTATTACAGCTCCTTCAGGGTGCCAAAGGTTTTTTTTTTTTTTACAACAAAACGAGAAATAAAAAGGAAAATTGAGCAAATTAAGAACAAAAATGAAAAACGACGACATAAGGCAATAGAAAACATAAAAAGCAGATAAAAATAGAATACAATAGGTAAAAGAAAACAAGATATCACCAAGTACTGAAAATTAAAGCCATTTTAAAAAGATACGTAAGTCTTTAGCTGACATTTACAGCTTCGTTCACACCAGCCTCTGCATCACAAGTTCAAGCGACCACTTTCAATGAAAAGTCCAAGTAAAGATGCGCTTTGAGCTTCTGCCTTCAAAACTGTTTGAAAATGATTATGGAGGAGAAATGAATAATTGAGGTTTGGTATGTCTATGACACCACGTCTTTCATGTATCAGAGTAGAGCTGTGAAAGAAAAAGATTCCTCAGCGTGTTCTTGAACATGCATCACATGGCTTACGTGCCCGTAGCATGACCCAGTTTAGGTGTGACATCATGCAGAATTCTTCCCCAAATTATGTCAGTTTGTTACATAAAAAAGTCAGCTTATCCCAACCTGGAATCTCCATAATTTAGAAAACTGTCTGCAGGAATCAAAACTTACAAAATAAACACATAAAGATGGATTCTGCTGTTGAAGGACTTGGAAAAGATTGCAATCCATTGAAGATCAAATCTCCCTCATGTGCAGTTCTTTGACAAATGTGTATTCAAACTGATCCTAAAAGAGGTGTAAAAAAAAAGAAGCAAGAATCATGTTGAGTGAATCTGCTCTTTTAGATTCATGTCTTTATGATGCAGCTTAGCAAGCGTTAACTGCGGGATACTCTAACGTCTCTACATCCAAAACAAACCCTGCTCATCCATCTATCTGGGTGAATGCTCCATAATAGAACTTGTCAAAATAAGTCATAGAGTAAAAATAAAAAACGCTAGCTTGATATCGGTGTGTTTCTGCAAACTAAATGGAAAAACAAAGAGCAAGCACAATGGTTTTCCTGGAGTTTGACAAGCAGGGCTTGTAGGTGGTCTTTGTGTAGTTGCAAAGCAAATGAGATGTCCTTTCTTTCAGCTTTTCCTGCAGCTGCTTTGCTTACCTGTTACTGACGGCTTAACGTAGGAGCGGGTTTTTTTTTCCTTACGAGAACCTCAGCCCTTTCTGCACACAGACGTGATGAAGGTCAGCTGAGGGACTGTAGAAAAGTCTGATTGTGAGTCATCCAATTATTCAAGCAGGCTGCTGTTTTTGCTGCACTCTAATGAGAAATAGGTCTGTGTCCGTGCATCACATGCTGCTCCGCACAGTCGGGCTCTCTCACAGCCTGCTCACGTCACTGTGTATTCAACTGCTCCATGAAAACAACACCACATCCATTCAGTCTTTATCAGGACATCATCAGTCAGGTGAACACATGGCTTTGCAGTGCCGTGTTCTGTCTAGGTCATATTTCCCCCTCTCTATCTTTTTTCCCATTCTTTTATTACACTCTGAGAAAGAATGGTCCCATGTAAAAAGAAAAGAGGCCATTGGCTCTTCACTGAGACATGCTGTACATCAGTCTGATGATGGTCCCCTTTTCAGAAACACAGTTAAAAAGCTGTAACCCTTTCAGGGGTGGGTTACCAGACTGCCAGCATGACAACTCCTATTTTTAATGTGCCAGCGGGGCTTTTCCGGATGTGTGATTTTTGGGCATTTCTTTGCTGGTTTGGGTTGTGTGTTTGTGTATGAAACAGTGCGAATGAGTGTTTGCATTTTGTGGTTTTCCTCTGGTGGTGTACATGGGCATGCCTCAGCCTCTTCCACCATCGCTCCAGCAAAAATGGAGGCAAACAGACAGCCTGAAAGCAACTTTGGCTCAGTTCAAGGAACAACTATTGATATAACTTGTTTTTATGGATCCAGTTTTGTTAAACATTGCGATCGCAACCCTTAGCAAATGATTTCAAAAGCTAAATTTAAGTTCCACTCCATTCATCTTTAGATCCACTGTAAAAGTGCTCTTTTAATTATAACTGTCATTTTAAGTCAAAAAAATAAAAAACTGTCATTTTCTAGGACAAAGTTTCTGCAGAGAGGGAGGAGTTCTTCAGGAATTCACCTCTGAGTTGGCGGATCGGTTCATTTTCTCATTATGTGTCTTCCATCATTAAAAAAAAATGTCACAACATGTTAAAAACACCAAAAACACCATTTTCATGGGAGTGGGTTTTTTTTTTTATCTCCTTGTGGCTCCTGGTAATGTGGCGGGAAGTTCTGACCCAGATGGCCAGATGCATTATGGAACAGCCCAAAAGGAAGTCTTGCTTTGACTCAACCTCGACACGTAACACTTTCTAGTTTATGTCAAAGTTGGGAGGGGAATGCGTTTCATCAGTTTAGCCGATTTACCCTCAGTGAAAGTAATCTGTTCAGGTGTGCTACAAATATACTTAGTCTATACTAAAAGTGAGGCAGTCTACTTTTTATATACAATTTATATGGTAAACTTAAAATGTTCCAACTTAGTCTGAAGAAGCATCCAGTTGACAGCTACACTACATGTACATAATCTAGAGTCGACTTGTTATACTTATACTTATAGTCAAGTGTACTAAATAAAATAAACTTTAAGTGTACTACTTTTTGCTAAGTGCACCAACCAGTAAAAGAAATGTTTACCAGTAAAGTTTGCCTCCAAAATGTGACCAAATTCCCCCAGATGTTCTCCAGATGAATGAACCCATCAGTATCAGTCTATACTAACCCTAACTGAACAACGGGGCTTTAAAGCTGGCAGACTCATTTGAAATATGCTCATCCCCCAGCGCGGCGGCGGCAACGCAGCCAAGCCTGCGGCAGGTTTGGGGTCGGCGAGGTGACAGAGACAGTTACTTGAGCAGGTGTGAAAGAGGCCTGCTGTGTTTGTGCATGTATGTCAGGGGTCTGGGAGGTCAGCGGATGCTTGTCTGGATTCCTTCATGCTTGTGTTTAGCAATGCGGGCGTTGCAGACTCTGTGTTTTTAACCATGACAGCTGCTAGCTGCTAATGTAACCCATCAGCTTCTAGACGACCCGAGTGACTGGAAATAGAGATGTTTGTGTAAGTGACTGTACGTGTGTGTCTAATTTTGTATATATTTTGAAACGAACATGCTTGAACTTGAAGTGAGTGTAAGCTGACACAGCAAAGTGCTCCTAATTGGTGTTGGGATACTTTTGCTTTCCTTTGGGAGTGCTACGGGTAAAACAGAGGATCCATTTAAGATAACGTCAACAGATTTAACATCCAAAACAGATGCAGACTTTGCCTTTTCTGCCATAACCCCAGATGAAATGTTCTTTTAGCCCTTACTTCAATGTAACCCACTTCACTCAAAGCCATGTAGTAAAGACCCACTCTGATAAAAATGGCGTTTTTGGTGTTTTTAACATGTGACATTTTTCTGATGATGGAGGTCATTTATCAAGAAAATTAGGCTCAAAATGGCATTTTTGAGTATTTTTATCATCCAAACCATTGTGAATTGAAGAAGATGAAAAATGTTGAAAACAAAAATGGTTTTTGACATAGAAAATACACTGGATGGGCCACAAGCTCCCTGCCCTGAGCCTCTGTAATAGGGAAGGGGAAGGGGGGCAGAGTTGCTCCACGCTTACAGTCCCGTCCACCACTCAGAGGCAAATTGCTGATCAGCTACTGCTGCTCTGCAGAAACTATGTCCTAGAAAATGACACAGGTTTTTGGATTTTGACTAAAAGCTACATAATCATATTTAAAAGTCCATTGGGAACGCTTTTGCAATACAGGAAGAGATGATTAATGTGGGACTTTAAACATGCGGGATATTTGACTAAAGTTTGCATTCCCCGGATGCAATTATAATGTGATTTAGTTGATAAATTACCTGTGAAACATTCATCTTTATAGTGTGTTTGGGATTTCAGAGTCATGGGTTTTTCAGAGCAAAACTTTGCTTCAAACAAAAAAAAGTATTTTCAAAATCTGAGTTTCCTCCGACTCAAACTGTTCAACCGAACGTATTTGTTCTCCACAGACATGTCCTTGCTGATGCCTTGGACCTATTGAATCGTTGTGGGATGCATTCTATCAGGCTGATGCAGGGGCAAAACTGCAGGACTACGTCCCATTCAGAGGAAGACTGAAGAAGGCCTTTCCTTCAGACTGCACTCTTGGTGGGATGGTTGACTTCCTAATCCTCTCTGCTGATGAGTGTGGCTCCACAGTTGTATATCCAAAAACGTGGATCTCCATCAGTCTTGAAGCCAATAGGAAGACTTTTCCTATATGGTGGACGTACAGTAGGCTAATGCCTAATGCTAATGCCAGTAGGCTAATGCCTTGTACAAGGTCTACACAAAGTTTAAAGTTCGTAGACCACTCACTTAGCCCACACAGGCTTTTCTATATGCATGCTGCAGGTGACAGATCATAGCAAACTCTTCTGAAGCATTTAAAGGTAGGTGAGGGAGAAATAGGTGAGACAGGCATGTCATACAGACTTTTCATTTTCTCAAACTCCCCCAGACCTTGTCTACTGTGCAAAGAACCCGTTTGGGCTGCTTAAATGAAAAGTGCAAGTTCCTTGTTTGCAGCCTGACTGTTAGAAAATAGTTTATTAGACAATCAGAGAAAGGTTTGTGTGGACATCCTACAGGCATCTTAGGTATAGCCTGCACCTCGCCCCCATGCATGCAGCTTTTGCACGTGGTCAGTAAGGAGCCAGTACTCGCACCTAGCTAAGGACTAGAGTGTTGCGTAAGACAGCATCACCTGTAAATCATAGTGGGTGCAACTTCCATTAACCTTACAAATCTGTCATGATACATTTACCACCCGCACATCACGTGCCACTTGTTCACCTCAAGTCTGAATGTATATGAATATGGACAACATAAGTAAAGAACAAAGTGAACACTATTTTTTCTTCAAGCATTTATATTTGAAACATTTGCCATGACAGTTTGATCTACTTTGAAATGGTTGGAGCAAGAAAATCCATGAAAGTCTCATCAGGTTTGGTTGGACACTCAGATGGTTCTCCGTCCCAAACGTGGCTGATTAAAAGAGGACGACTGACATAAAGTAGTGGGATTAAGTGTTTTGAAGCAAGGCTGTGGAGCAGCAACAATGGTTTGGATTTCACCAAATGATAGAGCACTCCAGCCTTGGTGCTGTGTTTACGAGACCTGTCATCTGTTCCATCAACATGCTTGAGGGTAAGTGGATAGCTGACGGACTCAGCAATACATCATTTGGGACGAGATTAGAATGAACTGGCAGACGTCCACATTAAAACCCTCCTTTACGTAAACTCTAATCTACAATTTCAGTATTTGGAAGACGACGCTTCAACTTTTAGGACTGTTTGCCCGCAGAACAGGATTTGACGTATTTCTATAGCCGTTCAGTGCTGGGGGGAATCTCAGCCTGAGTGAGTGACATGATTGGGGTGACTGAGTTCACTGAGTGTGCATTTTTACGTACATACACCCCCCCCCCCCCCCTCATATATATATATATATATATATGGCTGAGAGCTGCATGAATGGTTGAGAGATACCGGGTAGGACGATCAAGGTCGGGTGACCACAGAGACTCAGCCCCACAGCTGACTAATTACTTCTCGCTGTGAGCACCCACAGCCACACAACAGCATCACCACTCTGTAGTCTGAAAGCTTTTGTTCTTTCAAGAGCTTCATGGATTTTGCAGAAACCGGTCAGATGGTTTCTGGCGGGAACGCTGTGTTGCAGGCGAACCGAGCAGGATTTGTCACGTGCGTGGCATCAGAGTGTGGAAGTGGGTCAGGCAGTATTTACTAAGTGTTCTGTTTGTTTTACTGCGTGTGGAAACCAGCTGGGTGGAGTCAAGCAAAGCAGGACAGTTTTTTCAAGCGTTGTCCGATTTAGTAACTTGCTCTGAGGAGAATAAAGGTTTTATTCAGTTATTTTTCTTTTCTTCACAGGCTTTTGGCCCGTTTTACTGCCAAAGCTCACTGTGAGGCCTGAGCACATGTGGTTTACTCTTTAAACATAGTCTGTGCTGGAAAAAGACTTTACCTCAGAAGGTAATCTCAGTTCTTGACCATCATTTGACCAGATCACTGCCATGTGATTTTCTCGAACACACACATGCTCAAGTCCAGAGGAAACATCTTTTTCTCTCCTGTCTGTGCAGGCCGCACCCGCTGTCGTCATGGCAACCTTCAGTGACATCAGAACCACCTCTCCTGCTGAACACTTCAGCTTTTTGTGAGGCAAGTGACAGGGAACCTGATTTAAAAGAGCTTGGACAAAGACAGGATGCATTGCTTTAATTTGTAAACCGTGTTTCTCACAATCAAAAAATAGAAATCTAAAGTTTACAACGAGTATTGCATGGTGGTGCAGTGGGTAGCACTCTCACCTCAACGTGAGAAAGTCCTGGTCCAAATCCCTGCCTGATCCTGTCTGTGTGGAGTTTGCATGATCTCCTTGTTCATGTGTGGGTTTTCACCGAGCACCACAGCTTTCTCCCATAGTCAAA